>JACEFZ010018320.1:315000-547500 GCA_014155875.1 Cepaea nemoralis | reverse complement strand
AAAAATATATTCTCATTACACAACTAAATATTTGCAAATAGACACAAACAAATAACGTTTTACGAGAGAGAGAGAGAGAGAGAGAGAGAGAGAGAGAGAGAGAGAGAGAGAGAGAGAGAGAGAGAGAGAGAGAGAGAGAGAGAAAGAGAGAGAGAGAGAGAGAGAGAGAGAGAGAGAGAGAGAGAGATGGACGTGAACAGAGATTAATTAACCCATAGGTTTACATGGACCACGTTAAACACACCAGGCCCATAAGAAAAGGAAATCTGGAACAACAATTGTTTGTGTTCATTGTGATTTAAATATTGGAGACCTTGTTCACGACCTACTTCGTGGCGAAGAGGTTACCAATGCAGTTTGTAATCCCGCATGTCCGCATGCGAAACATGGTTGCATTGTGTGTGTGTGTGTGTGTACGTGTGTGTGTGTGTGTACGTATGTGTGTGTGTACGTGTGTGTGTGTGTGTTTTGTTTTTTAATGAAATGGTATGGGTGCCGGTCGATCAGAAATCAATGACAAACTACTGAACGTAAACTTGCCCAGGAATCACGAACAGCCAAAAATTGCCGGGGTTGACTGCTACGTCCCGTAAGATCATGCAACTAACTTTGATAGGTATGTGTGTGTGTGTGTGTGTGTGTTTGTGTGTGTGTGTGTGTGTGTGTGTGTTCACGACGAAGACAAACAATTTCGCGTGTAACGATCGTTGTTACCGATAACTTCCCAAAATTCCCTGCCAATCACCGACGAGTACGGAAACTGCCGATATGTTATGAGAACTTACAGAAAAACAGGCGTTTTTGTACCTTGCCTCCCCACGGAATCAGGCCGAGTGTATGAGTTTCGCACTCTGTAACCCAAATTAGCCCCGGAAGACGAGAATTAAGCTCACACTAGACAAAAAGAAAAAAAAAATTAGCCAGAGTTGTCATCAATATTCCAGAAAATATATTCAAGTGCCCAGCATTTTTTTCTGTACTCGTTAATTGTCATGGGCAAATATTGGACCCTGGCAGCGAATGAACTGTAATCCTTGCTGGCATAGATGTCCCCTATAGTTTACAAACTAGGCCGTCAATAAAACCGCTGCCTAAAAAGAACGCCAAAATACGAAATTCTGAGAGAAATATTCGGAAGCAACAATGATTAATTTCGGCTCTCTCCTCGGAGATTGGACTTAATTTAAGAACCATATATACATTATACCCGGTAGCTACAACAGCCACAATGACTTTCCCCCAATCTTTTCATAGCGCCCACAGGGGCCAGGGCCAATGAAAGACATTTCGATTTTCTCCCGGTAGATTTAAATGGTATTTTTTCTGACTCCATTCCCGGCTAGAAACTGTCATTGCCTTTGACGATGTCGCTTTAATAATCTCTTCCACGCGTACAATGATTCCTTTAAGAGCGGTGTGAACTCCAGGTCATAACTTGGATTCGTGAATAGAAAGTGGTGTTAGCCTTAAACCATATCACCCATTCATCCTGCTCGCTGTGAACAAGGTAAGGCACGCCGAAACTACTTCAGTCGAGCGCTGTGGCGAGGGTGATAAGACGGCGAGTGGGCTAACTTGCCCGTTTCATGTACATGTATTTGTTTGTGTCAACTTAGTGTTCTAAAACCCCCCGAAGATGACGTTCCGTTGTTCTGTCAGATGTGTAGTGGTGGCTTTGATCACAGCCTCCTGTCCCGATCTACTCTGTACTAATAAATCAAGACAATGCCTGCGTTGGTAGTGATACATGAGAGACCATTGCTTGTAAACAGTTGGAATACATTCAGTGTATTGTATGTTCATTCATTCAGTAGCATGTCACTTGCAGAACTTCGTTCCCATAACAACTTTCCGGAAAACTTCTCGGTCATAAGCAAGATGTCCCGCGTCCGATACACCCATCTGGAGATCATCTGCCACATCCTGCACCCATCTTCTCTTTGGCCTTCCTCTTCCTCTCTTCGCGGACATATACCCCTCCATGATTGTTCTCTTCAAACTTTCATGACGTTTCAAGTGATCAAAATATTTCAATTTTCTTTGTTGTATCATCTTCAGTAGCCAACCTTCTTCAATATTCAGCTCTTGCCGTATAGAAGCAATTATTATTTTATGTATCCAATGTATTCTTACAACCAGTCTATAACAAGTATATTCAAAGGCATGTATGCGCTGTTAAGCTTGTATAGTAAGTGTCCAGGTTTGACATGCGTATGTTGCAATGGGAAAGATACATGCAATTAAAAATCTAATTTTTGTAGGTCTATCTGACTCACGCCACAATTTGTTCAGGCGTTTTAATTTTTGAAGAGCAATAGATATTCGTCGTTTACTTTCCTTCATTGTGTCACCATTATTGGTAATTAATGACCCAAGATACTCGAAATTTCCCTAATTACCCATTAACATATATTTTTGTCTCCATAATAGTTTTATCTGTATGCATTACCTTTGTTTTTGCTATGTTAAGATATAAATTGTGACTTTCACTATTCTTTTGGGTTGAGGTTATTAGTTTTTCCATACAATCCTGTAATGCGGATGGTAATACTGTATCATGACCACCGATATTTAGGATATCATATTGCTCCTTGGTTATATCATCTCTGACATTTCTCATGATATTCCCCTAGGATTGTGTCATTTTCTGATTGTTTGTTCTGAAAGAGTGAGGTATAGACTGGGTCAGCTGCTCTAGATTTTGAATAGTAACAAAGATTCTCTTCTCTGATCCTGTTACAATGGCATAGCGCAATGCCTGGGTGGCCTGGTCACATGGCAAAAATACCTGTATGGCCTGGTCACATGACACAATACCTGGATGACTTGGTCACATGGCACAATACCTGGATGTCTTGGTCACATGATACAATACCTGGATGACCTGGTCACATAACACAATTCATGAATGACCTGGTCACATGACACAATACCTGGATGACCTGGTCACATGACACAATACCTGGATGACGTGGTCACATGCCACAGTATCTGGATGACCTGGTCACATGACACAATACCTGGATGACCTGGTCACATGACACAATATCTGGATGACGTCATGACATGGCCCAATGGGAATAAGAACTAGGACTTGGTCCGTGACTCACGTGATAGGATTAGCTGTCGAACCATGAGCGCCCAGGCCTATCGGCTTGGCTCACGATGATCTCTCTGTTTCCACAATGGCTTCCAGCATATAGACAACACATCTAGTATCCACAATGGCTTCCAGCATATAGACAACACATCTAGTATCCACAATGGCTTCCAGCATATAGACAACACATCTATTATATGTCCCTATTTATCACCATCTCTCGATCTTTTCTAAGTGTACTTCTCCTCGGATATCTGTTCACCTTTCTATCGCCTTCTATATTTTTATATACCGCGTATCTTCGTGTTTCATGAGTCGTCTATCGCCTTCTACATTGTTATATACCGCGTATCTTCGTGTTTCATGAGTCTTCTATCGCCTTCTATATTTTTATATACCGCGTATCTTCGTGTTTCATGAGTCTTCTATCGCCTTCTATATTTTTATATACCGCGTATCTTCGTGTTTCATGAGTCTTCTATCGCCTTCTATATTTTTATATACAGCGTATCTTCGTGTTTCATGAGTCTTCTATCGCATTCTATATTTTTATTATATATTATTCACATGACACAATGACACATGACACATTATATATTATTCTATATTTTCAATCGCCTCACAGCCCATCTCAACCAAGGTCTTCTTCCTGAGAGTCAGTGTGGCTTCAGAAAAGAACGAGGAACTGTTGACATGATTTTCGCTGCAAGGCAGCTACAAGAGAATTGTCAGGAACAGAACTGCGAAATGTTCTCCACTTTCATTGACCTTACCAAGGCTTTTGATACAGTCAGCAGAGAAGGACTGTGGAAGATGATGGCAAAATATGGCTGTCCACGAAAGTGCGGCTATTTCATGACGGCATGCAGGCAAGAGTACAGGAAAATGGTGAACTGTCTGAACACTTTCCTGTCACCAATGGAGTGAAGCAAGGATGTGTCCTGGCACCAACACTGTTCAGCCTCATGTTTTCAGCCATGTTGATGAATGCCTTCGAGAACGACGACATTGGAATAGACATCAACTACCGTATGGATGGACAGTTATTCAATCTCAGAAGGCTGAAAGCTAAAACCAAAATTAACAGCGGCACCGTCAGAGAGCTCCTGTTTGCTGATGATTGCGCTCTATACGCCAACTCAGAGGCGGACATGCAACATAATGTTTTAGCTTTCTCACATGCCTGTGCCAACTTTGGGCTCAATATCAACTTGGAGAAGACTGTAGTTATGTACCAGCCAGTTCCAGGGAATAATCACACTGTGCCGAATATCAAAGTGAATGGTCATAGTCTAAGTGTTGTGGACAAATTCACCTATCTTGGCAGCACCGTGTCACAAGCTGCCACAATCGATGACGAAGTGAATGCAAGAATCTCCAAGGCCAGTGCAGCCTTTGGCAGACTGTACAAGAATGTATGGGACAGAACTGGAATAAGCCTGCAAACAAAGCTAAAAGTCTACAAAGCAGTTGTATTATCCACACTGCTATATGCTTGTGAAACCTGGACTGTTTATCAGCGACACGCTAGGAAATTAAACCACTTCCACACAGTCTGCCTAAGGAAGCTACTGAAGATTAAATGGCAAGACAAGATTCCAGACACTGAAGTCCTAGAAAGAGCATCCATGCCCAGTATCCACACTCTACTGATGAAGAATCAGATTCGCTGGGCTGGTCACTTGACTCGCATGCCAGATCACAGGCTCCCTAAACGAATTTTTTACAGCGAACTGCGTTGTGGTAAACGCTCCCAAGGTGGCCAGAGGAAACGTTTTAAAGACACTCTGAAAATTTCACTGAATGCTTTTGGAATTCATCATGACACCTGGGAGGCTGCAGCCAGAGACCGAAATTCATGGCGTGCATCATTGCGCAAAGGTGCAGTCATATGTGAGGCAACCAGGACTGCAAGAGCTGTGAAGAAAAGGCAGAACTGAAAAACCACTGCAGGAAATCCTCCTCCAGAGGCGTCAAGCATTCTTTGCCCACATTGTCAAAGAACATTTCGAGCCAAAATAGGCCTTATCAGCCATCTTAGAACCCACGGCTCCACACCTTCAACCCCACTGGATGAAATGAATGGTCATCATCATTCTTAATGGACAAACAACATATTTTTATATACCGCGTATCTTCGTGTTTCATGAGTCTTCTATCGCCTTCTATATTGTTATATACCGCGTATCTTCGTGTTTCATGAGTCTTCTATCGCCTTCTATATTTTTATATACAGCGTATCTTCGTGTTTCACGAGTCTTCTATCGCATTCTATATTTTTATATACCGCGTATCTTCGTGTTTCATGAATCTTCTATCACTTTCTATATTTTTATATACTGCGTATCTTCGTGTTTCATGAATCTTCTATCGCCTTCTATATTGTTATATACTGCGTATCTTCGTGTTTCATGAATCTTCTATCACTTTCTATATTTTTATATACCGCGTATCTTCGTGTTTCATGAATCTTCTATCGCCTTCTATATTTGTATATACCGCGTATCTTCGTATTTCATGAGTCTTCTATCGCCTTCTATATTGTTATATACCGCGTATCTTCGTGTTTCATGAGTCTTCTATCGCCTTCTATATATTTATATACAGCGTATCTTCGTGTTTCATGAGTCTTCTATCGCATTCTATATTTTTATATACCGCGTATCTTCGTGTTTCATGAGTCTTCTATCGCATTCTATATTTTTATATACCGCGTATCTTCGTGTTTCATGAATCTTCTATCACTTTCTATATTTTTATATACCGCGTATCTTCGTGTTTCATGAGTCTTCTATCGCCTTCTATATTGTTATATACCGCGTATCTTCGTGTTTCATGAGTCTTCTATCGCCTTCTATATTTTTATATACCGCGTATCTTCGTGTTTCATGAGTCTTCTATCGCATTCTATATTTTTAAATACTGCGTACCTTCGTATTTCATGAGTCTTCTATCGCCTTCTATATTGTTATATACAGCGTATCTTCGTGTTTCATGAATCTTCTATCGCCTTCTATATTGTTATATACCGCGTATCTTTGTGTTTCATGAGTCTTCTATCGCCTTCTATATTTTTATATACAGCGTATCTTCGTGTTTCATGAGTCTTCTATCGCCTTCTATATTTTTATATACCGCGTATCTTCGTGTTTCACGAGTCTTCTATCGCCTTCTATATTTTTATATACCGCATACCTTCGTGTTTCATGTGTCTTCTATCGCCTTCTATATTTTTATATACTGTGTATCTTCATGTTTCATGAGTCTTCTATCGCCTTCTATATTTTTATATACCATGTATCTTCGTGTTTCATGAATCTTCTATCGCCTTCTATATTTTTATATACCGCGTATCTTCGTGTTTCATGAGTCGTCTATCGCCTTCTATATTGTTATATACCGCGTATCTTCGTGTTTCATGAATCTTCTATCGCCTTCTATATTTTTATATACCGCCTATCTTCGTGTTTCATGAGTCTTCTATCGCCTTCTATATTTTTATATACCTCGTATCTTCGTGTTTCATGAGTCTTCTATCGCCTTCTCATTGGCACCTTTCCGTCTTGACAGACGATAATTTGGTACATTGTCCTTCAAAAAGTCTTAATAACTACGATCCATGGCGGTGGCGAGTGTGGCTGGTAAGGCCAATTCTTGCTACAAATGTTTGCCCACAGTAGGTGCATGTGAAAACATCGTCATTTCCACCATTTTGCACCATCTTACGTCTCTCACGCTCTGTGTGTGCTTTATCTGCAATCATTTTCTCCTTTGTCTTTATTCCATTTCTGATAGTTGCCCTCCATGCAACACGCTCAGCGGCGACGTGCTCCCAATGTGCATTATCAATGCCTGTATCAATCATGTCCCGCTTACACACATCTTTGTATCGTAGTAGAGGCCGACCCTAAGATCTCCTACCCGTCTGTAATTCACCAAAAAAGATGTCCTTTGGTATTCTACCATCATCCATCCTCCTAACGTGTCCTATCCATCTAAGTCTACGAAGACTGAGCATGGAATACACCGTCACACAACCTGATCTTTCCAATACTTCAGTAAGTTGTCCAGGTTTCACTGCCATAAAGAAGAGTACTAAGGACACAGGCTTGGTAGACGAGGACTTTTGTTTTGGCAGTAAGCTTCCTGTTCTCCCAGACTCTTTTTGCTACCATGTTCATTGTTGTTGCTGCCTTGCCAATCCTGATGTTGATTTCCTGATCGAGGGATAATTTGCTATTTACCTCTGATCCTAGATATGTAAAATGGTCTACTATCTCCAGTTCGGCGTCGTCAATAAAGATTGATGGTACACCATGTGCACCTTGTGACATAATCTGTGTCTTCTTTTTGTTAATTGTTAAACCAAATTCAGAACAAGCATTGGAGAATGCAGATAGTAGATGTTGTAATTCTTCCTCAGAGTGGGTCGTAATCGCAGCATCATCCGCAAAAAGCAACTCTCTGATTAGTACCCTCCTAATTTTGGTCTTGGTCTTCAATCTCTGAGCATTATAGAGGCCACCATCTGAGCGTGAGTGAATGTATATACCATCATCCTGATCACGAAAGGCATATTTCAGTAGAAGTGAAAAGTATATCCCAAAGAGGGTGGGGGTTAGTACACAACCTTGCTTAACTCCACTCTTGATTTCAAACTCTTCTGAAGTTGAGCCATTAAACTTGATTATACCCTTCATGCCTGTGTGGAACGATTCCACAATGGACAGAAGAGTTGGTGGGCAGCCAATCTTCTTTAGTGCTTTGAACAGACCCTCACGACTGACCAAATCGAATGCCTTTGTGAGATCGATGAAGGCAATAAACAGTGGCTGATTTTGTTCCCGGCATTTTTCTTGCATCTGTCGCAATGAGAATATCATATCAATGGTAGACCGGTTCTGACGGAAGCCGCACTGTGATTCGGGGTAGACTTGATCTCCCAGGACTTGAAGTATGTGCAGGACAATTCTGGCAAATACTTTCCCAACAATACACAGAAGTGAGATACCCCTATAGTTGTTACAGTTGCTCCGATCTCCCTTGTTCTCGACAGCGTTATGATGTTTGAATCTTTGAAATCCTGTGGGACTTGTCCTTCTCGCCAGCATAGCTCTATTAGCTGGTGGATCTGTAGTGCGAGTGTGTCTTGCCCACTCCTGATTACCTCTATTGGAATCCCATCCTTACCTGGAGCCTTGCCAGATGCAAGCTCATTTATAGCACACTTAACTTCTGTTATAGTGGGAAGTGTGTCCAGGTGGTCAAGAGTTGGCAGGGCCTCTATGGCGTTGAGGGCATCATCAGCTAGCTTGGTCTCACTTGAGTAAAGCTATAAATAGTGCTCGACCTATCTATCCATCTGCTGTTTCTTATCAGTGATGATTTCTCCAGTCAAGGTTTTCAGCGGTGCACTTCTTTTGATCATTGGACCACAGGCTTTTCTTTATCCCTTCATGCATGCTTCTGATGTTTCCCTTATCACTTGCGATTTGAATGGACTCACATAACTTGATCCAATAGTCATTCGCACACTGCCTGGCAGCCTTTTGTACATCCTTCCTCGCTTGCTTCAGCTCACTCAAAGTGTTACGCGTTGGTCTTTCCTTGTTTCTTAAGAGAGCTATCTTCTTTTTATCAATCAAGGGCTGCAGTATCTGGCTGTTTGCTGCAAACCAGTCCTGCCTCTTATGATCCACAGTGCCGTAAACCCCTACCGCTGTTTTATAAATAGTTTCCTTAAGTTTACTCCATTTGTCATTTACTATACAATTTTTTGATGTATCATTGAAAGCGTCTTCAAGTTGCTGTTGAAATTCAAAGCACTTTCCAGGATCGTGAGTGTTAGTAATATTAATCCTGGGGCTAGACTTGTGTTTAGCTGTGTAGATTCTCTTTGGTCTCAGTCTAACCCTTGCAACAACCAAAGAATGATCTGTATCACAGTCAGCACTGTGGTAACTTCGAGTTAATGATGTATGGTTCAGATGTTGTCTCCGTGTGATAATGAAGTCCAGCTGATGCCAATGGCTGGATCTTGGATGTTTCCATGTGACCTTATGCATCTCTTTTGTTTTAAAAAAGGAGTTTGTAATACATAGGTCATTTCTAGTGCAATGCTCCAGCAGCCTTTGCCCATTATCATTCATGCGACCGATGTTGTATTTTCCAAGGCACACTGGCCATGAACTCGAGTCTTTGCCCACACGAGCATTGAAATCACCGAGCATATAAATGTAGTCGGATTTTGGAACTGCCTTGATCGCAGAGTCTAGCTGCTCATAGAACGTATCCTTCACATCATCAGAGGAAGCGAGTGTCGGTGCATATGCAGTGAGAATGGTGGCAAATCCACAAGAGGTTTCCAAGCGCAGTGATAATAATCTTTCATTACCTCCAGCTGGGATATCAATCATTCCCAGTAGCGAATTCTTCACTGCAAAGCCCACACCATGTTGCCTTTTTTTTTGCCTGCCCTCTTCCCTTCCAAAAAAAGGTGTAATTGTTTTCCCTGAGTGACTCTTCCTCAGCGAGGCGAGTCTCCTGCAGGCCAGCAATATCAATGTTAAGACGATTGAGTTCAGCATCAATCACAGCCGTTTTTCTTACATCATCAATATTTGTCAAGTCAGTGGAAAATCCTGGACACATGGTTCTCACGTTCCAGGTTGCAAGCCGTAGCTTGAGGTTTCTATTCTTTTTATTAGTACCTGGTGCATTGGTTTTACAGCCTGCGATTCAGATTTTGTCCTAGCCCCAAGCACCCATTGAAGCAGGCAGGCTGTGGCGGATCAGCACCCAATTGGCTGGGGGCTGCCCAGCTTGAGGCGGGCGGTAGCTGATCAGTGACACCTGTAGGTGTCTCCCACCGTCAGATGTCTACGCCAACTAACAAGGACTTATGACCCGTAACAGTTGCCTCTCGCTTTGATTCCGAGACCGGTTAAGACCAGGGATGGAGTTATTGTCTCTCCATAGCACAAAGCCTGGGCTAAAATAAAGAAACCATGTGTTGCCCATGCAGCATGATCCCTCTCTCGGCCTGCCTAGTTTACTCCAGAGGAAAGTTGACACCTATACATCTGGAACAAGACAAGCTGCAGAAGCTGCCGGATCAGCAAAACAATGCTCTAACTGTCCGCCTGTCGGAGCTTCGATCCTAGACCAGCTGCCAACCAAGGCTTAGGGCCTGGTCTGCCCTGCCATGACTTATTTTGTCTTTGTGTTGCATTTCCTCGCACCAGGATAAGGCTAGTACCCTCCCAATTGCGCTCTTCCGCCCGAAGCCGTTGGCACAATGTGGGGTGTCGGGTTTGGTAAGCTCCGCCCAACATTCGGCGCTGACAGAAAGCAGGTAGTACCGTCTACTGTCATACGGTAGCTCAGTCATATCTGACTAAGACCTGACTCATGTATCATGTATCGCCTTCTATATTGTTATATACCGCGTATCTTCGTGTTTCATGAGTCTTCTATCGCCTTCTATATTTTTATATACCGCGTATCTTCATGTTTCATGAGTCTTCTATCGCCTTCTATATTTTTATATACCGCGTATCTTCATGTTTCATGAGTCTTCTATCGCCTTCCATATTTTTATATACCGTGTATCTTCGTGTTTCATGAGTCTTCTATCGCCTTCTATATTTTTATATACCGCGTATCTTCGTGTTTCATGAGTCTTCTATCGCCTTCTATATTTTTATATACCGCGTATCTTCGTGTTTCATGAGTCTTCTATCGCCTTCTATATTGTTATATACCGCGTATCTTCGTGTTTCATGAGTCTTCTATCGCCTTCTATATTTTTATATACAGCGTATCTTCGTGTTTCACGAGTCTTCTATCGCATTCTATATTTTTATATACCGCGTATCTTCGTGTTTCATGAGTCTTCTATCGCCTTCTATATTTTTATATACCGCGTATCTTCGTGTTTCATGAGTCGTCTATCGCCTTCTATATTTTTATATACCGCGTATCTTCGTGTTTCATGAGTCTTCTTTCGTCTTCTATATTTTTATATACCGCGTATCTTCGTGTTTCATGAGTCTTCTATCGCCTTCTATATTTTTATATACCGCGTATCTTCGTGTTTCATGAGTCTTCTATCGCCTTCTATATTTTTATATACCGCGTATCTTCGTGTTTCATGAGTCTTCTTTCGTCTTCTATATTTTTATATACCGCGTATCTTCGTGTTTCATGAGTCTTCTATCGCCCATCAAGACACATGTATCGTTGTCTATATCACTCTTTGAAAACACACAATTAATCTCACATATTTACATTGCTCTCTGCCTATCTTCTCCACTCTCTCTCCCCTCTCTCTCACTCCGTCTTTCTCCCCCTCTCCCGCCCTTTTCTCTCTCCAACTCTCACCCCCCTCTCTCCTGTACCTCTGATCTCTATTTCCACTCGCTCTCCAACTCTCTCCCCTCTATCTCCCATCTCTCTATCCTCTATCTCTCCCCAACTTTCTCTCCCCTATCTCTTCCCTCTCTTTTTCTCTCCGTCCCTCTCTTCCTATATCTCCGAATATCTCCTCTCTCTCCCCCTCTCTATCCTCTATCTCTACACTCTCTCCACCTTCTCTCTCCTCTACATTTACACTCTCTCCCTCTCTCTCCCTCACTCTCCCACCTCTATCCCTTTCTCCATCTACTCTATCTCTCCTCTCTCTCTACCTGCAATAGAGACGAAACACCAAATGGCCAGATAAGCAAAACTCTCAGGTGACCTTGAATGTTGAACCTTGTAATCAACGTAGCAACAATGACAGGTCAGCAACATCTCAGGTAGGCCACTGCCTGTGGGTGCCGTCCTGAAGGCCAATGTAAGCTGTCCTGTCGGCCATGTAAGCTGTCACAGCCGTTGTTGTGCTGAAGTGATTTCAGCGTCCCCGTCAGGGGTCATTGTCAGCCATGACCTGGTTAAGTATGTACCCCATGAACCCAACTTGACTAAACACGGCGCCTGACGTTCTGCCCGTGACGTCACTTCCTCCCCGCTGCCGCTCACTGCTGCGCATGACGTAACAACCCAGACCGGAGACCCGCCCACAGACAAGAACAAGCGGTAAGTCGTTGGCCACGTCAGCAATGTCGGTGATTTATTGTACTAGTTAACGGGAATATAGTTGTGTCTATTCCACACAAAAATAAGTTAGTTGCATATCCTTTACTGGACGTTCCTTGGCTGTTAACTCCAGCATATTTTGGCTGTTTTTGATCTCCTGGAAAGTCGACGTTCAGTAGTTTTCCACTGATTTCTGAACGACCGGCACTGTTTTCATTAACAAAAAAAAAAAAAAAACCAACGCGAGACGGTCTTCTACAAAATCGAAGTCAGCTGTGTTTCGAACGCGGGTATGCGGGATTACGAGCTGCGTCAGTAAGTCCTTCATCACGGATCAGGCCTGTTTCTTCAACAACACTTGAATAAATCGTTTCTGTGAGTGCTGCTGTGTGGATAGGAACACAGGGTTTCAATCGTTGTCACGCTGGTGTGTATTGATGTGTCATCGAACAAGACAAACAGAGGGCAAGAGGCGCTTTCATCGCACTGCGAAATGTGTGGAAGTCAAGCGAAGTTCAACTGAGCACCAAACTTAGACAGTTTAACTCCAGTGTTAAACCGGTTCTACTGTATGGGACAGACACACGGACAACGACTACAAGAATGACTGACAAGCTACAAGCATTCACTAATTGTTGGCTGCGCCGAATTGTTGGGATAAATTTGTATGACAGAATCACCAATGTGGAGCTGATGGAGAGAACTATGAAATCCCAGTGAACCAATGTGGAGCTGATGGAGAGAACTATGAAATCCCAGTGAACCAGGTGATCAGGAAGAGATGCTGGCGCTGGATAGAACGCACACTGAGAGAACCTGAGGACAATATAACTAGACACTCTCTTGTCTGGAACCCACAAGATAGGGCACACACTGAGACAACCTGAGGACAATATAACTAGTCACTCTCTTGTCTGGAACTCACAACGTGAACGGGATAGCGGAAGACCTAAAATACACGGTGAAGAGAATTGCAGACAGAGATGAATAATCCTGGGAGGACGTGCAGGGAGCTGTGGGAGATAACACAAGTTAGAGGCGGCCTGGTGTGGGTTGTTGAAGGCCATATTTCCCAATGGGGGATATAGGACATCAGCAGAAGATGGAGCCATACAGACTCCTTGTACAAGCATACTTCATCACTGGTGTGGGTTGTTGAAGGCCATATTTCCCAATGGGGGATATAGGACATCAGCAGAAGATGGAGCCATACAGACTCCTTGTACAAGCATACTTCATCACTGGTGTGGGTTGTTGAAGGCCATATTTCCCAATGGGGGATATAGGACATCAGCAGAAGATGGAGCCATACAGACTCCTTGTACAAGCATACTTCATCACTGGTGTGGGTTGTTGAAGGCCATATTTCCCAATGGGGGATATAGGACATCAGCAGAAGATGGAGCCATACAGACTCCTTGTACAAGCATACTTCATCACTGGTGTGGGTTGTTGAAGGCCATATTTCCCAATGGGGGATATAGGACATCAGCAGAAGATGGAGCCATACAGACTCCTTGTACAAGCATACTTCATCACTGGTGTGGGTTGTTGAAGGCCATATTTCCCAATGGGGGATATAGGACATCAGCAGAAGATGGAGCCATAAAGACTCCTTGTACAAGCATACTTCATCACTGGTGTGGGTTGTTGAAGGCCATATTTCCCAATGGGGGATATAGGACATCAGCAGAAGATGGAGCCATACAGACTCCTTGTACAAGCATACTTCATCACTGGTGTGGGTTGTTGAAGGCCATATTTCCCAATGGGGGATATAGGACATCAGCAGAAGATGGAGCCATACAGACTCCTTGTACAAACATACGTCATCACTGGTGTGGGTTGTTGAAGGCCATATTTCCCAATGGGGGATATAGGACATCAACAGAAGATGGAGCCATACAGACTCCTTGTACAAGCATACTTCATCACTGGTGTGGGTTGTTGAAGGCCATATTTCCCAATGGGGGATATAGGACATCAACAGAAGATGGAGCCATACAGACTCCTTGTACAAGCATACGTCATCACTGGTGTGGGTTGTTGAAGGCCATATTTCCCAATGGGGGATATAGGACATCAGCAGAAGATGGAGCCATACAGACTCCTTGTACAAACATAATTCATCCTTCAATAGCCTCTCCTGTCCAGACGCCCACCTCTCTGACTGTGTCCACATTTCTGTCAATCATATGTCAGATACCCCGCCCTTGTTGCTGTCATGTTTAATTAATGAATGAACATCAGCTAAAGAGGAATCCACGAGGTCTTACAAACAGCAAGAGAAATACGTCCCCAGACACTGACTGGCACTGATAAAACAGTGTACCCGTCCCTCCTGGTAGACGAGTTCCTTCAGCGAGGCCCAGTCGTCATGTGGAGGTTAAAATTATAACACATTGTAGGGTTCTATGTTCATGTTGTCTCACGTATCCTCTGATACTTCTTCCCTTTACATCAATGGGTGCTAATCCATACTTGTGCGTGCATTCCTCATAAAGGGTGTATTGTTTATGACTGCAGTGTTTGCAAATATTGCCGATCCAAGTTTTGTATTTACCTATTATACTGCATGAACTTTACAGTGGGTGAATATAAAACTTGGACCAGCAATAATTTCAAACACTGCACTGTCAGTATACTATACGTCCATATTGACATCTCATAGTGCCTTGAACGTATCTTTATTATCACGTCAACGACCTCATTGTCAAGGATTTCATAAAACCTAACAGATCCCTACAAGAACGGCCTTGCTGGGACTGTTGTACTTTCTTAGTTCAGCGTTTGCCACGCTGTGTTTGGCCTTGTTTGGACTGTTACACTTTCTTGATCCAGAATGGCACCATGTTGTTTCAATACATTCTTCATCCAGCATGGTAATATAGTTGTTTTGACCAACAGTTATCTAGTCCTGCTCTGTGTGAAACCACAAGTTGTCCAGTCCTACTCTGTGTCATACAACCAGCTGTCTAGTGCTGCTCTGTGTCAAACCACCAGTTGTCTAGTCCTGACTGTGTCAAACCACCAGTTGTCTAGTCCTGACTGTGTCAAACCACCAGTTGTCTAGTCCTAACTATGTCAAACCACCAGTTGTCTAGTGCTGTATCAAACCACCAGTTGTCTAGTCCTGACTGTGTCAAAACACCAGTTGTCTAGTCCTAACTGTGTCAAACAAGCAATGAAAGTAAGTTTTAATATAGTGACATTAATAAAATCATTCTTATTAGACAGAAAGCAAGTAGTATCACACAATAAAGTTTTATCTCAAGCCATTACCATTAATATTGGAGTACCTCAGGGGTCTATTCTTGGCCCTCTATTATTTGCCATTTATATAAATGATCTTCCATTAAATCTGTCGTCGTCCTGCGATCTATTTGCTGATGACTGCACAGTATATACAAACGCTGTTGATCGTAATGTGCTAGAATTATCCTTGCAACAGGAAATTAATAGTGTAGTTAACTGGAGTCATGCAAACCGCATGCAAATTAACATTACTAAAACAAAGTCTATGTTAATAGGAACCAGGCAAAGACTTCACACTCTAAACTCGCAGAGAACTCTTCAGCTGCACATTGGCAGCACGCCTGTAGAAAGTGTCACCGAGCACAAGACACTGGGTGTTATCATAGATCAAAATCTAACTTTTAACTCACATGTTCATGCTCTAGTTAAACAAATAGCCAAAAAAGTATACCAACTTGCCAAAATTAAAAATTTCCTTGACGAAAACACAAGAAAGATATTCTATACTTCTCATATACAAACACATATTGATTACTGCTCCACAGTCTGGGATGGATGCTCCAAATCAATAACAAAACGCCTATATTCACTCCAGAAAAGGGCAGTGCGTTTAATTAATGGTGAAAAGCTTACCGACAATGCTAACCTATATAAACGTCTCCGGTTACTGCCACTCCACAAGCGCCTGCTTTTTAATAAGACCAAACTAATTCACAAAATACTATTTCAAAATGCTCCAAGCTACCTTTGGCCATTGTTTAAATATAACGCTAGACATAGCGAACGACTAAATATACTTCATGTCCCTAAACCTAGGATAGACTTATATAAAACAAGCTTAGCATACTCTGCCGCTCAGTTGTGGAACAATCTTCCACAAGAAATCAAAGACACCACCAATCATGATACATACATTCGCAACCTGTTTGAACACTACCTTAGTACAGACTACATGCCCCCATAACACATAACACAAAAAAGACAATAATGGTAACTTATCTCAAACGACAACTAGCCAAAAACCATTCCCTTATGTATGGCACGTTACACCCTCCTTAGGTATTTATAATGCCCATGTTAAACACTGCCTCAGTGAGTCATTTGTTATTGATTATTTTTCATGCGTTTTAATGTTCTTTTGTTGTCAAAAGTTGCTTCATAAGTGATGTTGAATGAAAGAATGTATGAGAGGAAATAGAGAAGAAGGGCAGAATGTCAGACGGGCCTGCGTGCCCAATTCTTAACCCTTTGAAAATAAAGACATTATTATTATTATTATTATTATTAAACCACCAGTTGTCTAGTCCTAACTATGTCAAACCACCAGTGTCTAGTCCTGACTGTGTCAAACCACCAGTTGTCTAGTCCTAACTATGTCAAACCACCAGTTGTCTAGTCCTAACTATGTCAAACCACCAGTTGTCTAGTCCTGACTGTGTCAAACCACCAGTTGTCTAGTCCTGACTGTGTCAAACCACCAGTTGTCTAGTCCTGATTGTGTCAAACCACCAGTTGTCTAGTCCTGACTGTGTCAAACCACCAGTTGTCTAGTCCTGACTGTGTCAAAACAAGAGTTGTCTAGTGCTGCTCTGTGTGAAACCACCAGTTGTCTAGTCCTGATTGTGTCAAACCACCAGTTGTCTAGTCCTGACTGTGTCAAAACACCAGTTGTCTAGTGCTGACTATGTCAAACCACAAGTTGTCTAGTGATAACTATGTCAAACCACCAATTGTCTAGTGCTATGTCAAACCACCAGTTGTCTAGTGCTAATTATGTCAAACCACCAGTTGTCTAGTCCTGACTGTGTCAAACCACCAGTTGTCTAGTCCTGACTGTGTCAAACCACCAGTTGTCTAGTCCTGATTGTGTCAAACCACCAGTTGTCTAGTCCTGACTGTGTCAAACCACCAGTTGTCTAGTCCTAACTATGTCAAACCACCAGTTGTCTAGTCCTAACTATGTCAAACCACCAGTTGTCTAGTCGTGACTGTGTCAAACCACCAGTTGTCTAGTCGTGACTGTGTCAAAACACCAGTTGTCTAGTGCTGACTATGTCAAACCACAAGTTGTCTAGTGCTAACTATGTCAAACCACCAATTGTCTAGTGCTATGTCAAACCACCAGTTGTCTAGTGCTAATTATGTCAAATTACCAGTTGTCTAATGATAATTATGTCAAACCACCAGTTGTCTAGTGCTAACTGTGTCAAACCACCAGTTGTCTAGTGCTAACTATGTCAAACCACCAGTTGCCTAAGGATGACTCTGTCAAACCACCAGTTGTCTAGTCGTGACTGTGTCAAACCACCAGTTGTCTAGTCGTGACTGTGTCAAAACACCAGTTGTCTAGTGCTAATTATGTCAAATTACCAGTTGTCTAATGATAATTATGTCAAACCACCAGTTGTCTAGTGCTAACTGTGTCAAACCACCAGTTGTCTAGTCCTAACTATGTCAAACCACCAGTTGTCTAGTGCTAACTATGTCAAACCACCAGTTGTCTAGTCCTGACTGTGTCAAACCACCAGTTGTCTAGTGCTGTGTCAAACCACCAGTTGTCTAGTCCTGACTGTGTCAAACCACCAGTTGTCTAGTCCTGACTGTGTCAAACCATCAGTTGTCTAGTCCTGACTGTGTCAAACCACCAATTGTCTAGTGCTGACTGTGTCAAACCACCAGTTGTCTAGTCTTGACTGTGTCAAACCACCAGTTGTCTAGTCCTGACTGTGTCAACCCACCAGTTGTTTGGTGCTGCTCTGTGTGAAACCACCATTTGTCTCGTGCTGGTCTATATAAAACCAATAAATGCCCAGTAATTGTGACTGTATGCGCGTCAAATGAAGCCCAGAGATGTAATATCAGATATACTGGGGATGTGAACTAGCCTCACATTAACGACGTGCCCCAGAGATACGACCGCCGTTTTAGCATGAGCATATCGGACACCAAAGCTCAGTCATATTTTTGTCCCATCCCATCCAAGTCCATGGTAATTTATGCCTGTCCCATCCCATCCCATTTCATGGGATTCCCATTTCATTGGATTCCCATTATAATATTAATATGGAATATAGTTCAAATAAAATTATGAAATTTATGAAAGTTTAGGTTTAGTGTCTACTAAATAGGACTACATGTACAAAGAGACATGTAAAATGACAGAATTTATTAATTTTAACATTCAAGGGTATTTTATTTTTAAAAAAGTTAATCTAAATATGACAATTCACTGTCATTCTGACACTCTCATTTTGTTTCTGAGTCACTCTGCTTATTCAGCACATTATCAATTTCCTGCTGATCTACTGTTTCTAATAATTCAGTTAATCCAGGTAATCCCTGAACCAAAAATCTACACACGCAACCAAAACTAACTAAAAAACCGATCCCGCCAACACGTTACATTTCCCGAAAATAATCCTGAAAAGTAGCCCAGTTTGGCGTGAAATCTGCCCAGCTGGCAACACTGCTTAGCCGTGCGTATTACGTATTTTTGCTACGTAGATCAGTGCTCTGCAACCTTTTCCCCAGTCACGTCACAATTTTATAATTTTAATTGCTGGTGACACACCAAAATGTAATCTTATATAATAAAAGGCTATGTGTATTTATTTGTTTTGTGTCCCACCACAAGATAAAGAATAGATACACATATATAAAGGAAAAATGATAAAAAGCTTTAAAAGGGTTTAAAAAAAAAAATAAGGGTAGCTCTGACGTAGATCAAGTTGCTATGACATGGCTACTGTCCCATGGAAAATGGGTGCTGTATCATGCCATACCATCCCATGGACGTTTCCAATGGGATTCCCATGGAAATAACATTCCTATAGCGAAGTCTGCCAAAGACTGCAGCGGGTTTATTCAATCTAAAGGGCTTTATGATTTAGTACCCCACCCTGATACCGGGATAATGTATCGGGCGTCAAGTCTTCTCGTCTGTGACCAATAAACTAGAGATATCCTTCTGTGCGTGAACCATTCCTCGCAAAGTTGGCAAGGATAATGTATCGGGCGTCAAGTCTTCTCGTCTGGGACCAATAAACTAGAGATATCCTTCTGTGCGTGAACCATTCCTCGCAAAGTTGGCAATCGAGAAGAGCAGGCCAATACGCGACCGCTCTGGCAAAAATTCAAAATTACAAAATGCCTCCAAGGAAATAAAATTTATCATCATCATGCAACCAAACCTTCGCAGAACGTGGTTCTCGTCAACGCCCACGGGAGAGATTCTGGGTCCCTGCCGGCTGACCTGCCTCATGTCTGGTCATGCCCACTGTGTCTTGGGTGTCACGTGTCCACCGGTGTAGAAATATTTACATCATCTGCTATTCTGCTATACACACGTGGATCCTGGTCGGTTCCACAGCGTTTGTGAGCTGTGCTAAGATTCTCCTTGTGCAATCTATGAGAGAGGACTTCAGCAATTGTGAAGATGTGCCGTGGACAATGTGGATGACGCTTCATCAAACTAAATTGGCATTTGTTCCATGACCGAGCGCACCAGGTGGTTTAATATGGTCAATGTTACTTCACTTAACTCCACTCTCCCAGAACTACGGTACCCATGATATAAGTCTGGGCCGATTTCAGTGCCAAATATTACACCACTGTGAGGTTTTTTTGTGTGGGTTTATAGAGAATTACAGAAGTTCAAATGAGTGAAGTTCTATAAAGTATATCTCTCTATAAAAGATACAGGTTAGTAACAGCAAGTTTTGTCTAGAGGTATTGATATTTATTCTCGCAGAACCTTTGTAGCGAAACCATTTAGAATTTGGCTCATCGAGTACCCCCACTGTGAGAAATTATCCCCAAGTTTAAGTTCAACACAGAATTATTAGTAGATGATTTCTCTTCTAGGTTATATAGAGATCTTGGCAGTTAGCCACAGCAACAAATGGAAGCAGTTCTCTCATCTTCTAGCTGACTGTGCTCTGGTTGCCAACCTCATTCTGATCTCTTTAATTATTTCAAGTGACACAAGACACTTGGACAAATGACCACATTGACAATTGAACCATTGTAGTGAACATAAACAACAACAACTGTACTTTACACCGGTTGAACAAGACATCAACATGAGAAGATCTTGACAACAGTTGGATACACATTCACAAGGAATGGTCACACCAACAGATTAGACAAGTCATACATCATGGAAGATACTTGACAACATCTACACAGGACTTCCACAATATCTGTAACCAACAACAACAGTAGAGTAACAGTCACCATGAAGATGCTTGACAACAGTTGGGCATTTCTTTCTCAACAGTGTACAAGACAATCACAGAGACATGCATCTCAAAACAGTTCTCTACTACTAATCTTTTATTAATGTCTGCTGAGGTCAAGTGAAGACTCAGGCTTCTTTATTGCCAAAAATTTACATTTCAATCATAATTTTATATGCAATATAAGTGACAATGATAATGAAAACCCAAACACATCACTCAATATCCCCCACATGACATCAATCTAAAACAAACCCTCCTCCTTCACATCTCTACTCCATAAGTTATCCTACACCACACTTTAGGCCTAAATCCTTTCTTCTACTGTCAATGAGGGCAACACATGATAAGCCTAGTTTGGGGCAAGCATAGGGACATTCTGCACAACTGATCTGTAGACATCCTTTTATTACCTATGATAGGTGTTGGACCAGTCTCAGGTTGCAGTTTTTACCATGATGATTTTCAAAGTCAGGCTATTCCCTGCTGTCACAGTTCGAAGAAAGTTTACAGCCCTGTCTTTTCAATGGTGAGTTGACTGTTCATGAAGTTGGCACTTAGGACTAGTTTTTACTTTTCCAGTAGAGGAAGATCTAAAAAACCAATATGTCCCAGCATTCTTCCTTCTCAGTCTATCTCCCCTACAGAATTTCTGATGGAACTGAATCACCACACCTAATTATCACTAATCCATTTTGGGAATTTGCTCTATGTATTATTCTTCTTCTCCTTTAGCTTTCAGCCAATATTAATAATAAGCTGTGACAGGGTCAACTCCAAGTGCACCTTTAATGTCCACTCTTAGCCAGTAGTGACATGCTGAAAACCAGGTGATCTCTCCTCCTAAGGTCTCTTCTTGAATTTATCTTGAAGATATAGCCTGGAGCATTTACAAAGATGGAGAGTATCCCTGTCTTAGGCTCTTCATAAAAGACCATTTCTTCAGTGCCATCTGTGTAGGCCAGAATTAGTGGATTCAGGCTGAACATTTGCAACCTGTTGTTCATGTGGTACTTTTTGGAGTCTTATTTTTCAGCTGGAGTTGAAGCCAGAGCTCAGGACTTCCCTAGAGTCATCCTGGTAATTGAAGGCCTCCCCATCTTCCTCATTCTCTGTTAATAAACAAAGGCACAACATGTGTTTTACATCTGTTTAAACATTGTCATAGTTATGCAGTACCATTACAGATTCAGAGAGGAATGGGAGGGGAAAGAGAGGAGAGTGATATTCGAACACCCGCCCCTCACTGGTGATGAAGTGCAATTTTATTTGGTGGTTTTGGGGTGATATCTTTTCTCAAGTTTTGATCCCCAAATTGTGAAATCATAGGCACATATGCTTACTCAGGGCCAGCTTCACAAGCACCATCAAATCATCATCATCATCATCATGTTCTTGTGCTCTTTTCCCATTAAACAATAGTAATATCTACTGCAGCAGGTACCAAGCATTATTGCACAAGCAATGTTTTCACACGTGGAATACACATATGAAAGAAAACATGAATTTTCCCTGACATTAGCATGAGCCTTCCCATGTATTCAGCTGACTAGACACTGTAGGTTATGCCACATATTGCTCCTTATTGGAATGTAGTTCATATAAACCTAAACCATTGTTGCAAAGAACCAGCGCATAACGTCAAAGAAAAATTGCATCCTAGGCAAATCTATATGAATGCTTTTTGGCAATTTTCTTGAGCGTAACACAGTCACCAGACATTACAGGAACTTTGTAATTTCTAAAGTGCAATGCAGTCCTGCAAACATGGATATAATAAGCGTCTTTACTTTTACAAATATGAGAGGTTAATTATACAATTACCATCTCATTCACTCAAACATTCTCAGCCATTATAAGGGAAAAGTTACATGTAGCATCACACATTCTGAAACAGAACTGCCAAAAGTAACTCGCAAGAGCAGTGTACAGTTTGGTTAAGAATGGTCATGATAGGCACTCAACGAATGTTCAGAGCGCACCAAGGTTTTGCAATATGCATTGAGCATAGTTTACAGTCACAAGCATATGCAAATCATCAAATCAGACAGACAATAGACATGGTAAGAATGTTTCACTGTGGTAGACATGACAGGTTGGAGCGGCAGTTTTAGTGTCACTGTACAACGAAGTTCTGTCTTCATTTCCACATTTTCTCAAGAAAATACTCTGCCATTCGTCTCTCTCACTTATCATCAGGTTTTCACATAACATATTAAATGATTTAGGTACCTGAAGTGCAGATGACTACATCTTAGTGAATGCTTTCGGGCAAGTTTTACCACTGCATCTTGAACACGTCTTTACGGGATGGAATCAATGCTTCGACTGGCGGGCTAATTATGTATTAGATAGCGTTACTCGCCCAAGGGTCAGCCAATCAAATGGAGTTCCCCCTTCTCATCTACCCTCTCTCGATCTAGAATCTTCGATTCTATTTTTGGTTAGGGTATCAAGACGACTTACGTTGGTTAACTACCGAGTATTGAGAAATGTAAATGGACTGGGGATGTTAACGTCTGAAACATTATGTTACAACCACCCATCTCTACTCTCCCAGAACTACGGTACCCTTGTTGTAAGTCTGGGCCGATTTCAGTGCACAATATTACACCACCCATCTCTACTCTCGCAGAACTACAGTACCCTTGTTGTAAGTGTGGGCCCATCTCAGTGCCCAATATTACACCACCCATCTCTACTCTCCCAGAACTACGGTACCCTTGTTGTAAGGGTGGGCTCATCTCAGTGCCCAATATTACACCACCCATCTCTACTCTCCCAGAACTACGGTACCCTTGTTGTAAGGGTGGGCTCATCTCAGTGCCCAATATTACACCACCCATCTCTACTCTCCCAGAACTATGGTACCCTTGTTATAAGGGTGGGCCCATCTCAGTGCACAATATTACACCACCCATCTCTACTCTCCCAGAACTACGGTACCCTTGTTGTAAGGGTGGGCCCATCTCAGTGCACAATATTACACCACCCATCTCTACTCTCCCAGAACTACGGTACCCTTGTTGTAAGGGTGGGCTCATCTCAGTGCCCAATATTTCACCACCCATCTCTACTCTCCCAGAACTACGGTACCCTTGTTGTAAGGGTGGGCTCATCTCAGTGCCCAATATTACATCACCCATCTCTACTCACCCAGAACTACGGTACCCTTGTTGTAAGGGTGGGCCCATCTCAGTGCACAATATTACACCACCCATCTCTACTCTCCCAGAACTACGGTACCCATGTTGTAAGTCTGGGCCGATTTCAGTGCCCAATATTACACCACCCATCTCTACTCTCCCAGAACTACGGTACCCTTGTTATAAGGCGCTAAGTTGATCAGAAAAGTATAATTTCTCCACCATTGGAACTTGCTCAGTGTATCTGATGGTTTAGCAAAAGTACAGCTAACTCTAAAACACACTGCGAAAGTATGCGTCATTTCTGTCAACAGTGTCTTCACGGCATACCGTACTATTAGATTCATTGACAAGCGCTCGTGGTCGGTTCATTCAGTGCACCGTGCTCTTCAGACGCCATCACCACCATCACCCCACCCCCATCTCCCCCAACCACCTGTATTGTCATTTTCCTGGCATTTATCTTCCCCGACACCACACCCTGACATCAAACACAAGTAGGTGACATCCAAGGCCTGCAAGCGGCGAACACCCGCCCGTTTCTCCCTTCCACAAGGTATTCCTGAACTTAGCCCACAAACCTGTGTCCATACCTCAAGCGCATATCTGTCTGTCGTTCCGTCTACCTGTCAGTCCTTCAAGGTATGTTAATGGGAGAAATGCAAATAGGTCCTATCTGTACTTGAAGGCCGCAACGTAAAATGTTCAAACATACGTGTTTGGGCCCGATTTTTGCTTGGAGATAACCATTTCCTGCCTTCAAATGCAGTTTTTAACGAAATTCCAGGCTTTGAAGATTGACTTGATGTTGTGTCCCGCTTCGTTATACTTTTATAACTGTCCGGAGTTTTTGCATCTCGCTGTAAACGATTCACATTTTCCTGTCACTCACCTGTGAAAAGCTTGGTTGAACAAATGGAGACACGGGAAGGGAATTATACATGCATGCCTAGACCATACCACAGTGACAGCACGAGCCACATGACAAGGAGGGACACGACCACAAGTTTCAGACATGGTACACAAGACACATCACATAACACCCACCTGAACCCGCTTCAACCACAGCTCACCCCGCAAGGTCTGCCTGGTAAAGATCCTGACGAGAAAGTCATACGTCAGCTCTTTGAGCGTCCGACTCTCAACGTGCTGGCACCTGGTCGTCTTGACAGACCATAGTTATTACTCTATAATAATCGCTTCATAGCATAAAGCCTGGGCTGAATTGTAGAGACCATGTGTTGCCCATGCAGCAAGATCCCTCTCTCGGCCTGCCTAGTTTACTCCAGAGAAAATGTAACACCTCTACATCTGGAACAAGACCAGCTGCATAAGCTGCCGGATCAGAAAAGTAATGCTCTCGCTGTCTGCCTGTCGGAGGTTCGATCCTAGACCAGTTGCCGACCAAGGCTTAGGGCCTGGTCTTCCTGCCACGACATTTAGTCTTTAGGTTGCATTTCCTCTCACCAGGATGAGGCTTGTACCCTCCCAGTTGCGCTCCCCCCGAAGCGTTTGGCACAATGTGTGGTGTCGGGTTTGGTGAGCACCGCCCAACACGGTTTCTGTAGGACGCAGGTAGTATCGTCTGTCTCAGTCATATCTGAGTTGAGTTGAGTTGAGCTAAGAACCGACATCACTGCATTCAGGACATTCCCATACGCGCTCCGTCCCCTCGTTCAACAGCCAGCGAAGAGCCATACTACTAATCGATTGAAAGTTATATATATATATATGATATCAAATGTAGATTTTAAAATGACGTTGTATCAGTTGTTTGTGTGGTGACAAAGGAGTCAGCTGTAACGTCCGTGGTATCACTGATCATTGTGCTCTAGTGAGAATATGCCGACCTCCCTGGCCTAGGGTTTAAGGACGTTGTTCGTAATCCCGAATACTCTTGTAGGAAATACAGCTGCGCGAGATTCGGCAGCGGGTCGCGTCGCGTTGGTTACTTACGGAGGGTATGTGAGCCGGTCGTTCAGAAAGCAATGGCAAACTACTGAACGTAAAACTTGCCAAGACATTACCAGCAGCTGAAAAATGCTGGTGTTGACTGCAATGTCCTGTAAAGGAAAGGCGAAAAAAGGTAAGGAGATTCTACTGATCGTTTGTGTTGATTGCCTCGTTTTATTTGAAGAAGCATGTGTCAGCCCTAGTTACTATACCATTAGTTACATTAGTTATGTATTATATACTAGTTACCACTATACCATAACTAGTTACTATACCATTAGTTACATTAGTTATGTATTATATACTAGTTACCACTATACCATAACTAGTTACTATACCTTTAGTTACATTAGTTATGTATTATATACTAGTTACCACTATACCATAACTAGTTACTATACCTTTAGTTACATTAGTTATGTATTATATACTAGTTACCACTATACCATAACTAGTTACTATACCTTTAGTTACATTAGTTATGTATTATATACTAGTTACTACTATACCATAACTATTTACTATACCTTTAGTTACATTAGTTATGTATTATATACTAGTTACCACTATACCATAACTAGTTACTATACCTTTAGTTACATTAGTTATGTATTATATACTAGTTACCGCAACACCATAACTAGTTACTATACCTTTAGTTACATTAGTTATGTATTATATACTAGTTACCACTATACCATAACTAGTTACTATACCTTTAGTTACATTAGTTGTGTATTATATACTAGTTACTACTATACCATAACTATTTACTATACCTTTAGTTACATATTATATACTAGTTACCATTATACCATAACTAGTTACTATACCTTTAGTTACATTAGTTATGTATTATATACTAGTTACCACTATACCATAACTAGTTACTATACCTTTAGTTACATTAGTTATGTATTATATACTAGTTACCACTATACCATAACTAGTTACTATACCATTAGTTATGTATTATATACTAGTTACCACTATACCATAACTAGTTACTATACCTTTAGTTACATTAGTTATGTATTATATACTAGTTACCACTATACCATAACTAGTTACTATACCTTTAGTTGCATTAGTTATGTATTATATACTAGTTACCACTATACCATAACTAGTTACTATACCTTTAGTTACATTAGTTATGTATTATATACTAGTTACCACTATACCATAACTAGTTACTATACCTTTAGTTACATTAGTTATGTATTATATACTAGTTACCACTATACCATAACTAGTTACTATATCTTTAGTTACATTAGTTATGTATTATATACTTGTTACCACTATACCATACCTAGTTACTATATCTTTAGTTACATTAGTTATGTATTATATACTAGTTACCACTATACCATACCTAGTTACTATACAATTAGTTACATTAGTTATGTATTATATATTAGTTATCACTATACCATACCTAGTTACTATACCATTAGTTACATTAGTTATGCATTATATATTAGTTACCACTATACCATACCTAGTTACTATACAATTAGTTACATTAGTTATGCATTATATATTAGTTACCACTATACCATACCTGCCGGTCTCTCTGGCCGAGGGATTACAACACTTTCTCCGTAATCCCGTTTATCACGCAGAGTCTCGTAGCGGGGCGAGAGCTGGGTAGGTTCGATCCCCACTGGTGACTTGCGAGATAATTGAGCCGGCCGCTCAGAAAGCAATGGCAAACTACTGAGCGTAATCTTGCCAAGAAATCAACATACAGCTGAAAGATGCTGATGTTGACAGCGATGTCCTGTAAAGGATATGCAAAACATTTATTTATTTATACCATACCTAGTTACTATATTATTCTGTCGAAGAAATACTAGAATGTAACTAGGTTATGATACAGCACAAGATAGCACGCGATGTTTCCTCTATTTGCCTCAGGTGTTTCATTGTCAGCACAGCCCTGGAGGGAAATAGATCACTGAACAGAGAAGAGCATTTGTGACAGTGATCAAACGACGTGTCTGTCGTTCTAAGCGTGAACCAGGTGCGTGATTTTCTCACCTCAAGCTATTTACGGCCCCAGTAAATCTTTCCCGTTCTGTCTGAGCAGACACTCCATAAAAGTCAGCCGTCTAGGGGTGTACTCAATGTCTGCTAGAAGGATGGCTAGTTAGGGGGCTGGTTAGTTAGAGGGCTGGTTAGATAGAGGGCTGGTTAGATAGAGGGATGGTTAGATAGAGGGATGGTTAGATAGAGGGATGGTTAGATACAGGGATGATTATATAGAGGGATGGTTATATAGAGGGATGGTTAAAGAGAGGGCTGGTTAGATAGAAGGATGGTTAGATAGAAGGATGGTTAGATAGAGGGCGGGTTAGAGAGATGGCTAGTTAGATAGAGGGGTGGTTAGATAGAGAGCTGGTTCGATAGAGGTCTGGTTAGATAGAGGTGTCGCGGAAATTCTTGGAGTTGTCGATCGATGAAAGACTGTCGCGCCATTCGTCTACAGGCAGCCGCCATCCTTTGATGTTGGAGACAGACTGTTCTGACGAGAGTCGGCAAGATCTTTTGTTGTGGGGGAACAGGTCTCCAGATCACAAGCCGGCAAGACTTTTTGGAGTACCGGGAACAATTCCCCAGATTAAAGCGGGACAGCTGGCCAGTTGTTTACATCGAGTCGAAAAAGGAGAGAAAAAAATAGCTTCTCGACGCCTAGTGTCTAGTCAGATTTGTGACGTCATTCAGACACAGTATTAAAACAGTCTGGACAAACAACTTTGGCGGGAGTCGACCAAATGTTGTGAGGCAACAAGGACGTGTGTCATATTCCTGGTTTGATTATGGAGAGAGACTACAGTGTCTTATGTTGATTTACATCGGCGGACATTTATCCATTGTGTGATTTAGTAGTCTCGATTTCAAACAGGAATAAATATATGGTATTTAATTAAATAGACCCAAATTAGATGATTCTTAGGAACCGAGTGTAGTAATGTGCGTTGTGAGAACGTATTATAGGAGCGTGGGCAGCAGTAGGCTATCGCGTTGCTTAAACTAGCTAGTGTGAGATATCAATTAACTCAGTGAGTTAAGAACAATGTAGTGGGATGATATTTAGAGAGATTGAAAGTGGTGGTGGGGGGGGGGGGTGAATAAAGGAAATGTCAAATGGTAGGATCTTCCAGTAGGGTATCTACTGGGATTCTGCACTTTTCCTTTAGTCTTTCCTTGTCTTACCATGACTCAGACCGATGTGATGAGCTCCTCTCCCTTATGATAGAGTTAGTTCTCTGTTACATATCTGAGTGCGGCCGTCGGCCTACACTCACCTAATAAAGGTCGGAATCGGGTTGCTCTCACCAGGTGTGTTCTCTCTTCAACAGGTTCCACTATGTTTTCCAAAAAGCTAGCAGACAAGTCGTAGAAGATGATTATGGCTCGATCATTGAAGGCAGTGTTTACTCAGCGGACTTTGCACTGGGCCCATAACCCAGAGGGTCTGCAAGAACCTGGCCTCTGCTGAGCAGGAACCGGTGATCATCTAAGAGTGTTACCACAGTGGTAGTTCTCATCATAGTAGAGTGAAGATACTTACAATACCACCAGTAACAGGAACAATAGTAGTTATATAGAGAAATTGAAAATTAACATTGCGTTTTTCCAAATGGTGAATTCCTGTGAGACATTAACAATTAACATTGTGTTTTCCAAATGGTGAATTCCTGTGAGAAATTAACAACTAACATTTAGTTTCAAAGTGACAGTAAATAGTTATTTTACTGTACAAGGGTTATCAGATCACAGAACTTTTAGTGACACATTAGTTAC
Organism: Cepaea nemoralis; assembly: GCA_014155875.1. Classification (NCBI taxonomy): domain Eukaryota; kingdom Metazoa; phylum Mollusca; class Gastropoda; order Stylommatophora; family Helicidae; genus Cepaea; species Cepaea nemoralis. The sequence goes on along the minus strand of JACEFZ010018320.1, from coordinate 517,918 downwards.
ACTGTGTGTGTCAGATTCATGGTCAGTATTGGAATATATCCACTATTGGTGACCAGGCATCCGGACTATGGAATGTTCGAACGTAAAGCGACCACGGAAAAGTAGATAACATCAAACAAGAAATGGAAAGAAGGGAGAATGTGCGAGACGAGATGGAAAGGGGCTTGGATGATGACAGGGTAAGATTGTAAGGCTATTTATTCTGGGGGAAAAGAATGGCAAAGAGGTGTAGCAATTATCTTGGATCGGGAAACATCAAAATCTGTTCAAGGATATTGGGTTGTGTCAGACAGTGTTCTATTGGTAAAATTAATCGGCAGACCTTTTAACATAAAAATCATTCAAATATATGCCCCGACAGGAGAATGCTGTGAAGATAATATATAAGAATCTGCTTTGAAGAAATGTACACATTCTGAAATAAATATTATAATGTGTGAAATTAAGGCGATGGCACAGTAGGCATCCATGGTTTGGGAGAGCGATGCGAAAGAGGATACAGTCTTGTAGAGTGGGCAAAAGAGAAGGAAACGACTGTAGGAAACACATGGCTTAAACAACATTCTAGAAAATTATAGGCATGGAGGAGTCCGGATAGCAGAATTAGAAACCAGATTACTTACTTCCTGATTAGCAGAAGGTGTAGAAATGCGTTGAGGAGTCTCCGTGGCGAAGTGGTCAAGCCGTTTGATTCGGGCTCCCAAGGTTGTGGGTTCGATTCCGGGCCGCGTCCTTCGGTTCACGGGATAGAAAAAGAGCGGGCTAGAAAGAAAGCTGGCTAGATGGAACGAACGAACGAACTTTATTATCAAAAGGTTAAGAATTGGGCACGCAAGCCCGTCTGACATTCTGCCCTCTTCTCTCTTTCCTCTCAAACGTTATTTCATGCATACACCACATATGAAGCTAATCTTAGACAAACAAATAAAAATTGCATTAAACGCATGGAAAATAATCAATAATACTTGATTAACTCAGACCATTTGTAACATGGCCATTATAAATAACTAAAGGTGGCGCAACGTAGCATACATATAGGCATGTTTATTAGCTAATTTTCTTTAGAGATAATTTTCGTTATTGTTTGATTTTGTTGTTGTGGTGATGGTGGTAGTAAGGGGGGGGGGCATGTATCTGTACCGAGATAGTATAAAATAAAAACAGGTTGCGACCGTACATATAGTGATTTGTAGGTGCCTTTGATTTCTTATGGAAGATTGTTTCACAACTGAGCGGTAGCTAGATAGATGGTGGGGGGGGGGGGGGGGGTAGCTAAATGGAGGGCTGGTTAGATTTTTTAAAAAGTCGCTTAAAAGTCGACCGGGTAGACTTCATTGCATCGGTTTTATCCCATATGGCTCAGTCTCTTTCCTCAGTGCGGAAAGAGTCGCACAAAGCACGAACTCCGTAGCTCCAGCAACGACCCACAGGAGTCTCCGAAAAAATTCACTCGTGAAAAGAACCCACAACCTTCAGCTTGACCACTTCGCCACGGAGATTCCAATTGATAGAAGGTTGGCTAGATAGAGGGTTGGTTAGACAGAAGGTTGGCTAGATAGAGGGTTGGTTAAATTGAGGGTTGGTTAGATAAAAGGTTGGCTAGACAGAGGACTAGAGGAAAAAGTACGTACGTTCGTACCTACCTACCTGCCTGCCTGCCTGCCTGCCTACCTACCTACCTACCTACTTACCTACCTACTTACCTACCTACCTACCGACCTACCTCCATAAATACATACATACCCACCTACCTCCCCACCCACCGACATACTTACATGTCTGTCGATATATTTAATTTTCCTTCCCTCCGTCCGTCCCTCTGTCGCTCTTTCTCATTGTCGTCCTATTTGTGTGTATGTTTATCTGCCTATCAGTCGATTGATCTGTCTGTCTATTTGTTCGTCTTTCGCCAGTTCGCCAATAAATTAAACCGTCCGTCTGTCTATCTGCCGTTCTTTCTATATATTTCTGTCTGTGATTGTGTCTGTTCGTCTGTCTCTGGAACATACAGTGGACGTATTGTGTCAAAGTCTGTCTCTGGAACATACAGTGGACGTATTGTGTCAAAGTCTGTCTCTGGAACATACAGTGGACGTATTGTGTCAAAGTCTGTCTCTGGAACATACAGTGGACGTATCGTGCCAAAGTCTGTCTCTGGAACATACAGTGGACGTATCGTGCCAAAGTCTGTCTCTGGAATATACAGTGGACGTATTGTGTCAAAGTCTGTCTCTGGAACATACAGTGGACGTATTGTGTCAAAGTCTGTCTCTGGAACATACAGTGGACGTATTGTGTCAAAGTCTGTCTCTGGAACATACAGTGGACGTATTGTGTCAAAGTCTGTCTCTGAGTCTCTGTGGCGAAGTGGTCAAGCCGTTTGACCCGTGTTCCGAAGGTTGTGGGTTCGATTCCGGGCCGCGCCCTTCAGTTTACGAGTTAAATGTTTCGGAGACTCCTGTGGGTCGTCACTAAAAGCTACGGAGTTCGTGCTTTGTGCGACGCTTTCCGTGCTAGGAAAGAGACCGAGCCATATGGGATAAATCCCGGTGCAATGAAGTCGACCTTGTCGACTTTTAAGCGACTTTTTTTTTAAAAGTCTGTCTCTGGAACATACAGTGGTCGTATTGTGTCAAAGTCTGTCTCTGGAACATTTTTTTTTAGCATATCCAGCTGTATGTTGATCTCTTGGCAAGATTACGCTCAGTAGTTTGCCATTGCTCACATACCCCGTAAGTTACCGATGCGATTCGAACCACTGCTGATTTGAACCGACATCACGTTACCGACGAGAGTATACGAGATTACGGGGAAAAGTCATAACCTCTAAGCCACGAAGCCGGCCTCTGGAACATACAGTGGCCGTATTGTGTCAAAGTCTGTCTCTGGAACATACAGTGGACTTATTGTGTCAAAGTCTGTCTCTGGAACATACAGTGGACGTATTGTGTCAAAGTCTGTCTCTGGAACATACAGTGGACGTATCGTGCCAAAGTCTGTCTCTGGAACATACAGTGGACGTATCGTGCCAAAGTCTGTCTCTGGAACATACAGTGGACGTATTGTGTCAAAGTCTGTCTCTGGAACATACAGTGGACGTATTGTGTCAAAGTCTGTCTCTGGAACATACAGTGGACGTATTGTCTCAAAGTCTGTCTCTGGAACATACAGTGGACGTATTGTGTCAAAGTCTGTCTCTGGAACATACAGTGGACGTATTGTGTCAAAGTCAGGCCGCGATAGCGACATGAAGGGAATCATTGAATAATGGCAGAGAATTCAGAAAACAGAACCTGCATCATCACAACTGAACAGGTACTTGTAACAAATATCTAGCGGGGACATGAACGGAACGCCGAGCTAGTCTGTGTGTCTTCTGGCAGTTGTCTCCATTTGTCGGAGACTTTTGTTCTAAATTTAGTGATCGCTGTTTGAAGCTGAGATGGCGGGCGCCAGGCTATACTGGTTGTTGATTGTGTTGCCAGAAGCAAAGATGCACGTTTATTTAAATGTGGTGTGAAGTGCTGAAGACAGAAGATCTTGCCTTAATTGTTTTATTTGACAGGACGGTCTGTATAAACACATCTTTCACCAAGCACGCATTTCACATTTTTCCCTTCGACAGGTGCGCGCGCTGACTCCCGCACTAAGGTGACCCAGGACACGTGACCCTAGATCCCAGGGTTGTCTTTAAGTTGGCAGCCCACACTGCCAATCATTTTCTTCAACTCCGCCTACTGGTCCAACTCGTGACCGCCCACTTTTCTTAAGAAAAACGATTTATGCAATGCCCGTTTTGTGGTTAAGAAAATTATGAAAAGAATACAGCTGCAGTATACAGCTCACACAAAGTCACGGCCAGTTTCTGGCATAATTTAGCTGTGGATAGTTCATGTAGGAGGCCGTTGACAGAACGTTGTTCTCTGGAAAGACTCGATCTTTTGCCAGTTCCATTTCCTCATGCAATTTCATGCCCGCGGTATCTGCCATCAGAATTGAGAACCATGTAGGTCAATACCAGCCTATTAAAAGAGGTGTGAGACAGGGATGTGTAATGTCTCCAGATATTTTTTCCCTGTACAGTGAAAATATTTTCAGAAATATAGAAGATATGGAAGGAATCAACATTGGGGGACGATACATCAATAACATTAGATATGCAAATGATACAGTCTTGATTGCAGACAATGAACAGGACCTGCAAATTTAGTAGATGCGGTTATTGCACACAGTGAACAACTAGGGTTAGAACTGAATATTAAGAAGACACAGATTATCGTCGTCACTGGGAAGAAGGAAATACCACAATGTGATGTACGAGTAAATGGGCATATTCTTAAGCAAATGGGAGTTTCCGTGGCGAAGTAGTCAAGCCGTTTGACTCGGGCTCCGAAGGTTGTGGGTTCGATTCCGGGCCGCGCCATTCAGTTTACGAGTTAAATGATTCGGAGACTCCTGTGGGTCGTCGCTAAAAGCTACGGAGTTCGTGCTTTGTGCGACGCTTTCCGTGCTGCGGAAAGAGACCGAGCCATATGGGATAAAACACGGTGCAATGAAGTCGACCCTGTCGACTTTTAAGCGAATTTTGTTATTATTAAGCAAGTGAATCGATACAGTTGTCTCGGCACGGTAATAACATCTGATGGGAGATGCCTTGAAGAGATTAGAATAAGAATTGCCTTGCGAAGGTAGCCTTTTGCAAGATGAAAATCATACTGACCAATAACAAGATATCAATTGAAACGAGAAAAAGAGTGTTGAAGTGCTACATAGAACCTATACTTTTGGATGGATGTGAAGCGTGAACAATAAGCAGTCAAGCTGAAAAACAGCTGATGGCTGTGGAAATGTGGTTTCTGAGGAAAATGCAAAGAATACAATAGACAGACAGAAAAACCAATGACCACATCCTTCAAGAAACAAATGAAAATCATATACTGATTAGAGACATTAGACGTAGACAGTCATAATTTTTTGGACATGTTATGAGAAGAAAAAAAAAAAAAAAAAGAAAACTTGGTGACAAATGGCAAGATCTAAGGGAAGAGACCAAGGGGAAGACCGAGAAGTAAATACCTGGATGGTTTGGCCACGTGGCATGGTCGAGACAGGAACACAGAGCTGATCCACGACACTGGTGATCGAGTGAGATGGCAGAACATGACCGCCCACACTTATCGGCATGGCACATGATGGATGGATGGTATCTGCAATGCCATGATCCATCTTCGGGTCGGTACGAATGACATGCTCTCCAGAAACCATGTCTTCCATCACCGCTCTGTTCCAGCCACTGTGTCACTCAGTGTGGCCAACATTTTTCGCTTAGGGTCATTGGTTTTTCTGTATCTCCGTGGTATTTTTTTTTTTTTCCATTTTCTTTTTAAATCACATTTCAACTGCCATTAGATGTTTTTCAGTGTATGCACATTAAGTAAACTGCGAACTAAAGGTAGAATTCTTAAGGAAATGTGTAACCCCTTCGGTGGAATTAAGTCTACTTTATTGTATCTGTGAGGCAAGCAGGGTAACATCTGAGGGTTAATACTGGACACCTCAGCGGCTGGACTCGCTATCTACAGACAAGTGGCTTAGAACATCTGAGGGTTAATACTGGACTCGCTGTCTACAGACAAGTGGCTTAGAACATCTGAGGGTCAATACTGGACTCGCTTTCTACAGACAAGTGGCTTAGAACATCTGAGGGTCAATACTGGACTCGCTGTCTACAGACAAGTGGCTTAGAACATCTGAGGGTCAATACTGAACTCGCTGTCTACAGACAAGTGGCTTAACATCTGAGGGTCAATACTGGACTCGCTGTCTACAGACAAGTGGCTTAGAACATCTGAGGGTCAATAATGGACATCTCAACGGCTGGACTCGCTGTCTACAGACAAGTGGCTTAGAACATCTGAGGGTCAATACGGGACACCTCAACGGCTGGACTCGCTGTCTACAGACAAGTGGCTTAGAACATCTGAGGGTCAATACTGGACACCTCAACGGCTGGACTCGCTGTCTACAGACACGTGGCTTAGAACATCTGAGGGTCAATACTGGACATCTCAACGGCTGGACTCGCTGTCTACAGACAAGTGGCTTAGAACATCTGAGGGTCAATACTGGACTCGCTGTCTACAGACAAGTGGCTTAGAACATCTGAGGGTCAATACTGGACACCTCAACGGCTGGACTCGCTGTCTACAGACAAGTGGCTTAGAACATCTGAGGGTCAATACTGGACTCGCTATCTACAGACAAGTGGCTTAGAACATCTGAGGGTCAATACTGGACACCTCAACGGCTGGACTCGCTGTCTACAGACAAGTGGCTTAGAACATCTGAGGGTTAATACTGGACTCGCTGTCTACAGACAAGTGGCTTAGAACATCTGAGGGTCAATACTGGACATCTCAACGGCTGGACTCGCTGTCTACAGACAAGTGGCTTAGAACATCTGAGGGTCAATACTGGACATCTCAACGGCTGGACTCGCTGTCTACAGACAAGTGGCTTAGAACATCTGAGGGTCAATACTGGACTCGCTGTCTACAGACAAGTGGCTTAGAACATCTGAGGGTCAATACTGGACAACTCAACGGCTAGACTCGCTGTCTACAGACAAGTGGCTTAGAACATCTGAGGGTCAATACTGGACATCTCAACGGCTGGACTCACTGTCTACAGACAAGTGGCTTAGAACATCTGAGGGTCAATACTGGACTCGCCGTCTACAGACAAGTGGCTTAGAACATCTGAGGGTCAATACTGGACACCTCAATGGCTGGACTCGCTGTCTACAGACAAGTGGCTTAGAACATCTGAGGGGTAATACTGGACTCGCTGTCTACAGACAAGTGGCTTAGAACATCTGAGGGTCAATACTCGACATCTCAACGGCTGGACTCGCTGTCTACAGACAAGTGGCTTAGAACATCTGAGGGTCAATACTGGACTCGCTGTCTACAGACAAGTGGCTTAGAACATCTGAGGGTCAATAATGGACACCTCAACGGCTGGACTCGCTGTCTACAGACAAGTGGCTTAGAACATCTGAGGGTCAATACTGGACTCGTTGTCTACAGAAAAGTGGCTTAGAACATCTGAGGGTCAATACTGGACACCTCAACGGCTGGACTCGCTGTATACAGACAAGTGGCTTAGAACATCTAAGGGTCAATACTGGACATATCAACGGCTGGACTCGCTGTCTACAGACAAATGGCTTAGAACATCTGAGGGATAATACTGGACTCGCTGTCTACAGACAAGTGGCTTAGAACATCTGAGGGTCAATACTGGACACCTCAACGGCTGGACTCGCTGTCTACAGACAAGTGGCTTAGAACATCTAAGGGTCAATACTGGACATCTCAACGGCTGGACTCGCTGTCTACAGCCAAGTGGCTTAGAACATCTGAGGGTCAATACTGGACTCGCTGTCTACAGACAAGTGGCTTAGAACATCTGAGAGTCAATACCGGACACCTCAACGGCTGGACTCGCTGTCTACAGACAAGTGGCTTAGAACATCTGAGGGTCAATACTGGACTCGCTGTCTACAGACAAGTGGCTTAGAACATCTGAGGGTCAATACTGGACACCTCAACGGCTGGACTCGCTGTCTACAGACAAGTGGCTTAGAACATCTGAGGGTCAATATTGGACACCTCAACGGCTGTACTCGCTGTCTACAGACAAGTGGCTTAGAACATCTGAGGGTCAATACTGGACACCTCAACGGCTGGACTCGCTGTCTACAGACAAGTGGCTTAGAACATCTGAGGGTCAATACGGGACACCTCAACGGCTGGACTCGCTGTCTACAGACAAGTGGCTTAGAACATCTGAGGGTCAATACTGGACACCTCAACGGCTGGACTCGCTGTCTACAGACAAGTTGTAGTCAAAAACCGGTGTCATGCCCTGAGGCGTAGTTAAACGATGTCCAGGCGAGAGAATCCACTTAATTGCACCGGGTTTCATCCCATACAGCAGCCGTCGGTATCGGCAACAAACAGCAGTCGCCAGTGTCGGCAACAAACAGCAGTCGCCAGTGTCGGCAACCAATTCGGAAAACTTCAGTGCACGACGAAGGGCATCAGACACGGGTAATTCCCGCCCGCGAGTCACACAGACGTCATTTATACCATGAGATCTGCATACACTATGCCATGGACAATGAGCACACAAGCTGAAAAACATCTGATGGCTGTGTAAATGAGGTTTCAGAAGAAATGCAAAGAATACCATGGACAGACAGAAAAATCAATGACCGAATCCTAAAAGAAACAAATGCTCTGACAGCGAAAATTATCAAACATTTTGAAAGAGGGTAAGAGGCAAAGAAAGATTTTCAAGAAATCAGCAAGTGTCACTCGTCATTTTTCGGCCAATTTATGAGAAGACAAAAAACTAAAACAGTTGTGACAACTGGAAACATTTGTGGAATGAAAGCTAGATGAGGACAGAAAGGGGAAGCCTTGTTTGTATGTCGCGGCAGTGTCAACGCCCGAATTGATACATGCTGATGGAGATCGCGAGATCTGGAGAAGCCCACGCCTGACGGCAAGGCATTTGATGATGATGATGATGATATGAAGAGACATTCACAGGCAGACAAATACTGTTACAGAGCTACACGGAGCAGTTATTGTGCAGCTATGTGCAACTGTTACTGTGCAACTGTTACTGTGCTGCTATGTGTAACTGTTACTGTACAGCTATGTGTAACTGTTACTGTTACTGTACAGCTATGTGTAACTATTACTGTACAACTGTTACTGTGCAGCTATGTGTAACTGTTACCGTACAACTGTTACTGTGCAGCTATGTGTAACTGTTACTGTTACTGTACAGCTATGTGTAACTGTTACTGTACAACTGTTACTGTGCAGCTATGTGTAACTGTTACTGTACAACTGTTACTGTTCAGCTATGTGTAACTGTTACTGTACAACTGTTACTGTACAGCTATATGTAACTGTTACTGTACAACTGTTACTGTACAACTGTTACTGTGCAGCTATGTGTAACTGTTACTGTACAACTGTTACTGTGCAGCTATGTGTAACTGTTACTGTACAACTGTTACTGTACAGCTATGTGTAACTGTTTCTGTACAACTGTTACTGTGCAGCTATGTGCAACTGTTACTGTGTAACTATGTGTAACTGTTACTGTACAACTGTTACAGTGCTACTATGTGTAACTGTACAACTGTTATTGTGTTGCTATGTGTAACTGTTACTGTACAACTGTTACTGTGCAGCTATGTGTAACTGTTACTGTACAACTGTTACTGTGCAGCTATGTGTAACTGTTACTGTACAGCTATGTACAACTGTTACTGTACAACTGTTACCGTGTTGCTATGTGCAACTGTTACTGTACAACTGTTATTGTGCAGCTATGTGTAACTCTTACTGTACAGCTATGTATAACTGTTACTGTACAACTGTTACTGTGCAGCTATGTGTAACTGTTACTGTACAACTGTTACTGTACAGCTATGTGTAACTGTTACTGAACAACTGTTACTGTACAGCTATGTGTAACTGTTACTGTACAACTGTTACTGTACAACTGTTACTGTGCAGCTATGTGTAACTGTTACTGTACAACTGTTACTGTGCAGCTATGTGTAACTGTTACTGTACAACTGTTACTGTACAGCTATTTGTAACTGTTACTGTACAACTGTTACTGTGCAGCTATGTGTAACTGTTACTGTGCAGCTATGTGCAACTGTTATTGTACAACTGTTACTGTACAACTGTTACTGTGCTGCTATGTGTAACTGTTACTGTACAACTGTTACTTGCAGCTATGTGTAACTGTTACTGGTTTTAACTGTTACTGTACAACTGTTACTGTGCAGCTATGTGTAACTGTTACTGTGCAGCTATGTGTAACTGTTACTGTACAACTGTTACTGTACAGCTATGTGTAACTGTTACTGTACAACTGTTACTGTGCAGCTATGTGTAACTGTTACTGTGCAGCTATGTGCAACTGTTACTGTACAACTGTTACTGTACAACTGTTACTGTGCTGCTATGTGTAACTGATACTGTACAACTGTTGCTGTGTTGCTATGTGTAACTGTTACTGTACAACTGTTACTGTGCAGCTATGTGTAACTGTTACTGTGCAACTGTGTGTAACTGTTACTGTACAACTGTTACTGTGTAACTATGTGTAACTGTTACTGTACAACTGTTACTGTGTAACTATGTGTAACTGTAACTGTGTAACTATGTGTAACTGTTACTGTGTAACTATGTGTAACAGTTACTGTACAACTGTTACTGTGTAACTATGTGTAACTGTTACTGTACAGCTATGTGTAACTGTTACTGTGTAACTATGTGTGACTGTTACTGTACAACTGTTACTGCGTAACTATGTTTAACTGTTACTGTGCAACTATGTGCAACTGTTACTGTGTAACTATGTGCAACTGTTACTATGTAACTATGTGCAACTGTTACTGTGTAACTATGTGCAACTGTTACTGTGCAGCTATGTGCAACTGTTACTGTGCAGCTATGTGCAACTGTTACTGTGTAACTATGTGCAACTGTTACTGTTCATCTATGTGCAACTGTTACTGTACAGCTATGTGCAACTGTTACTGTGCAATTATGTGCAACCGTTAGAGTGCAGCTATGTAGAGCCGATAATGTGCAACCGTTAGAGTGCAGCTATGTGCAACCTTTACTGTAGAAGTGTGCAAACTGTTGGCATTATATGCAAGGGCTGATGTGCAGTTATGTGCAACCTTTACTGTAGAAGTGTGCAAACTGTTGGCATTATATGCAAGGGCTGATGTGCAGTTATGTGCAACCTTTACTGTAGAAGTGTGCAAACTGTTGGCATTATATGCAAGGGCTGATGTGCAGTTATGTGCAACTGTGGCTGAAGAACTGTGTGGAACTACTCATGTGCAACTGTGGCTGAAGAACTGTGTGGAACTGATCATGTGCAACTATATGGCACGGTCACAGTGCACATATGTGCAACAACTGAAGTGGAACTATGTGCAGCGGCTGATGTGGAACAATGCCTAACCTTACTGCTGTAGTGGATGCCTACATTCGTTGATAGTATCTGAGTATAGTTACATGCATTGTTTGTATTTGAGTATAGTTGCATGCATTGTTTGTATTTGAGTATAGTTGCATGCATTGTTTGTATTTGAGTATAGTTGCATGCATTGTTTGTATTTGAGTATAGTTGCATACATTGTTTGTATTTGAGTATAGTTATATTCATTGTTTGTATTTGGGTATAGTTGCATGCATTGTTTGTATTTGGGTATAGTTATATGCATTGTTTGTATTTGAGTATAGTTACAAGCATTGTTTGTATTTAGTTATAAAAAATTGTGTGTATCACAAAAAAAAAAAAAATAATTACACAGAATGTGTGTATTTGGGAAAACCTACAAACACTGACTTTTCTGCAATAAATATATACAGTCTTTTGTGTTCGGGAATTACTTCACATATTTATCGTGCCTGGGTATAATTTACAAAATTTGTATTCGGAAAAATGCATATATTATGTGGGTTTTGGAATACTTAGATATATTGTTTGTGTTTGGGGAAAAACACATTTGTATTTAGGAATCGTTACGTACAGTGTTTATATATGGGAATTGTAGCATTCAGTCATTATATTTTGGAATAACGACATACGGTGTTTGTTTGTGTTTGGGAATAAAGACATACAATGTTTGTGTTTGGGAATAAAGACATACAGTGTTTGTGTTTGGGAATAAAGACATACAGTGTTTGTGTTTGGGAATAAAGACATACAGTGTTTGTGTTTGGGAATAAAGACATACAGTGTTTGTGTTTGGGAATAAAGACATACAGTGTTTGTGTTTGGGAATAAAGACATACAGTGTTTGTGTTTGGGAATAAAGACATACAGTGTTTGGGAATAAAGACATACAGTGTTTGTGTTTGGGAATAAAGACATACAGTGTTTGTGTTTGGGAATAAAGACATACAATGTTTGTGTTTGGGAATAAAGACATACAGTGTTTGTGTTTGGGAATAAAGACATACAGTGTTTGTGTTTGGGAATAAAGACATACAGTGTTTGTGTTTGGGAATTTAAGACATACAGTGTTTGGGAATAAAGACATACAGTGTTTGGGAATAAAGACATACAGTGTTTGTGTTTGGGAATAAAGACATACAGTGTTTGTGTTTGGGAATAAAGACATACAGTGTTTGTGTTTGGGAATAAAGACATACAATGTTTGTGTTTGGGAATAAAGACATACAGTGTTTGTGTTTGGGAATAAAGACATACAGTGTTTGTGTTTGGGAATAAAGACATACAGTGTTTGGGAATAAAGACATACAGTGTTTGTGTTTGGGAATAAAGACATACAGTGTTTGTGTTTGGGAATAAAGACATACAGTGTTTGTGTTTGGGAATAAAGACATACAGTGTTTGGGAATAAAGACATACAGTGTTTGTGTTTGGGAATAAAGACATACAGTGTTTGTGTTTGGGAATAAAGACATACAGTGTTTGTGTTTGGGAATAAAGACATACAATGTTTGTGTTTGGGAATAAAGACATACAGTGTTTGTGTTTGGGAATAAAGACATACAGTGTTTGTGTTTGGGAATAAAGACATACAGTGTTTGTGTTTGGGAATAAAGACATACAATGTTTGTGTTTGGGAATAAAGACATACAGTGTTTGTGTTTGGGAATAAAGACATACTGTGTTTGTGTTTGGGAATAAAGACATACAATGTTTGTGTTTGGGAATAAAGACATACAGTGTTTGTGTTTGGGAATAAAGACATACAGTGTTTGTGTTTGGGAATAAAGACATACAGTGTTTGGGAATAAAGACATACAGTGTTTGTGTTTGGGAATAAAGACATACAGTGTTTGTGTTTGGGAATAAAGACATACAGTGTTTGCGTTTGGGAATAAAGACATACAGTGTTTGTGTTTGGGAATAAAGACATACAGTGTTTGTGTTTGGGAATAAAGACATACAGTGTTTATATCTGGGTGTTTATATTTATATTTTTATACATCATCATCATCATCATCATCATCATCATCATCATCATCATCATCATCATCATCATCATCATCATCATTAAGTGCCGTGCCGGCTGGCGTAGGCGTTCATGACTCTCTACAGATCTCGGTCTTTGGTGTTCTGGATCAACTCTGCTGATGATATTCCTCCATGCCACCGTCTCAATCCACCCAGCATCATTTCTCTTGGTCTGCCTCTGCCTCTCTTCCCCTCGATCTTTCCAGTTGTCACGATGTTCTCCAATGCCACTCTTCTCACCACATGACCGAAGAAAGTTGTTTGTCTCTTTCTTATATATATATATATTGCATATCCCTTGCAGGACGTTCCAGACAACATCAGCATTTTTCAGCTGCTGTTGATGTACTAGGCAAATTTAGCTCAGTAGTTTGCCATTGCTTTCTGAGCGACCGGCTCCCATACCCGGTAAGTTACCGACGCGGAGAGAACCGCCACAGATTCTCACGCACGTCACGTTACTCACGAGAGTATACGGGATTACGGAGAAAGTAGCTAACACCTAGGCCAGGGAGACCGACCATGTATTGTTATATATTGTTGTAACATTGTTACAACATATTGTTATAACAACATATGTTATAATATATTGTTATATATAATGGTCTGATATTCTGGGACATGATTGATACAGGCATTGATAATGCACATCGGGAGCACGTTGCCGCTGAACGTGTTGCATGGAGGGCAACTATCAGAAATGGAATAACGACAAAGGAGAAAATTATTGCAGATAAAGCACACACAAAGCGTGAGAGACGTAAAATGGTGCATGATGGTGGAAATGATCATGTTTTCACATGCATCCACTGTGAACGAACATTTGCAGCGCGAATTGGCCTTATCAGCCACACTCGCCACCGCCATTGATTATATTTATTAAGCCTTTTTGAAGTACAATGTACCAAACTATCGTCTGTCAAGACGGAATGGTGCCAATGATATAATATTCTAATTTCACTAGCCTCTTTCAAGCAATCGTCGTTAATTACTTTGGAAGTCCAAGGAATTCGCAACATTTGTCTCAGGAACCAAATTTCTGTTGCTTCCAAGTTCTTCCTAATTTGTTCATTTACATTCCAAGATTTACAGACATACCGCAATACAAGTTCCGACGGGGGCTGAGTTGTCTCGAGGTATGGTGTCCGCCTCGAGTGCTGGAGGTCCCGGGTTCAGGCCCCGGTGAGGACCAGGATTTATTTAAAAAATCGACCGGGACTTCCAGTAATTTCCCCTGGTCTCTGGGTAGTGAGATCGGACGCCCGTGTGTATTGTTGCGCACGTAAAAAATCCCTTGGCAGTTGGAAATCGAAAAAGAGGCGCTGTCCAGGCAAAATTTCGAGTTAAAAATTTACCCAAAGCATTTCAGGATCCTCGCCGATGCAACGGAGTTCGTGCATTGAGCTGAGTATCTCCAAACTCAGGTTTGAGTTAGGAGGAAAACGGAGCACATATGGGTTAAACCGTGTGCCGTGATGTTGATCCAACGACTAAAACGACTAAACTAAAAATATTTCTTATATTCAATGATGTCCAGGTCCAATAAACTTGGGTAGTTTGCCATGTTTTCTGAACGGCCGACGCTGACACCGTTGTGAAAATCAACGCAGAGAGATCTGCCTCCAAATCGCCCGCTGCTGACTCGCGACCAGGCAGGACTCTGTTTGGACCTATGGGCACTCCTGGGGTGGTGTGGTCAGTCTCACGCCGACCGCCTTTAATTCATACATGTTCAGGTAGCCGTGTTAGCCCGGGTAGACCTCCAGCCCATATCAACGTAAACATCCGTCTCAAGGCGAGCTCGAACCCACAACCTTTCAGGTAAAGGGTCTGGTCAGCATGGCACGTTTGCGTGTCGGTGCCGTTCTTTGATGTTATTACTAAAGTTGTGTGAGTAAATAAATAAATTCATTATTTTGGGAATAATTACTCACTTGTGTTTGGGAATAATTAAATTCATTATTTTGGGAATAATTACTCACTTGTGTTTGGGAATAATTAAATTCATTATTTTGTGAATAATTACTCACATTTTATTTGGGAATAGCTACTTAAATTGTTTTTGGGAATGATTACCCACATTTAATCTTGGATTCACTACTTAACTTCTGTTGGGAATAATTACTCACAATGTGCTTGGCAATAATTAAATTCATTATTTTGAAAATAATTACTCACATTGTGATTGTGAATAGTTACTCACATTTTATTTGGGAATAGCTACTTAAATTGTTTTGGGAATAATTACTCACATTTAATCTTGGATTCATTATTGAAATTGTTTTGGGAATAATTACTCACATTTAATCTTGGAATCATTTCTGAAATTGTTTTGGGAATAATTACCCACACTGTATCTGAGAATAATTAGACACGCTCTATTAGAAATAATATCATAGCCATGTACCACTTGAGCCAAAGTGCAGTAAGAACACAAGAAGGTATATCAGATATGTTCACAGTCAATACAGGAGTTAGACAGGGATGTGTGCTCTCTCCCCTGCTATTTAATATCTACAAGGACAGAATTTCCAAAGAAGCACGTCTCGACAGAACAGATTCAGAAAATTTAGAACTCTTTACTCCAGATGAAACAACTGAGCCACAGGGAATAAATGAACTTCTATTTGCAGACCTTGGAAGTATGATCACAGAAGATGGCAGATTGGACAGAGAAATTGAAATCAGATGTCAAAAAGCTAGTGCACTTACATATCAACTATCACCCTTACTGAAACATCCAAACATACCCATGTCCGCAAAACGACAGATAATAAACAGCATATTCACACCAACCCTATGCTATCAATCTCAAACCTGGACTTTATCCAAATTACACCTTCGCAAAATCAACACCTGTGAAATGAGATGCTTGAGGAGAGCTGCCAACTTAACAATCCGAGACCGAGTAAGAAATGCTACTATCAGACAGACTGTGGGATCAACACCTTGTGCCACATTGATTGAAAGACAGAAGAACAAGTGGTTTGGCCATGTCGTTAGAATGCAACACCAGCAACTACCATCACTGGCCTTACATCAAAGATCATCTGCGACGAGACTACGAGGACGTCCAAGAAGAAAAAGGATTGACGACATCAAAGACATTGTACAACCACACGGAATGACACTATCCAGTGCCGCCCACCGGGCGCTGGAACGCAAATTATTCCTCCCCACGACGCTTGACGGCAGAAGTGGAAGATGATGATGATGATGAATTTATCTGGGAAAAACCATGTATAAGTTGTGCTGTAATAATTACACACATTGTTTGTGTATGGGAGTAATTGCAAACACATTTGGATACGGGAATAATTACATTATTTATATATGGGAATAACTGGACATAATGTTTGGATTTGGGAATAATTACATTATTTGTATATGTGAAGAACTGCACAAACAGTTTGTGTTTGGGAATAGTTACACAAATTATGTGCATGCCAGCGAGGGACCCAAGAACTTGCAGGTTAGTAGATCAAGTCCCCCCACACGACCAAAGCGTACTCACGCTGTGGTAAGTCGAACCTAAAAAACACGCGACGCACAGAATAATTGATCCACAGTGAACACATTAGCCAGGCAATTATTGATGGGATCTGGCTGGATTTCGTCTGCGAGGTTCTCAAATTAGCGCGGACATGAATTATTGGGCGGTCTGGTGGCAAGGCGGGCGTCCTGGGCGTGTGGAGATCTGTGTTTGTGCCAGCGTACAGATGCAGACTGCGAGACTAAGGGGGCAACAACACGGCGCGACCTGCGCTCATCACGCATCGCTCACAGATGCTGCATACTGGAGCAGCTCATCCACAAACAATTAACTACGGGCATCCACATCACCAGGCTGTCGAGGTGATGCAGTGGCCAGCACGCTACCTCCAGCCCTGAGTGCATGGGTTCGACTTAAAATCGAGGCTGATTTTGCAACGGACTTGAGCAGCAGGTTGACCCAGTCCAAAGTGGAAATGTAGATGGAGGTAAAAGCGGCCGGCGTGGTATTGACCACATCATCCCCCAAGTGCTGGTTGGTCTATGCAAATATGGAGCTAGCACCATATGTCTAATGCACCCCAAGGAGTGTACTAAAGGTCCTCTGTGCAATACAACAAGGCCAGAGAACACATTGACATATCTGTCGTGTACTAAAGGTCCTTTGTGCAATATAACTGTGCCAGAGAACTCACTGATACCCCTGTCGTGTACAAAAGATCCTTTGTGCAATACAACTGTGCCAGAGAACACACTGAACACATGGATATACCTGCCGTGTACAAAAGGTCCTTGTTATAATACAACTGTGTGAGAGAACACACGAACACCCATGTTATGTACGCAATGTCCTTTGTCCTTTACAACTAGACCAGAGAACACGCTGAAAACACTGAACACAAGGAAATATCTGTCGTGTACTAAAGGTCCTTTGTGCAGTACAACAAGGCCAGAGAACACAGAACACACTGACACCCCTGTCATGTACACAAGGTCCTTTGTCCTATACAACAAGGCCAAATAACACACTGAAAACACATACTTGTGTACAGAAGATCCTTTGTTCTATACAACTGTACCAGAGAACACATCTTGGGGACCGCCATGTTGGGCACCGGAAGTCTTTTGTTCAACTGTGCTTTACAGCACTGACATTTATCATGTCACAAAATGCCATAAAGACCTGCCCACCACCAGGCGTGTTCAACTGCTCCTTGACAACAGAAGCGAGAGGAAAAGATAAAATAGCCAGTGGTCAATATTCAACCAGTCTCAGAGAATGTAAAAAATATTACTATGATCCATCGAATCAGCTGCGTTGACAAATATAATGATGAAAACTGAAAGCAGCTGTGTGGCATCTTAATATATAAATTAGGATGTATGTATGTAAATATGTATGTATGTATGTATGTATGTATGTCCTTTATACGTTCGCGAACGGTCCATCCGATTGAGATGAAATTTTCTACACGTCTTCCTTTCATTCCCGCGCTGCCAACTGTCATATTTTTTTTTCTTCTTCCTCCTCCTCCCTCCTCCCCCTCCCTAAATACGTACGTAAATATATGATGATGATGAAAGAATCCCCGAACCACAATGCTAGGAAAAGCGAAGAAAATGACGTGACTACACAGAATCGTCACACGGCAATCATCATCATCATCAAGTGCCGTGCCGGCTGGCGTAGGCGTTCATGGCTCTCCATAGTTCTCGGTCTTTGGTTTTCTGGATCAACTCTGCTGCTGATATTCCTCCATGCCACGGCAACATCAATAACAATTCATCTTTTTATGTGTAAGGAAGTTATCTACAGTCATGTAGAAGGGAAGAACAATCAATGGAAGGACCGAAATCACAGAACCTAGACGAGTATGAATTCGGAATGGCGAACTCCCTCCTCCTCTCTCTACCTCCTCCCTCCTCCTATCTCCTCCTCCTCTTCCTCCTCCCTCTACCTCCTCCTCCTCCCTCTCCCTCCTCCTTCTTCCTCCTCCATCCTCCTCCCTCCTACTCCTTCCTACTCCCTCCTCCTCCTCCCTCCTCCTCCTCCAATTCCTACACTCTTCCTCTTTCCCTCCCCCTCCTCCCTCCTCTTCCTCCCCCTTCCTCCTCCTCCCTCTTCCTCCTCCTCCTAACTCCTCTCTCCTCCTCCTCCCTTTTCCTCCCTCCTCCTCCTCGCTCTACCTAATCCCTCCTCCTCCTGCCTCCACATCCCTCCTCATCCTCTCCCCTCCTCCTCCTACCCTCTTCCTCTTCCCCTCCCCCTCCTCCCTCTCCCTCCTCTTCCGCCTCCATCCTCCTCCTCCTCCTCCCTCTTCCTCCTCCTCCCTCCTCCTTCCTTTTCCTCCTACTCCTACCTCCTCCTCCTCTCTCCTCCCTTTTCCTCGATCCTTCTCCTCCCGCTACCTCCTCCCTCCACATCCCTCCTCCTCCCTCTTCCTCCTCCTCCCTACTCATCATTCCTCCTCTTCCCCCTCCTTCTCCTCCCTCCTGCCTCCTCCTTCTCCCTCCTCCTTCTCCTCCTCCCCCTGCGTTCTCCTCCTCCCCCTCCCTCCTCCATCCTCCTACTCTCTCCTCCTTCGTCCTCCTCCCTCCTCCTCCTTCTCCTCTTTCCCCCCTCCTCCTCCTCCCTCCTATTCCTCCCTCTTCCTCCTACCTCCTCCCTCCTCCTCCCTTTTCCTTCCTCCTCCTCCTTCCTCCACATCCCTCCTCCTCCTCCTCCCTCCTTATCATTCTTCCTCCTCCTCCTTCTCCCCCTCCTCCCTCCTCCTTCTACCTCTTCCTCCCTCCTCCTTCTCCCTCCACCTCCTCCCCCTCTCCCTCCTCCCTCTCCTCCTCCTGCGTTCTCCTTCTCCCTCCTCTTCCTCCCCCTCCTCCTTCTCCCTCCTCCTCCTCTCTACTCCTCCTCCTCTCTCCTCCTCCCTCCTCCTACCCCTTCCTCCTCCTCCCCCTTCCTCCTCCTTCTCCTCTTTTCCCCCTCCTCCTCCCTCCTATTCCTCCCTACTCCTCCTCCCTCTTCCTTCCTCCTCCTCCTCCCTCTTATTTCTTCTACCTCCTCCCTCCTCCTAATCACTCCTCTTCCTTCCTCCTCCCTTCTCCTCCTCTCTCCTCCTACGTCCTCCCCCCATCCCTCCTCCTCCTTCTCCTTCCTCCTACCTTCTCCTCATCCCTCCTCCTCCTCCCTCCTCATCCTCTCTCCTCCTCCCTCTACCTCCTCCTCCCTCCTCCTCCTCCCTCCACATCCTCCCTCCTCCTTCTCCCTCTTCCTCCTCCCTCCTTCTCCCTCCTCCTCCTCCCTCCTCCTCCCTCTCCCTCCTCCTGCCTCTCCTCCTCCCTCCTCCTCCTCCTGCATTCTTCTCCTTCCTCCCTCCTCCTCCTCCTTCCTCCTCCCTCCTCTTCCTTCCTCCTCCTCCTAATCCCTCCTCCTCCCTCCTATTCCTCCCTACTCCTCCTCATCCCTCCTCTTCCCTCTTCCTCCTCTCTCCGCCTATCTCTTCCTCCCTCCTTCTCCCTCCTCCACCTCCCTCTTCCTCCTCCCAGCTCCTACTCCTCCTTTTTCTTCTTCTGCTGCTGCTGCTGCCGCCGCTCCATTTACCCAAGTTCATTGTTGGGGAAGATGTAAAGATCTTTCAAGTGCTCTTTCTAATGCTTTTTGTAAGTTGGTCTTCTTTTATCTAAGGTTGTTCTAACTGCAACCAATAAATGATTAGACAGACAGGCAGACACACAGACAGACAGACAGAGAGGGAGGGACAGACAGACAGACAGACAGACAGACAAACAGTCGGGAACGGGAACTTATATGACTACTTATATGAATTAAATGAGATGCTCCTCATCAGGGCCTGGGCGATGCCGGGCCGGGTCAGACAGACAGACAGACAGACAGACAGACAGACAGATAGATAGATAGTCGGTAACGGAAACGAGAACTTATATGACTACTTATATGAATTAAATGAGATGCTCCCCACTGGGCGAAGCCGGGCCGGGTCAGCTAGTATTCTATATTTAACGTCCACGATATTCTCGGCATTCTTCTCTGTAAACGATATTCTCTACCTTCTCTGTCCACGATATTCTCTATCTTCTCTGTCCACGATATTCTCTATCTTCTCTGTCCAGGATATTCTCTACCTTCTCTGTCAACGATATTCTCTACCTTCTCTGTCCACGATATTCTCAGCATTCTCTGTCCACGATATTCTCAGAATTCTCTGTCCATGATATTCTCTACCTTCTCTGTCCACGATATTCTCTATCTTCTCTGTCCACGATATTCTCTACCTTCTCTGTCCACGATATTCTCTACCTTCTCTGTCCAAGATATTCTCTACATTCTTCTCTGTCCACGATATTCTCTACCTTCTCTGTCCAAGATATTCTCTACATTCTTCTCTGTCCACGATATTCTCCACATTCTTTGTAACAATGCGTGTATACAGTGGAGCAACGAGTTCTGTTGGGTTATTTCAAAACAAGACTTTATGTACATATGATGGTCGATGTTGTCTTCTCTTCCCTCGTCCTTGGTGGTAACTAACTACCCAACAACAAGCTACGTCACGACTTGAGCATCCTTCTTACTGTTCTATATCGATGCTCAAGCGTGCTGTAGTCTTGCACCCCTAAGCTAATACTGATATGATATTCATTCTGCTACACCTCCCTGTCTTTTAAAAGACTTTTCTTCTTCAAAAGTCTTAACTCCTAACCCCTTTATCCTACATCTTCTCTCCTTACCTCCCATAATTTCTCTAACTCTATTTTAGGTGAATATTTCCTTCCAATTGTACCACATAGCAAACCACTATGAAGTCATACTTCTTCTTCGTTTCTGGCTCTTCAAAGTTTCTTTACAAAATATATATATCATAAGAATGGCTCGTATCAATCGTTATCGTACACTTGACATTATGAAATTTCTCATTCACACAACACAGGATAGACAGAAAAAAGTAAAGAAGGGGTACGCACCCAATTTATGAAAAGTATAAGGGAATGAATAGTCAACACAATCACATTTACCTCTCTTGCCAACGAAACAACTTTTGTAAAAAGTTTTTAAAAATATATCTTATGAAATACATCTCTGTTCACTATAAATTAAGTTGATCTAAGTTTTCTCAACATTTATATACTCAACATTTATATTGCCATCCACAACCTTGTCTATATTTCACTTATCTCACCTTCAACCACGAACCAATGTTCATATTCCATGAACATTTTAAATTAATTAACGCTGTTTTTTCACAGCTCCTATATCTTGCCCCCTCACATCCCATGACACGCCTCCTTGTTTATCTATTCCATATACCCAACCTTATATGCTGCCATTTACAGCCCCCTTTTTATCTATTCTCCATTAACCAACTATCATATCGTTACTCATAATATGGTATCCAATCCATATATCTTCAATTAATGCTGACTTTAATGCAGCTCCTTTTTAAACTTTCCCATAACCAACCCCGGCATATGTTTCTAATACTTCATAGCCATATCAACCTCTTTATGCTGATTATCACAGCAACAGAATATACCCATGAACATATTATTCACAAAGATAATGTGTCTCTCTACTAGTCCTCAGTAGTTTATTACTATTTTCGAACGAAGTCCCGTGTATTGTTTTTATACTTGACAAAATCATAACTGTTTATAATTTAAACTCAACTTAACCGATTTCTAACATATTTATAAACAAGGTAATTCTTATTTAACACACAAGACAATTCACTTAAATTATAAGTTAAGCGAAATAAAATCACAACAGGACATCATACCCCCCCCCCCCCCAAGTTTTTATACATCATTTATGTTTCCCCTCATATCAATTAAAGGTATTAACTCATTCAAAGAAAAAACATATTTTAAAATAATATAACATACATCCTATCTATTGTTAGTCTCTTTTATGGACTAACAATAACTTATTTATCTATTTAAGAAAACTCAAGAAGTCAAACCATAAAATCAATTGGCAATACAATTACAGTAAAAAAATATACTCGAATTTACATCCATATTAGTTATCTTAATACCTAATTATGTCTATTCTTCAAGACAACTCATTATAAGTATCGATAGAACCCTTTTCCATAACAAATGTGTCATATACATCCTCAGTATCATTTTCCTTTTTAAATCATGAAATTTATATCTTGCTATCTGCAGTATTTTCTATCAATTTATTTCCTACGTTTCCATTTCCTCAGTAACTCCAAGTTCCTTTGAATAAGTGCTATCTCCACATCAATATCTTCTTCTTCGTATAAAGTATTACGTTCTTCCATACTACTATTTGATTCTGAATTTTCATCAATTTCTTCTTCATCTATATATCTATTACTAGCAGCTGCGAATCTTTTTTTTTCTATATCCAATCTAATTTTTTTATCACGTTCTTAACGACCTTTTAATAGGGTATATATTCGTCGCTGGATGAATTTTCCCTAATTCTTCTCTGTCTTTTCACTTCTCTTTCTCTCTGTCTCTCTATTCTCCTTTTCGTTGCTTGTCCTAGTATTTTTAATGGAGCACCTATCTCTATCTTCCATAGATTTCTATACTATCATAATTGACCCTCATTCATATTTATTTCTTCTATCGTTTTCGGTTTTGTCTGTTCTGAGTATCATCACAAACTGGAGTTGTTATTAATTGACTTTGTGTTGATCTTTTCTAAAAATCTGGGGTATTGTAGCTCTTCTGACGACTTGTTTCATCTAAGTATCCGGTGTCTGATATAATAATTATTATAATTGATTATTTACCTTATCATCATTATCTCTTCTTAAGTGCTCTACGTGTGCCTTGCTATATGTCCCTGATTGGTTCTTTATACTGTACGATACTTTTCCTAGCTTTTCTAAATGTAATACCCGGGAACCCCAAACGAGCATCAAATTAGATTTCCCTTCTGCTTCTTATAAAAACTATCACCTACTTTGAATTCCGTAATTTGTATCACTTTCTGTACTTTTCTGTCTTTCTCTAGTTTTAATTATTTTGTTTTAATCTTACATGGCTTTATGCATTTCTTGTAATGACCCTTTAAAGTCTTCCCCCCTATATTTACGTCTTTGGTTTTTAAAAGATTATCTATGGGGATATTGGCTCTCTCCCCTGTAATAAATAAAATGGTGACAACCCTGTGCTCTCATTTTGATTTTTGGTATAGCACTAAGCGCAGGTCCTAAGAATAGATCCCAATCTTTTTCATGTTCATCGACTATCTTTGCTATAATATCGTACAATGTCCTATGTTGTCTTTCGTTCTTAGCATTTGAAGAGGGCTATAGTATGAGGTCTTTTTATGTTTTATATTCAAATCTTTTTAAAAACTTTTCGAATTTTTATTCCCAAATGTTTACCATTATCCGTGAGTACATCGGGGGGAACTAAATTTGGACGAATTTCCCGTAAAAAATATTTAAAGATAGATCTGCGCTCTTTTCTGGTTGCATAAACTTTCCCGGGCCCGAGACTGTAGACGTCCACCCTATGAATTTAAAAATACGTTCCCCGATAATGTTCTAGGGTGAGGACCCGATTATCTAAAAATAACTTTTGCATTGGAAACTGAGGAATATCTGTTTGTAAGGGACACTTAAATTTTTTCAAAATTTCCCTTTAAACTGCATTCTTTCCATATCGACATACTTACAAGCATTTTTTAAAAAAATCGGCCAAAATATTTTTTCTAAGTGCTTTCACTAATTATCACGACCGAGATGACCATTCTCATCATGATATGCTTTTAAAACTTTCCCTTTCCCAAAAGTTTTGGAATTATTTCCTTTTTCGTTTCTTTCACTCATGTAATATAACTGTCATCCTCTTGCAAAAATAAATAATTCTCTATACTTATTCTCTCCGTTCTTTTTAAATTTTTGTTTATTCTAAGACTTTTGGATCTAATTCTTGTTCTTTTATATTAAATTTTGGGAAATGTGGGTCCTCTGCTCTAGTTCGACTCTTGATCCGACAGTAAACTTCAAAAATCTTCTATTTTATTATGGGAGAAAAATTTTTTTTCCATCGTAACTGTTTTTGTCCTTCCCAATTCTAAATCATTAATTGCAAATACATCCTGATTCTCTTTTATAAGTTGTTCTAATACTTTCTTATTTTCTGGTGGAGTTTTTAACTGTGCCAACAATTCTTGCTCTCTTGTTATTTTGTCTAGTGAATGTATTTGGGCTGTATTTCTTCTGAATGGATGGATCAATTCATCCTTCTGCACGTTCCCTTTTCTTTCGCGTCTGCGTCTGTTATTAATTCTTTCACTAGGAGTTCTGAATAATTTATTCCCGGCATTTCTACTCTATCTGTTGCTAATATGTCATTAATGTTATGTTCTACTTTGGCTATTACACATCCTCTGTATAATTTAATTTCTCTACCTGTGTTGTTAATAATCATTACTGGAAAAGTTAAGTGTTTATCTAATGATATTATTCCATCCGGAACTTCTAGACCAGGCTCATCAATTACCTCCCTTTGCAATTCAGTGATTCTAACTGTGTGTCCAACTACATAATAAGGATTCTTTTTACCTTTGCTGTATCAAATTAACCGTCTGTGGTTTTAACGTCGTAGACATTTTAACTCTAACCAGTGATGAAATGTGCATGTTTTCTTCTAAATCTACATATACGTCCTTGAATTTTAATTTGTGTAAATCAAAAAAAAGTCTTACACCGTTTTTATTAAAAGTCTCTACCTATAAGCATATTTCTATTTAAATCTTTCACTACATGAAAAGATGTCTTACGTTGATCCCTCCTAATTTAAAATTCATTATTGTTTGTCCAATTACTTGTAAATTTGTCCTGTAACAGAGTGAAGATTATTATGACTCCTAAATTTTGCAATTTCTCATTATTTTGTATAAAAAACTTTCTTTGATAAAACTAACCTGAGCTCCCGAATCAATTAATGTACGAACTCTATACTTCCCTATTTCTATTATACATGAGCTGGGATCTGTTTTATTCTCTGTAAACTGTTTGATTTCTCTAATTGAGAGCATTCCCTACTCGTCCTGCTATACCTGTTATTAAAATATTCTTTAAATCTTGGGACCTTGTTATTTTCCCTCCTACTACAGGTCCTATTTAATAGGTAGGGCGTCGGTTTTCCTGCGTTCTTGTACTTGTAAAACTTCTGTGTCTATCTTCAACATTCCTATTTAATCTGCTATTGCCATTTCTACTTTGTGTATTCGACTGGACACGCCTGTTACCACAGAAGCGAAAAATGTGTCCCCGTTGGCCACAAGACCAACAGACTATATTTGTGTTATTTGTGTTACCTACTGTCTCACTTGTAGGATTTCTCATTTGTCTTCTTTCATCATAAGCATTTCTATTACTACCTTGTAATGTCTGTATACCTCCTCTCCTATTCCATCCGAACCTTGTTTGTTCTATCTCCATGGGCTCTTCAATCCTATCTTCTCGACTGGTACCTATTTCCCGTCCTACTCTCAATCTAAATCTACGTCTCAAGTTCTCCTCTTGTACTGCTATATCTACAGCTTGTGATAATCTCTCAGGATTTTCCCTCATCAGCTTAAATTTCAATCCATCTGATTTTATACCATCTAGAAAAATCCCGACCAACATCCGCTCCACCTCTTCTCCTCGTACGTTCTGTCCTAAGAATGCTTCTTCAGCCAGGTTAATCAACCTATCGCTGAACAATTGTACAGTTTCTCCAGTGTTTTCTTTGGACTGTCTTAACACCGAAAACGCATGTCGTGGGTCCGTTATTTCAGCGTACTTATGGGCTAAATCGTCCTTGAACTGCTCCCATGTCTCATCTACCCTAGCTTCTAATTTTCTTCTGATATGATCAGAAACCGGTTCTCGTTGCTGCCTGATAAGCAAGTTTCATTTTCTCTTCATCTGATGCTGACACCAAAGATGCCATATTCTCTATTGAAGTTATCCATTCTTAAAATCTTTTGCCTGTCCGCCTAAATTTAACAATTTCAGCTGCCATTCCTTGTTGTTTCAGGACAGTGTTGAGTTTACCTATTACCGTTCCTACCCCAGTCAAAACTTGTGTCAGTGAACCTTCCTCTGCCATGCTGAAATTATTCTACTATACACGCTATACAAGCAAATTCACATTTATAACAATTTATCTAAATGATCTTATTAAAATCACATTAAAAAAAATGTTCTCCTAGCAGTTATACTCTAATTAATTACCGTCCAGCGTGTCTTTCCTTGATCCAAGAGAAGCGTGAATTCACGTACGTTCTTAAAAAATATCCCTTGTCACGGTTCATGTATAACTCAAACGTCTGGAGTTCGTATTATTTAGTAGCCATCCAAACGTGACTTCAGTGATATCCTTCTTCCAGCGTCTCAGGTTTCGTTACTTTCACTCTCACTTTCAGCCCCTGGTCGGGCCCCTACCAGATTTGCAGTTTCTTTTCACCCTAACAGGGCTCTTCAAGGCGTCGTCTTGAAAGCGATTCCAGCTCGATAGAACGATTTAATTTAGATCTTCTCTTCAGCAGGTTCAGCAGGTTCAGCATCTTCTCTTCCCTGTTGAAATGTTCGCTTTTGTTGAAAACATTTTGATTTGCTGGAGTTCAAGATGAGCGAACGCAACTGTATTTTCTCGTAATTTCCAATTGAAGGAGCAATAGGGTTGACTCAAAATAATCTGTCATTTTTCTTCAGGTTCTCAAAGTCAATATCAAATGAACATAACACAAGGAACAGCTCCTTTAAACCAATTCTCTATTGAATTCGAGTTGTTTATAGCTGTCTTGAGATTTCTTTGCTAGTATGTAAACGTGTGACCTTCAACACAAGGTTACTTAACGGCTGTAATAATGCAAGTCAAACCTCACAGCATTTCGACAAACATCACGTTGCTTTCAGTATTTCTGACGAAACACAGCTTGATAAAACTCCACAGTCATAGGCAATCATGTCAAGGATGGCTTCCATTCAAAAATCTGAGTGTGTTAGTTTAATTTATGTAGTCTGAAAAAACACTTAAATTTTTGACTTTGATTCAATTATAGTTGGTCCGATTTTTGAACTTTTTTTCCTTTTATTTGAATGAATCTAAAATTTAGTTCATACCTTAACAATTTGGTTGGTCCACTTTAGCATGCGGCATGTTGACTTCGTACTTCACGTTGTTCACGCGACATTCAAGTGAAAAATCGAGTCCTGTATGCGGCACCATTTCTCCATCTGTAACAATGCGTGTATACAGATGGAGCAACGAGTTCTGTTGGGTTATTTCAAAACAGGCTTTATTTACATATGATGGTCGATACAAAATCCAAGTACAAATCAAGTATGATGTTGTCTTCTCTTCCCTCGTCCTTGGTGGTAACTAACTACCCAACAACAAGCTACGTCACGACTTGAGCATCCTTCTTACTGTTCTATATCGATGCTCAAGCGTGCTGTAGTCTTGCACCCCTAAGCTAATACTGATATGATATTCATTCTGCTACATCTTCTCTGTCCACGATATTCTCTACCTTCTCTGTCCACGATATTCTCTACCTTCTCTGTCCACGATATTCTCAACATTCTCTGTCCATGATATTCTCTACCTTCTCTGTCCACGATATTCTCTACCTTCTCTGTCCATGATATTCTCTACCTTCTCTGTCCACGATATTCTCTACCTTCTCTGTCCACGATATTCTCAAAATTCTCTGTCCACGATATTCTCTACCTTCTCTGTCCATGATATTCTCTACCTTCTCTATCCATGATATTCTCAAAATTCTCTGTCACGAATATTCTCTACCTTCTCTGTCCACGATATTCTCTACCTTCTCTGTCCACGATATTCTCTACCTTCTCTGTCCACGATATTCTCTATCTTCTCTGTCCACGATATTCTCTACCTTCTATGTCCACGATATTCTTTACCTTCTCTGTCCACAATATTCTCTACCTTCTCTGTCCACGATATTCTCTACATTCTTCTCTGTCCACGATATTCTCTACATTCTCTGTCCACGATATTCTCTACCTTCTCTGTCCACGATATCTTCTCTACCTTCTCTGTCCACGATATTCTCTACTTCTTCTCTGTCCACGATATTCTCTACATTCTTCTCTGTCCACGATATTCTCTACCTTCGTCTCTGTCCACGATATTCTCTAACTTCTCTGTCCACGATATTCTCAATCTTCTCTGTCCACGATATTCTCTACTTCTCTGTCCACGATATCTCTACCTTCTCTGTCCACGATATTCTCTACCTTCTCTGTCCACGATATTCTCTACCTTCTCTGTCCACGATATTATCTACCTTCTGTGTTCACGATATTCTCAAAATTCTCTGTCCACGATATTCTCTACCTTCTCTGTCCACGATATTCTCTACCTTCTCTGTCCATGATATTCTCTACCTTCTGTGTTCACGATATGCTCTACCTTCTCTGTCCACGATATTCTCTACATTCTTCTCTGTCCACGATATTCTCTACATTCTTCTCTGTCCACAATATTCTCTACATTCTTCTCTGTCCACGATATTCTCTACATTCTTCTCTGTCCACGATATTCTCTACATTCTTCTCTACCTTCTCTGTCCACGATATTCTCTACCTTCTCTGTCCACGATATTCTCAGCATTCTCTGTCCATGATATTCTCTACCTTCTCTGTCCACGATATTCTCTACCTTCTCTGTCCATGATATTCTCTACCTTCTCTGTCCACGATATTCTCAAAATTCTCTGTCCATGATATTCTCTACCTTCTCTGTCCATGATATTCTCAAAATTCTATGTCCACGATATTCTCTACCTTCTCTGTCCATGATATTCTCTACCCTATCTGTCCACGATATTCCCTACCTTCTCTGTCCACGACATTCTCAAAATTCTCTGTCCACGATATTCTCTACCTTCTCTGTCCACGACATTCTCAACATTCTATGTGCACGATATTCTCTACCTTCTCTGTCCACGATATTCTCTACCTTCTCTGTCCACGATATTCTCTACCTTCTCTGTCCACGATATTCTCTATCTTCTCTGTCCACGATATTCTCTACCTTCTATGTCCACGATATTCTCTACCTTCTCTATCCACGATATTCTCTACCTTCTCTGTCCACAATATTCTCTACCTTCTCTGTCCACGATATTCTCTACATTCTTCTCTGTCCACGATATTCTCCACATTCTCTGTCCACGATATTCTCTACCTTCTCTGTCCACGATATTCTCTACCTTCTCTGTCCACGATATTCTCTACCTTCTCTGTCCACGATATTCTCAAAATTCTCTGTCCACGATATTCTCTACCTTCTCTGTCCATGATATTCTCTACCTTCTCTGTCCATGATATTCTCAAAATTCTCTGTCCACGATATTCTCTACCTTCTCTGTCCATGATATTCTCTACCCTATCTGTCCACGATATTCCCTACCTTCTCTGTCCACGATATTCTCAAAATTCTCTGTCCACGATATTCTCTACCTTCTCTGTCCACGATATTCTCTACCTTCTCTGTCCACGATATTCTCAAAATTCTCTGTCCACGATATTCTCTACCTTCTCTGTCCATGATATTCTCTACCTTCTCTGTCCATGATATTCTCAAAATTCTCTGTCCACGATATTCTCTACCTTCTCTGTCCACGATATTCTCTACCTTCTCTGTCCACGATATTCTCTACCTTCTCTGTCCACGATATTCTCTATCTTCTCTGTCCACGATATTCTCTACCTTCTATGTCCACGATATTCTCTACCTTCTCTGTCCACGATATTCTCTACCTTCTCTGTCCACAATATTCTCTACTTTCTCTGTCCACGATGTTATCTACATTCTTCTCTGTCCACGATATTCTCTACATTCTCTGTCCACGATATTCTCTACCTTCTCTGTCCACGATATTCTCTACCTTCTCTGTCCACGATATTCTCTACATTCTTCTCTGTCCACGATATTCTCTACATTCTTCTCTGTCCACGATATTCTCTACCTTCGTCTCTGTCCACGATATTCTCTACCTTCTCTGGCCACGATATTCTCTACCTTCTCTGTCCACGATATTCTCTACCTTCTCTGTCCACGATATTCTCTACCTTCTCTGTCCACGATATTCTCTACCTTCTCTGTCCACGATATTCTCTACCTTCTCTGTCCACGATATTCTCTACCTTCTGTGTTCACGATATTCTCAAAATTCTCTGTGCACGATATTCTCTATCTTCTCTGTCCACGATATTCTCTACCTTCTCTGTCCACGATATTCTCTACCTTCTCTGTCCACGATATTCTCTACCTTCTCTGTCCACGATATTCTCTATCTTCTCTGTCCACAATATTCTCTACCTTCTCTGTCCACGATATTCTCTACCCTCTCTGTCCACGATATTCTCTACCTTCTCTGTCCACGATATTCTCTACCTTCTCTGTCCACGATATTCTCTACCTTCTCTGTCCACGATATTCTCTACATTCTGTGTTCACGATATTCTCTACCTTCTCTGTCCACGATATTCTCTACCTTCTGTGTTCACGATATTCTCTACCTTCTCTGTCCACGATATTCTCTACATTCTTCTCTGTCCACGATATTCTCTACATTCTTCTCTGTCCACGATATTCTCTACATTCTTCTCTGTCCACGACATTCTCTACATTCTTCTCTGTCCACGATATTCTCTACATTCTTCTCTACCTTCTCTGTCCACGATATTCTCTACCTTCTTTGTCCACGATATTCTCTACCTTCTCTATCCACGATATTCTCTACCTTCTCTGTCCACGATATTTTCTACCTTCTCTGTCCACGATATTCTCTACCTTCTCTGTCCACGATATTCTCTACCTTCTGTGTTCACGATATACTCTACCTTCTCTGTCCACGATATTCTCTACCTTCTCTGTCCACGATATTCTCTACCTTCTCTGTCCACGATATTCTCTACCTTCTGTGTTCACGATATTCTCTACATTCTCTGTCCACGATATTCTCTACCTTCTCTGTCCACGATATTCTCTACCTTCTCTTCCACGATATTCTCTACCTTCTCTGTCCACGATATTCTCTACCTTCTGTGTTCACGATATTCTCTACCTTCTCTGTCCACGATATTCTCTACCTTCTCTGTCCCCGATATTCTCTACCTTCTGTGTTCACGATATTCTCTACCTTCTCTGTCCACGATATTCTCTACCTTCTCTGTCCACGATATTCTCTACCTTCTGTGTTCACGATATTCTCTACATTCTCTGTCCACGATATTCTTTACCTTCTCTGTCCACGATATTCTCTACCTTCTCTGTCCACGATATTCTCTACCTTCTCTGTCCACGATATTTTCAACTTTATTTGTCCACGATATCCTCTAATTTATCTGTCCATGATATTCTCTATCTTCTCTATTCACGATATTCTCTACCTTCTCTGTCCACGATATTCTCTACCTTCTCTTTCCACGATATTCTTAACCTTCTGTGTCCACGATATTCTCAACTTTCTCTGTCCAACGATATTCTCAACTTTCTCTGTCCAACGATATTCTCTACCTTCTCTGTCCACGATATTCTCTACCTTCTCTGTCCACGATATTCTGTACCTTCTCTGTCGAAGATATTCTCAACTTTATCTGTCCACGATATTTTCAACTTTCTCTGTCCACGATATCCTCTAATTTATCTATCCATGATATTCTATATCTTCTCTGTCTACGATATTCTCTACCTTCTCTGTCCACGATATTCTCTACCTTCTCTGTCCACAATATTCTCTACCTTGTCTGTCCACGATATTCTCTACCTTGTCTGTCCACGATATTCTCTACCTTCTCTGTCCACGATATTCTCTACCTTCTCTGTCCACGATATTCTCTATCTTCTCTGTCCACGATATTCTCTACCTTCTCTGTCCACGATATTCTCTACATTCTTCTCTGTCCACGATATTCTCTACATTCTCTGTCCACGATATTCTCTACCTTCTCTGTCCACGATATTCTCTACCTTCTCTGTCCACGATATTCTCTACATTCTTCTCTGTCCACGATATTCTCTACATTCTTCTCTGTCCACGATATTCTCTACCTTCGTCTCTGTCCACGATATTCTCTACCTTCTCTGTCCACGATATTCTCTACCTTCTCTGTCCACGATATTCTCTACCTTCTCTGTCCACGATATTCTCTACCTTCTCTGTCCAGATTATTCTCTACCTTCTCTGTCCACGATATTCTCTACCTTCTCTGTCCACGATATTCTCTACCTTCTGTGTTCACGATATTCTCAAAATTCTCTGTGCACGATATTCTCTACCTTCTCTGTCCACGATATTCTCTACCTTCTCTGTCCACGATATTCTCTACATTCTCTGTCCACGATATTCTCTACCTTCTCTGTCCACGATATTCTATATCTTCTCTGTCCACGATATTCTCTACCTTCTCTGTCCACGATATTCTCTACATTCTCTGTCCACGATATTCTCTACCTTCTCTGTCCACGATATTCTCTACCTTCTCTGTCCACGATATTCTCTACCTTCTGTGTTCACGATATTCTCTACCTTCTCTGTCCACGATATTCTCTACCTTCTCTGTCCACGATATTCTCTACCTTTTCTGTCCACGATATTCTCTACCTTCTCTGTCCACGATATTCTCTACCTTCTCTGTCCACGATATTCTCTACCTTCTGTGTTCACGATATTCTCAAAATTCTCTGTGCACGATATTCTCTACCTTCTCTGTCCACGATATTCTCTACCTTCTCTGTCCACGATATTCTCTACCTTCTCTGTCCACGATATTCTCTACCTTCTCTGTCCACGATATTCTCTATCTTCTCTGTCCACGATATTCTCTACCTTCTCTGTCCACGATATTCTCTACCTTCTCTGTCCACGATATTCTCTACCTTCTCTGTCCACGATATTCTCTACATTCTTCTCTGTCCACGATATTCTCTACATTCTTCTCTGTCCACGATATTCTCTACCTTCGTCTCTGTCCACGATATTCTCTACCTTCTCTGTCCACGATATTCTCTACCTTCTCTGTCCCCGATATTCTCTACCTTCTGTGTTCACGATATTCTCTACCTTCTCTGTCCACGATATTCTCTACCTTCTCTGTCCACGATATTCTCTACCTTCTGTGTTCACGATATTCTCTACATTCTCTGTCCACGATATTCTTTACCTTCTCTGTCCACGATATTCTCTACCTTCTCTGTCCACGATATTCTCTACCTTCTCTGTCCACGATATTTTCAACTTTATTTGTCCACGATATCCTCTAATTTATCTGTCCATGATATTCTCTATCTTCTCTATTCACGATATTCTCTACCTTCTCTGTCCACGATATTCTCTACCTTCTCTTTCCACGATATTCTTAACCTTCTGTGTCCACGATATTCTCAAC
Organism: Cepaea nemoralis; assembly: GCA_014155875.1. NCBI lineage: Eukaryota > Metazoa > Mollusca > Gastropoda > Stylommatophora > Helicidae > Cepaea > Cepaea nemoralis. The sequence continues at coordinate 483,896 of JACEFZ010018320.1, read as the reverse complement.
TTTCTCTGTCCAACGATATTCTCAACTTTCTCTGTCCAACGATATTCTCTACCTTCTCTGTCCACGATATTCTCTACCTTCTCTGTCCACGATATTCTGTACCTTCTCTGTCCACGATATTCTCAACTTTATCTGTCCACGATATTTTCAACTTTCTCTGTCCACGATATCCTCTAATTTATCTATCCATGATATTCTATATCTTCTCTGTCTACGATATTCTCTACCTTCTCTGTCCACGATATTCTCTACCTTCTCTGTCCACAATATTCTCTACCTTGTCTGTCCACGATATTCTCTACCTTGTCTGTCCACGATATTCTCTATCTTCTCTGTCCACGATATTCTCTACCTTCTCTGTCCACGATATTCTCTACCCTCTCTGTCCACGATATTCTCTACCTTCTCTGTCCACGATATTCTCTACCTTCTCTGTCCACGATATTCTCTACATTCTTCTCTGTCCACGATATTCTCTACCTTCGTCTCTGTCCACGATATTCTCTACCTTCTCTGTCCACGATATTCTCTACCTTCTGTGTTCACGATATTCTCTACCTTCTCTGTCCACGATATTCTCTACATTCTTCTCTGTCCACGATATTCTCTACATTCTTCTCTGTCCACGATATTCTCTACATTCTTCTCTGTCCACGACATTCTCTACATTCTTCTCTGTCCACGATATTCTCTACATTCTTCTCTACCTTCTCTGTCCACGATATTCTCTACCTTCTTTGTCCACGATATTCTCTACCTTCTCTATCCACGATATTCTCTACCTTCTCTGTCCACGATATTTTCTACCTTCTCTGTCCACGATATTCTCTACCTTCTCTGTCCCGATATTTCTCTACCTTCTGTGTCACGATATACTCTACCTTCTCTGTCCACGATATTCTCTACTTCTCTGTCCACGATATTCTCTACCTTCTCTGTCCACGATATTCTCTACCTTCTGTGTTCACGATATTCTCTACATTCTCTGTCCACGATATTCTCTACCTTCTCTGTCCACGATATTCTCTACCTTCTCTTTCCACGATATTCTCTACCTTCTCTGTCCACGATATTCTCTACCTTCTGTGTTCACGATATTCTCTACCTTCTCTGTCCACGATATTCTCTACCTTCTCTGTCCCCGATATTCTCTACCTTCTGTGTTCACGATATTCTCTACCTTCTCTGTCCACGATATTCTCTACCTTCTCTGTCCACGATATTCTCTACCTTCTGTGTTCACGATATTCTCTACATTCTCTGTCCACGATATTCTTTACCTTCTCTGTCCACGATATTCTCTACCTTCTCTGTCCACGATATTCTCTACCTTCTCTGTCCACGATATTTTCAATTTATTTGTCCACGATATCCTCTAATTTATCTGTCCATGATATTCTCTATCTTCTCTATTCACGATATTCTCTACCTTCTCTGTCCACGATATTCTCTACCTTCTCTTTCCACGATATTCTTAACCTTCTGTGTCCACGATATTCTCAACTTTCTCTGTCCAACGATATTCTCAACTTTCTCTGTCCAACGATATTCTCTACCTTCTCTGTCCACGATATTCTCTACCTTCTCTGTCCACGATATTCTGTACCTTCTCTGTCCACGATATTCTCAACTTTCTCTGTCCACGATATTTTCAACTTTCTCTGTCCACGATATCCTCTAATTTATCTATCCATGATATTCTATATCTTCTCTGTCTACGATATTCTCTACCTTCTCTGTCCACGATATTCTCTACCTTCTAGTCCACAATATTCTCTACCTTGTCTGTCCACGATATTCTCTACCTTGTCTGTCCACGATATTCTCTACCTTCTCTGTCCACGATATTCTCTACCTTCTCTGTCCACGATATTCTCTATCTTCTCTGTCCACGATATTCTCTACCTTCTCTGTCCACGATATTCTCTACATTCTTCTCTGTCCACGATATTCTCTACATTCTCTGTCCACGATATTCTCTACCTTCTCTGTCCACGATATTCTCTACCTTCTCTGTCCACGATATTCTCTACATTCTTCTCTGTCCACGATATTCTCTACATTCTTCTCTGTCCACGATATTCTCTACCTTCGTCTCTGTCCACGATATTCTCTACCTTCTCTGTCCACGATATTCTCTACCTTCTCTGTCCACGATATTCTCTACCTTCTCTGTCCACGATATTCTCTACCTTCTCTGTCCAGATTATTCTCTACCTTCTCTGTCCACGATATTCTCTACCTTCTCTGTCCACGATATTCTCTACCTTCTGTGTTCACGATATTCTCAAAATTCTCTGTGCACGATATTCTCTACCTTCTCTGTCCACGATATTCTCTACCTTCTCTGTCCACGATATTCTCTACATTCTCTGTCCACGATATTCTCTACCTTCTCTGTCCACGATATTCTATATCTTCTCTGTCCACGATATTCTCTACCTTCTCTGTCCACGATATTCTCTACCTTCTCTGTCCACGATATTCTCTACCTTCTCTGTCCACGATATTCTCTACCTTCTCTGTCCACGATATTCTCTACCTTCTGTGTTCACGATATTCTCTACCTTCTCTGTCCACGATATTCTCTACCTTCTCTGTCCACGATATTCTCTACCTTTTCTGTCCACGATATTCTCTACCTTCTCTGTCCACGATATTCTCTACCTTCTCTGTCCACGATATTCTCTACCTTCTGTGTTCACGATATTCTCAAAATTCTCTGTGCACGATATTCTCTACCTTCTCTGTCCACGATATTCTCTACCTTCTCTGTCCACGATATTCTCTACCTTCTCTGTCCACGATATTCTCTACCTTCTCTGTCCACGATATTCTCTATCTTCTCTGTCCACGATATTCTCTACCTTCTCTGTCCACGATATTCTCTACCCTCTCTGTCCACGATATTCTCTACCTTCTCTGTCCACGATATTCTCTACCTTCTCTGTCCACGATATTCTCTACATTCTTCTCTGTCCACGATATTCTCTACATTCTTCTCTGTCCACGATATTCTCTACCTTCGTCTCTGTCCACGATATTCTCTACCTTCTCTGTCCACGATATTCTCTACCTTCTGTGTTCACGAATTCTCTACCTTCTCTGTCCACGATATTCTCTACATTCTTCTCTGTCCACGATATCTCTACATTTTCTCTGTCCACGATATTCTCTACATTCTTCTCTGTCCTCGACATTCTCTACATTCTTCTCTGTCCACGATATTCTCTACATTCTTCTCTACCTTCTCTGTCCACGATATTCTCTACCTTCTTTGTCCACGATATTCTCTACCTTCTCTATCCACGATATTCTCTACCTTCTCTGTCCGCGATATTTTCTACCTTCTCTGTCCACGATATTCTCTACCTTCTCTGTCCACGATATTCTCTACCTTCTGTGTTCACGATATTCTCTACCTTCTCTGTCCACGATATTCTCTACCTTCTCTGTCCACGATATTCTCTACCTTCTCTGTCCACGATATTCTCTACCTTCTGTGTTCACGATATTCTCTACATTCTCTGTCCACGATATTCTCTACCTTCTCTGTCCACGATATTCTCTACCTTCTCTGTCCACGATATTCTCTACCTTCTGTGTTCACGATATTCTCTACCTTCTCTGTCCACGATATTCTCTACCTTCTCTGTCCCCGATATTCTCTACCTTCTGTGTTCACGATATTCTCTACCTTCTCTGTCCACGATATTCTCTACCTTCTCTGTCCACGATATTCTCTACCTTCTGTGTTCACGATATTCTCTACCTTCTCTGTCCACGATATTCTCTACCTTCTCTGTCCCCGATATTCTCTACATTCTTCTCTGTCCACGATATTTCTCTTCCTGTCCACTTTCTCTACCTTCTCTGTCCACGATATTCTCTACCTTCTTGTTTACGATATTCTCTACCTTCTCTGTCCACGATATTCTCTACCTTCTCTGTCCACGATATTCTTACCTTTTCTTCCACGATATTCTCTACCTTCTCTGTCCACGATATTCTCTACCTTCTCTGTCCACGATATTCTTACCTTCTTGTTCACGATATTCTCAAATTCTCTGTGCACGATATTCTCTACCTTCTCTGTCCACGATATTTTCTACCCTTTTCTGTCCACGATATTCTCTACTTCTCTGTCCACGAATTCTCACCTTCTCTGTCCACGATATTCTCTACTTCTCTGTCCACGATATTCTCTACCTTCTCTGTCCACGATATTCTCTACCTTCTCTGTCACGATATTCTCTACCTTCTCTGTCCACGATATTTTCCCACCTTCTCTGTCCACGATATTTCTACATTTTTCTCTGTCCACGATATTCTCTACCTTTCTCTGTCCACGATATTTTCTACCTTCTCTGTCCACGATATTCTCTACCTTCTCTGTCCCCGATATTCTCTACCTTCTGTGTTCACGATATTCTCTACCTTCTCTGTCCACGATATTCTCTACCTTCTCTGTCCACGATATTCTCTACCTTCTGTGTTCACGATATTCTCTACATTCTCTGTCCACGATATTCTTTACCTTTTCTGTCCACGATATTCTCTACCTTCTCTGTCCACGATATTCTCTACCTTCTCTGTCCACGATTTTCAAATTTTTTGTCCACGATATCCCCTAATTTTCTGTCCAGATATTCTCTACCCCTTCCTTTTTCTACCTTCTCTGTCCACGATATTCTCTACCTTCTCTTTCCACGATATTCTTACCTTTTGTCCACGATATTCTCACTTTTTCTGTCCAAAGATATTTCAAATTTTTCTGTCCAAAGATATTCTCTACCTTTTCTGTCCACGATATTCTCTACCCTTTTCTGTCCACGATATTCTTACCTTCTCTGTCCACGATATTTCAACTTTCTGTCCACGATATTTTCAAATTTTTCTGTCCACGATATCCCCTATTTTTTCCCGATATTCTAATTTTTTCTGTCACGATATTCTCTACCTTCTCTGTCCACGATATTCTCTACCTTTTCTGTCCACAAAATTCTCTACCCTTTTGTCCCCGATATTCTCTACCTTTCTGTCCACGATATTCTCTACTTCTCTGTCCCGATATTCTCTACCTTCTCTGTCCACGATATTCTCTACCCTCTCTGTCCACGATATTCTCTACCTTCTCTGTCCACGATATTCTCTACCTTCTCTGTCCACGATATTCTCTACCTTCTCTGTCCACGATATTCTCTACCTTTCTCTGTCCACGATATTCTCTACTTCTCTGTCCACGATATTCTCTACCTTCTTGTTCCCCGATATTCTCTACCTTCTCTGTCCACGATATTCTCTACATTCTTCTCTGTCCACGATATTCTCTAAATTCTTCTCTGTCTACAATATTCTCTACAATTTTCTCTGTCAACGACATTCTCAACATACTTCTCTTCCACGATATTCTCTACATTCTTCTTACCCTTTTCTGTCCACGATATTCTCTATCTTCTCTGTCCACGATATTCTCTACCTTCTCTATCCACGATATTCTCTACCTTCTCTGTCCACGATATTTTCTACCTTCTCTGTCCACGATATTCTCTACCTTCTCTGTCCACGATATTCTCTACCTTCTGTGTTCACGATATTCTCTACCTTCTCTGTCCACGATATTCTCTACCTTCTCTGTCCACGATATTCTCTACCTTCTCTGTCCACGATATTCTCTACCTTCTGTGTTCACGATATTCTCTACATTCTCTGTCCACGATATTCTCTACCTTCTCTGTCCACGATATTCTCTACCTTCTCTTTCCACGATATTCTCTACCTTCTCTGTCCACGATATTCTCTACCTTCTTGTTCACGATATTCTCTACCTTCTCTGTCCACGATATTCTCTACCTTCTCTGTCCCCGATATTCTCTACCTTCTGTGTTTACGATATTCTCTACCTTCTCTGTCCACGATATTCTCTACCTTCTCTGTCCACGATATTCTCTACCTTCTTGTTCACGATATTCTCTACTTCTCTGTCCACGATATTCTTTACCTTCTCTGTCCACGATATTCTCTACCTTCTCTGTCCACGATATTCTCTACCTTCTCTGTCCACGATATTTTTAAATTTTTTGTCCACGATATCCCCTAATTTATCTGTCCAGATATTCTCTATCTTCTCTATTCACGATATTCTCTACCTTCTCTGTCCACGATATTCTCTACCTTCTCTTTCCACGATATTCTAACCTTCTTGTCCACGATATTCTCAACTTTCTCTGTCCAACGATATTCTCACTTTCTCTGTCCAACGATATTCTCTACCTTCTCTGTCCACGATATTCTCTACCTTCTCTGTCCACGATATTCTGTACCTTCTCTGTCCACGATATTCTCACTTTTCTGTCCACGATATTTTCAACTTTCTCTGTCCACGATATTCCCCTAATTTTCTTCCATGATATTCTATATCTTCTCTGTCTACGATATTCTCTACCTTCTCTGTCCACGATATTCTCTACCTTCTCTGTCCACATATTCTCTACCTTTCTGTCCACGATATTCTCTACCTTTCTGTCCACGATATTCTCTACCTTCTCTGTCCACGATATTCTCTACCTTCTCTGTCCACGATATTCTCTACTTCTCTGTCCACGATATTCTCTACCTTCTCTGTCCACGATATTCTCTACATTCTTCTGTCCACGATATTCTCTACCTTCTCTGTCCACGATATTCTCTACCTTCTCTGTCCACGATATTCTCTACCTTCTCTGTCCACGATATTCTCTACTCTTCTCTGTCCACGATATTCTCTACTTTTTCTCTGTCCACGATATTCTCTACCTTTCTCTGTCCACGATATTCTCTACCTTCTCTGTCCACGATATTCTCTACCTTCTCTGTCCACGATATTCTCTACCTTCTCTGTCCACGATATTCTCTACCTTTTCTGTCCACGATATTCTCTACCTTCTCTGTCCACGATATTCTCTACCTTCTCTGTCCACGATATTCTCTACCTTCTGTGTTCACGATATTCTCATTCTCTGTCCCCGATATTCTCTACCTTCTCTGTCCACGATATTCTCTACCTTCTCTGTCCACGATATTCTTTACATTCTCTGTCCACGAATTCTCTACTTCTCTGTCCACGATATTCTTTTTTCCTGTCCACGATATTCTCTACCTTCTCTGTCCACGATATTCTCTACCTTCTCTGTCCACGATATTCTCTACCTTCTCTGTCCACGATATTCTCTACCTTCTCTGTCCACGATATTCTCTACCTTCTCTGTTCACGATATTCTCTACCTTCTCTGTCCACGATATTCTCTACCTTCTCTGTCCACGATATTCTCTACCTTCTCTGTTCACGATATTCTCTACCTTCTCTGTCCACGATATTCTCTACCTTCTCTGTCCACGATATTCTCTACCTTCTGTGTTCACGATATTCTCAAAAATTTTCTGTCCCCGATATTCTCTACCTTCTCTGTCCACGATATTCTCTACCTTCTCTGTCCACGATATTCTCTACCCTTTTCTGTCCCCGATATTCTCTACCTTCTCTGTCCACGATATTCTCTATCTTCTCTGTCCACGATATTCTCTACCCTTTTCTGTCCACGATATTCTCTACCTTTTCTGTCCACGATATTCTCTACCTTCTCTGTCCACGATATTCTCTACCTTCTCTGTCCACGATATTCTCTACCTTCTCTGTCCCGATATTCTCTACTTCTCTGTTCACGATATTCTCTACCTTCTCTGTCCACGATATTCTCTACCTTCTCTGTCCACGATATTCTCTACCTTCTTTTCACGATATTCTCTACCTTCTCTGTCCACGATATTCTCTACCTTCTCTGTCCCGATATTCTCTACCTTCTGTTCACGATATTCTCTACCTTCTCTGTCCACGATATTCTCTACCTTCTCTGTCACGATATTCTCTACCTTCTCTGTCCACGATATTCTTACCTTCTCTGTCCACGATATTCTCTACCTTCTCTGTCCACGATATTCTCTACCTTCTCTGTCCACGATATTCTACCTTCTTGTCCACGATATCTTACCTTTCTGTCCACGATATTCTCTACTTTCTGTCACGATATTCTCTACCTTCTCTGTCCACGATATTCTCTACCTTCTCTGTCCACGATATTCTTAACCTTCTCTGTCCACGATATTCTCAACTTCTCTGTCCACGATATTCTTAACTTCTCTGTCCACGATATTCTCTACCTTCTCTGTCCACGATATTCTCTACCTTCTCTGCCACGATATTCTTACCTTCTCCCACGATATTCTCAACCTTCTCTGTCCACGATATTCTCAATTTCTCTGTCCACGATATCTTACTCTTCTCTGTCCACGATTTCTCACCTTCTCTGTCCACGATATTCTCTACCTCTCTGTCCACGATATTCTCACCTTCTCTGTCCACTATTCTTACCTTTTGTCCTATTCTCTACCTTCTCTGTCCACGATATTCTCTACCTTCTCTGTCCACGATATTCTCTACCTTCTCTGTCCACGATATTCTCTACCTTCTCTGTCCACGATATTCTCTACCTTTCTCTGTCCACGATATTCTCTACTTCTCTGTCCACGATATTCTCTACCTTCTCTGTCCACGATATTCTCTACCTTCTCTGTCCACGATATTCTCTACCTTCTCTGTCCACGATATTCTCTACATTCTTCTCTGTCCACGATATTCTCTACCTTTCTCTGTCCACGATATTCTCTACCTTCTCTCCACGATTTCTCTACCTTCTCTGTCCACGATATTCTCACCTTCTCTGTCCACGATATTCTCTACCTTCTCTGTCCACGATATTCTCTACCTTCTCTTCCACGAATTCTCTACCTTCTCTGTCCACGATATTCTCTACCTCTTTCCACGATATTCTCAAAATTCTCTGTCCACGATATTCTCTACCTTCTCTGTCCACGATATTCTCTACCTTCTCTGTCCACGATATTCTCTACCTTCTCTGTCCACGATATTCTCTACCTTCTCTGTCCACGATATTCTCTACCTTCTTGTCACGATATTCTCTACCTTCTCTGTCCACGATATTCTCTACCTTCTCTGTCCACGATATTCTCTACCTTCTCTGTCCACGATATTCTCTACCTTCTCTGTCCACGATATTCTCTACCTTCTCTGTCCACGATATTCTCTACCTTCTCTGTCCACGATATTCTTACTTCTCTGTCCACGATATTCTCTACCTTCTTCTTTCCTACCTTCTCTGTCCACATATCTCTCCTTTCTGTCCACGATATTCTCTACCTTCTCTGTCCACGATATTTCTACATTCTTGTCACGATATTCTCTACCTTCTCTGTCCACGATATTCTCTACCTTCTCTGTCCACGATATTCTCTACCTCTCTTCCCGATATTTCTACTTCTCTTTCCGATATTCTACCTCTGTCTTCCCGATATTCTCTACCTTCTCTGTCCACGATATTTTCTACCTTCTCTGTCCACGATATTCTCTACCCCACATTCTCTACCTTCTTGTCCACGATATTCTCTACCTTCTCTGTCCACGATATTCTTCTTCTCTGTCCACGATATTCTCTACCTTCTCTGTCCACGATATTCTCTACCTTCTCTGTCCACGATATTCTCTACCTTCTCTGTCCACGATATTCTCTACTTCTCGTCCACGATATTCTCTACCTTCTCTGTCCCGATATTCTCTACCTTCTCTGTCCACGATATTCTCTACCTTCTCTGTCCACGATATTCTCTACCTTCTCTGTCCACGATATTCTCTACCTTCTCTGTCCACGATATTCTCTACCTTCTCTGTCCACGATATTCTCTACCTTCTCTGTCCACGATATTCTCTACCTTCTCTGTCCACGATATTTCTACCTTCTTGTCACGATATTCTCTACCTTCTCTGTCCACGATATTCTCTACCTTCTCTGTCCACGATATTCTCTACCTTCTCTGTCCACGATATTCTCTACCTTCTCTGTCCACGATATTCTCTACCTTCTCTGTCCACGATATTCTTAACTTTCTGTCCACGATATTCTCTACTTCTCTGTCCACGATATTCTCTACCTTCTCTGTCCACGATATTCTCTACCTTCTCTGTCCACATATTCTCTGTCCACGAATTCTCAACTTTTGTCCACGATATTCTCAATTTCTCTCATGTCCACATATCTCATTTCTCCAGATATTCTCTACCTTCTCTGTCCACGATATTCTCTACCTTCTCTGTCCACGATATTCTCTACCTTCTCTGTCCACGATATTCTCACCATTCTCTGTCCACGATATTCTCTACCTTGTCACTGTCCACGATATTCTCTATCCTTCTCTGTCCTACGATATTCTCTACCTTCTCTGTCCACGATATTACTCTACCTTCTCTGTCCACAATATGTCTCTACTTGTCTGTTCACGATATTCTATATCTTCTCTGTCCACGATATTCTCTATCTTCTCTGTCCACGATATTCTCTACCTTTCTCTGTCCACGATATTCTCGTCCACGATATTTCAACTTCTCTGTCCACGTATTCTCCTACCTCTGTGTTCACGATAATTCTCTACCTCTCTCCAACGATATTCTTACTTCTCTGTCCACGATATTCTCTACATTCTCTGTCCACGATATTCTCTACCATCACTGTTCCACGATATTCCTCTATCCTTCTCTGTCCACGATATTCTCTACCTTCTGTGTTCACGATATCCTCTTCCTTCTCTGTCCACGATAGTATCAACACATTTATGTGCCTATAGATCAATACACAATCATTGCCTGGAGATCAATACACAATCGTTGCCTGGAGATCAATACACAATCATTGCCTGGGGATCAATACACCATCATTGTGTGGAGATCAATACACAATCATTGCCTGGAGATCAATAGACAATCATTGCCTGGAGAGAATCGTGCCACATGGAGTGACCAGGGCATATAGTCGACACTCAGTTCTCCGTGGAAAAGCCAAACGGATGCATAAACAGACTCTGGCACAATTTAGTATTAGTGCTGGCTGTTGAAAGCTAAGGAGGAATTGCGAGTGTTGTGATCTCGGTTCTTGACTCAACTCAATTTTTTTTTTCGCTCGCTCGCTCTGAACTCAATCGTAGTCCATACACATTATTTATAGTAGTGATGGACTGAAATTTGCGTGTGGGTTAGCTTTCCATACTAACAGTATCCCTCGCCATCAGGTCTCCGACTTCAGAGGTACTTGTAATTATCGTCCCCAAGTCAAGGACGACAGGTCAACATTTTAGTCCAGGTGTCCGGTCTAGGGGTTGAACCGCTTACCTCGGCATAAGCACACTGGATGTTTAAGAACTCGCGTTCTTATCCATTCGGCCATGCGGACCTGCAGCTGAATGTTTCATGTGTCACAACATTTTCCAGTTGACTCATCGGCTTGCCACTTCCAAAGAATGTGGGTTGTCTACCGATCATGCAAGTTATGTCCCTTGGTGAGCTGCTTTCTTCCGCGGTATCTTCATTACTCTTGCAGTCTAGTCCATGTTATCTCAACATTGTCCTATAGAACCAGATCTCAACATTGTTCTATAGAACCACATCTCAACATTGTTCTATAGAACCACATCTCAACATTGTCCTATAGAACCACATCTCAACATTGTTCTATAGAACCACATCTCAAGTCTCTGAATTATGTCTCACGTCTGCTTCTCTGTGTCTGGTCTGAAGCTAATTATAGCTAACCAATCATTTTTCTTCAGCAAATTTGGCGAAGTTGTCCTTTCTGATATCATTGTTTGTTAGTCGACTGTATAAGTTTACCTCACCCATCAGTCTCCGACTTTATCTGTCTCTCTTTCTCTCTTTCCCATTATATTCATCCATCCATCATGAGCCTTGCCGATAAGCGTGGGTGGTCATGAGTCACCATTTCACTCGATCACCAGAGTCGTGGATCAGTTCAGTGTTCCTGTCTCGGCCATGCCACGTGGCCAAACCATCCAGGTATTTACTTCTGTGTTTTCCTCTTGTTCTCTTCCCCTCGATCTTGCCAGTTGTAACCAAGTTCTCCAATTTATTTCTTCTCATAACATGTCCAAAACATGTTGACTGTCTGCGTCTAATTTCTCTAATCAGTGTACGATTTTCATTTGTTTCTTGTAGGACGCGGTCATCGGTTTTTCTGTCTGTTCATGATTTTCATTTTCATTATGTTCATACATACAGCTAATTTATTTAGCCCGACTCACAGTTGATAAGCCCCATAGATTTGATTTGTCTTTCCCTTGAGGTTGTGATGTGTCATCTTGGAGCACTATCAGCTCTCAAGACCCCACCCTTTGCTCTCTTTTGTGCCTATAATATCCTTACTTTACTTCTTACAACCCACATCTCACAACCCACATCTGACAACCCACATCTCACAACCGACAGCTGACAACCCACATCTCACAACCCGCAGCTCACAACCCACATCTCACAACACACATCTCACAACCCACAGCTCACAACCCACATCTCACAACCCACAGCTCATAATCCACATCTCACAACCCACATCATGTAATTACACCTTGTCTAGCATTCGATGCTTCCCACAACCCACATCTCCAATGCCTGCTATTACTTCGTTATGTCGTTACCCCTTGTCCAGTATTCGCATGCATACACAAGAACAGACCAGACACGATTGTGCAACCTCTCACCCATCATCATCATCATCATCATCTCAACATACTCCTCTTGTACCTTGCGGTGTCGAGATGAAGCATAAACAGCGGGAGAGTGCCCGTTTATGGGCTTCATGTACCGATATTCCCATGGACTGTTATCTGTTCATCACCATCACTTGTTCCTTATGGTCTGTACATCATTTCTTGTTGTGGTAACTGCTAGTTGGTAGGCCAGTTACGTGACCGGACCATTTCACTTGCTGTTTTCTAATGAAACCTCTCACTGACAGCAACAAACATCCAGCTGAACACAGAAAACAACAAAACAAAAAAGCCTTTATCTGCAAACAGAAATGAGATTTTAATGCATGACAGGCGTCTAAATAAAATGGATACATCAAAATGCAGGAACAAACGGCAGACCAGAGGGGCAATTATTCGCCGATAAGAAACTAAGGTACACACTGTTGAAGACAACAGTCAAATATTGATTCACATCAATTCATTGTCATGTTAGACCTGAACTGGTTCCAGTGAAGGTGATGAGGTGACTCAGATAATTACACTAGTATTCAATGATTCATATGACAAGTGTCTGAATTACGACATCAGTGATGCATTCATATAACAAATATCCGATTTACGATAGTATTGACTGATTCATTTAACGAGTGTCCGATTTACGATTATATTTAATTATTCATACAAGTGTCCGATTCACGATAGTATTTTCTAAGCCAAATAACAGGTGTTTGATTTACGATAGTATTCGCTAAGCCATATAACAAGTGTTCGATTTACGATAGTCGTATCTAAGTCACACAACAAGTGTCCGATTTACGACAGCATTCACTCCAATAACAACTTCCTTACCCACGCTACTAGTGTTTATCCATATAACAAATATTCGGCTTACGGTAGTACTGACTGGTAACGTAAGATATATCTAAGACATAATGGTATTGTCCGACTAGCGCGCACACATACGCACATCTGCGTTGAGTGTAGGATCTATGTGTTCTTGGTGCGCATCAAATTCACACATGAAGGTTGCTCACTCACCCAGGCTAGTTTTGATGATGGAGTTGACAGTATATTCGGCTTGCCTTGATCAACAGTAAACATGGCTGGAGTTGATAATTAACACCCACAGCGACCGATGTTACATTTGATCAAATTAGTAGCACAAGTGGCTAGGTTTGATGATCAAGTTGATAGTCTCTGTGCCATGATGCGGTGATAGATGTCATGTTGTCTGTGGTAGGTTTGATGATCAAGTTGATAGTCTCTGTGCCATGATGCGGTGATAGATGTCATGTTGTCTGTGCTAGGTTTGATGATCAAGTTGATAGTCTCTGTGCCATGATGCGGTGATAGATGTCATGTTGTATGTGTATTTGATGATCAAGCTGATAGTCTCTGTGCCATGATGCGGTGATAGATGTCATGTTGTCTGTGCTAGGTTTGATGATCAAGTTGATAGTCTCTGTGCCATGATGCGGTGATAGATGTCATGTTGTCTGTGCTAGGTTTGATGATCAAGTGATAGTCTCTGTGCCATGATGCGGTGATAGATGTCATGTTGTCTGTGCTAGGTTTGATGATCAAGTTGATAGTCTCTGTGCCATGATGCGGTGATAGATGTCATGTTGTCTGTGGTAGGTTTGATGATCAAGTGATAGTCTCTGTGCCATGATGCGGTGATAGATGTCATGTTTCTGTGGTAGGTTTGATGATCAAGTTGATAGTCTCTGTGCCATGATGCGGTGATAGATGTCATGTTGTCTGTGCTAGGTTTGATGATCAAGTTTATAGTCTCTGTGCCATGATGCGGTGATAGATGTCATGTTGTCTGTGCTAGGTTTGATGATCAAGTTGATAGTCTCTGTGCCATGATGCGGTGATAGATGTCATGTTGTCTGTGGTAGGTTTGATGATCAAGTGATAGTCTCTGTGCCATGATGCGGTGATAGATGTCATGTTGTCTGTGGTAGGTTTGATGATCAAGTTGATAGTCTCTGTGCCATGATGCGGTGATAGATGTCATGTTGTCTGTGGTAGGTTTGATGATCAAGTTGATAGTCTCTGTGCCATGATGCGGTGATAGATGTCATGTTGTCTGTGGTAGGTTTGATGATCAAGTTGATAGTCTCTGTGCCATGATGCGGTGATAGATGTCATGTTTGTCTGTGGTATGTTTTGATGATCAAGATGATAGTCTCTGTGCCATGATGCGGTGATAGATGTCATGTTGTCTGTGCTAGGTTTGATGATCAAGTTGATAGTCTCTGTGCCATGATGCGGTGATAGATGTCATGTGTCTGTGCTAGGTTTGATGATCAGTTGATAGTCTCTGTGCCATGATGCGGTGATAGATGTCATGTTGTCTGTGGGTAGGTTGATGATCAAGTGATAGTCTCTGTGCCATGATGCGGTGATAGATGTCATGTTGTCTGTGCTAGGGTTGATGATCAAGTTGATAGTCTCTTGGCCATGATGCGGTGATAGATGTCATGTTGTCTGTGCTAGGTTTGATGATCAAGTTGATAGTCTCTGTGCCATGATGCAGGTGATAGATGTCATGTTGTCTGTGCTAGGTTTGATGATCAAGTTGATAGTCTCTGTGGCCATGATGCGGTGATAGATGTCATGTTGTCTGTGGTAGGTTTTGATGATCAAGCTGATAGTCTCTGTGCCATGATGCGGTGATAGATGTCATGTTGTCTGTGCTAGGTTTGATGATCAAGATTGATAGTCTCTGTGCCATGATGCGGTGATAGATGTCATGTTGTCTGTGCTAGGTTGATGATCAAGTTGATAGTCTCTGTGCCATGATGCGGTGATAGATGTCATGTTGTCTGTGGCTAGGTTTGATGATCAACTTGATAGTCTCTGTGCCATGATGCGGTGATAGATGTCATGTTGTCGATGTGTATTTGATGATCAAGTTGATAGTCTCTGTGCCATGATGCGGTGATAGATGTCATGTTGTCTGTGCTAGGTTTGATGATCAAGTTGATAGTCTCTGTGCCATGATGCGGTGATAGATGTCATGTTGTCTGTGGTAGGTTTGATGATCAAGTTGATAGTCTCTGTGCCATGATGCGGTGATAGATGTCATGTTGTCTGTGCTAGGTTTGATGATCAAGTTGATAGTCTCTGTGCCATGATGCGGTGATAGATGTCATGTTGTCTGTGGTAGGTTTGATGATCAAGTTGATAGTCTCTGTGCCATGATGCGGTGATAGATGTCATGTTGTCTGTGGTAGGTTTGATGATCAAGTTGATAGTCTCTGTGCCATGATGCGGTGATAGATTGTCATGTTGTCTGTGCTAGGTTTGATGATCAAGTTGATAGTCCTCTGTGCCATGATGCGGTGATAGATGTCATGTTGTCTGTGCTAGGTTTGATGATCAAGTTGATAGTCTCTGTGCCATGATGCGGTGATAGATGTCATGTTGTCTGTGCTAGGTTTGATGATCAAGTTGATAGTCTCTGTGCCATGATGCGGTGATAGATGTCATGTTGTCTGTGGTAGGTTTGATGATCAAGTTGATAGTCTCTGTGCCATGGATGCGGTGATAGATGTCATGTTGTCTGTGCTAGGTTTGATGATCAAGTTGATAGTCTCTGTGCCATGATGCGGTGGATAGATGTCATGTTGTCTGTGTAGGTTTGATGATCAAGTTGATAGTCTCTGTGCCATGATGCGGTGATAGATGTCATGTTGTCTGTGCTAGGTTTGATGATCAAGTTGATAGTCTCTGTGCCATGATGCGGTGATAGATGTCATGTTGTCTGTGCTAGGTTTTGATGATCAAGTTGATAGTCTCTGTGCCATGATGCGGTGATAGATGTCATGTTGTCTGTGGTAGGTTTGATGATCAAGTTGATAGTCTCTGTGCCATGATGCGGTGATAGATGTCATGTTGTCTGTGTAGGTTTGATGATCAAGTTGATAGTCTCTGTGCCATGATGCGGTGATAGATGTCATGTTGTCTGTGGTAGGTTTGATGATCAAGTTGATAGTCTCTGTGCCATGATGCGGTGATAGATGTCATGTTGTCTGTGGTAGGTTTGATGATCAAGTTGATAGTCTCTGTGCCATGATGCGGTGATAGATGTCATGTTGTCTGTGCTAGGTTTGATGATCAAGTTGATAGTCTCTGTGCCATGATGCGGTGATAGATGTCATGTTGTCTGTGGTAGGTTTGATGATCAAGTTGATAGTCTCTGTGCCAATGATGCGGTGATAGATGTCATGTTGTCTGTGCTAGGTTTGATGATCAAGTTGATAGTCTCTGTGCCATGATGCGGTGATAGATGTCATGTTGTCTGTGGTAGGTTTGATGATCAAGTTGATAGTCTCTGTGCCATGATGCGGTGATAGATGTCATGTTGTCTGTGCTAGGTTTGATGATCAAGTTGATAGTCTCTGTGCCATGATGCGGTGATAGATGTCATGTTGTCTGTGCTAGGTTTGATGATCAAGTTGATAGTCTCTGTGCCATGATGCGGTGATAGATGTCATGTTGTCTGTGCTAGGTTTGATGATCAAGTTGATAGTCTCTGTGCCATGATGCGGTGATAGATGTCATGTTGTCTGTGGTAGGTTTGATGATCAAGTTGATAGTCTCTGTGCCATGATGCGGTGATAGATGTCATGTTGTCTGTGCTAGGTTTGATGATCAAGTTGATAGTCTCTGTGCCATGATGCGGTTAGATAGGATGTCCTGTGCCATGATCTGTGGATAGATGTATTGTGGGTTGATGATCAAGTTGATAGTCTCTGTGCCATGATGCGGTGATAGATGTCATGTTGTCTGTGCGTAGGTTTGATGATCAAGTTGATAGTCTCTGTGCCATGATGCGGTGATAGATGTCATGTTGTCTGTGCTAGGTTTGATGATCAAGTTGATAGTCTCTGTGCCATGATGCGGTGATAGATGTCATGTTGTCTGTGCTAGGTTTGATGATCAAGTTGATAGTCTCTGTGCCATGATGCGGTGATAGATGTCATGTTGTCTGTGCTAGGTTTGATGATCAAGCTTGATAGTCTCTGTGCCATGATGCGGTGATAGATGTCATGTTGTCTGTGGCTAGGTTGATGATCAAGTTGATAGTTCTCTGTGCCATGATGCGGTGATAGATGTCATGTTGTCTGTGGTAGGTTTGATGATCAAGTTGATAGTCTCTGTGCCATGATGCGGTGATAGATGTCATGTTGTCTGTGGTAGGTTTGATGATCAAGTGATAGTCTCTGTGCCATGATCGGTGATAGATGTCATGTTGTCTGTGGTAGGTTTGATGATCAAGTTGATAGTCTCTGTGCCATGATGCGGTGATAGATGTCATGTTGTCTGTGGTAGGTTTGATGGATCAAGTTGATAGTCTCTGTGCCATGATGCGGTGATAGATGTCATGTTGTCTGTGGTAGTTTGATGATCAGTTGATAGTCTCTGTGCCATGATGCGGTGATAGATGTCATGTTGTCTGTGGTAGGTTTGATGATCAAGTTGATAGTCTCTGTGCCATGATGCGGTGATAGATGTCATGTTGTCTGTGGTAGGTTTGATGATCAAGTTGATAGTCTCTGTGCCATGATGCGGTGATAGATGTCATGTTGTCTGTGCTAGGTTGATGATCAAGTTGATAGTCTCTGTGCCATGATGCGGTGATAGATGTCATGTTGTCTGTGGTAGGTTTGATGATCAAGTTGATAGTCTCTGTGCCATGATGCGGTGATAGATGTCATGTTGTCTGTGGTAGGTTTGATGATCAAGTTGATAGTCTCTGTGCCATGATGCGGTGATAGATGTCATGTTGTCTGTGGTAGGTTTGATGATCAAGTTGATAGTCTCTGTGCCATGATGCGGTGATAGATGTCATGTTGTCTGTGCTAGGTTGATGATCAAGCTTGATAGTCTCTGTGCCATGATGCGGTGATAGATGTCATGTTGTCTGTGCTAGGTTTGATGATCAAGTTGATAGTCTCTGTGCCATGATGCGGTGATAGATGTCATGTTGTCTGTGCTAGGTTTGATGATCAAGTTGATAGTCTCTGTGCCATGATGCGGTGATAGATGTCATGTTGTCTGTGCTAGGTTTGATGATCAAGTTGATAGTCTCTGTGCCATGATGCGTGATAGATGTCATGTTGTCTGTGCTAGGTTTGATGATCAAGTTGATAGTCTCTGTGCCATGATGCGGTGATAGATGTCATGTTGTCTGTGCTAGGTTTGATGATCAAGTTTATAGTCTCTGTGCCATGGTGCGGTGATAGATGTCATGTTGTCTGTGTAGGTTTGATGATCAAGTTTATAGTCTCTGTGCCATGATGCGGTGATAGATGTCATGTTGTCTGTGGTAGGTTTGATGATCAAGTTTATAGTCTCTGTGCCATGATGCGGTGATAGATGTCATGTTGTCTGTGCTAGGGTTTTATGATCAAGTTTATAGTCTCTGTGCCATGATGCGGTGATAGATGTCATGTTGTCTGTGCTAGGTTTGATGATCAAGTTGATAGTCTCTGTGCCATGATGCGGTGATAGATGTCATGTTGTCTGTGCTAGGTTTGATGATCAAGTTGATAGTCTCTGTGCCATGATGCGGTGATAGATGTCATGTTGTCTGTGCTAGGTTGATGATCAAGTTGATAGTCTCTGTGCCATGATGCGGTGATAGATGTCATGTTGTCTGTGGTAGGTTTGATGATCAAGTTTATAGTCTCTGTGCCATGATGCGGTGATAGATGTCATGTTGTCTGTGCTAGGTTGATGATCAAGTTGATAGTCTCTGTGCCATGATGCGGTGATAGATGTCATGTTGTCTGTGCAGGTTTGATGATCAAGTGATAGTCTCTGTGCCATGATGCAGGGGTTTGATGTCATGTTCTGTGCTGGTGATGAAATCTGATAGTCTGGTGCCATGATAGTGATGATGTCTTGTCCTTTTAGGTTAGATGATCAGTTTTATAGGCTAGGTTTGATGATAGTTGATGTCTCTGTGCCATTGGGGTAGATTTATGTTGTTGTGGTTTGATGATAGTTGATAGTCTCTGTGTTGCGGTGATAGGTTTATTTTGATAGTCTGGTTCATAACGGTGATAGTCTCTGTGTCCTGTGCGGTTGATTATTTTAGTCTGGTTCATATAGGGTTTATAGTCTCTGTGCTGTTGCGGTGATTGATGATCAAGTTTGGTGGGTTTATGATAGCTGATAGATCTGTGTCCTGTGGTGATTGATGATTTGTGATAGGTTTTGACTGATAGCTGATAGTCTCAGCTTGCGGTAGGTGTTTATTGTCTTTGGGAGTTTGCAGATGCGGTGATAGATGTCATGTTGATGTGGTAGATGTGATCATTAGTCTCTGGGGTTTGTCAGTATAGTGTCATGTATGTGCGGTGTTTATCATTGTCTGTGGTTGTGATCAAGCTGTATTCTCTGTCTGTGGGATGTTTGTCATTGTCTGTGGGTTTATGATCAAGCTGATATAGTTGGTTTTGGATAGATATGATGTCTGTTTCTAGGTTTGATCAAGTTGTATGTGTCTGTGCTTGAGGTTAGTGTCAGTTGTTGTGGTGCTTGATCGTATAGTTCTGTGTCTGATGTGGGATGATGTCATGTTGGTTGTTTGATGATCAAGTATATCTCTGTCATGTGGTGTTTGTGTCATGTTGTTTTTAGTGATGATCGTGATAGATTTGTATGTGTGTTTTTGTCATGTTGTTTTCAGTTTATGATCGTGATAGATTCATGTCTGTGTAGTTGATGTCATGTTGATGTCTAGGTTTTAAACAGGTTGATGTCTGTGTCTTGATGGTTGATGTAAATTGTGTCTGGCTGATGCGGTTGATAGTCCTGTGCTGATGGTGTTAGATTCAGTTGATAGTCTGTCTGATATAGTGATAGATTTGCATGATGGGGTAGGTTTGATTTATCAAGTTGTGTAGGTTTGATGATTTGTGATAGTCTGTTGTGTAGATGTCATGTTGTCTTTATAGGTCTCTGATGCCATGATGGGGGGTTTTGATGATGCGGTGATAGGTCATGATTTCATTTATAGTCTTGTGCCATGATGGGGGGTTTTGATGATGCGGTGATAGATGTCATGATTTTTGATAGGTTTGTGCATTTAAAGGGGCGATGTCGGTGTAGATGTCATGTTGCTGTGCTAGGTTTGATGATCAAGTTGATAGTCTCTGTGCCATGATGCGGTGATAGATGTCATGTTGTCTGTGGTAGGTTTGATGATCAAGTTGATAGTCTCTGTGCCATGATGCGGTGATAGATGTCATGTTGTCTGTGGCTAGGTTGATGATCAAGCTGATAGTCTCTGTGCCATGATGCGGTGATAGATGTCATGTTGTCTGTGGTAGGTTTGATGATCAAGTGATAGTCTCTGTGCCATGATGCGGTGATAGATGTCATGTTGTCTGTGGTAGGTTTGATGATCAAGCTGATAGTCTCTGTGCCATGATGCGGTGATAGATGTCATGTTGTCTGTGGTAGGTTTGATGATCAAGCTGATAGTCTCTGTGCCATGATGCGGTGATAGATGTCATGTTGTCTGTGGTAGGTTTGATGATCAAGCTGATAGTCTCTGTGCCATGATGCGGTGACAGATGTCATGTTGTCTGTGCTAGGTTTGATGATCAAGTTGATAGTCTCTGTGCCATGATGCGGTGATAGATGTCATGTTGTCTGTGGTAGGTTTGATGATCAAGCTGATAGTCTCTGTGCCATGATGCGGTGATAGATGTCATGTTGTCTGTGGTAGGTTTGATGATCAAGCTGATAGTCTCTGTGCCATGATGCGGTGATAGATGTCATGTTGTCTGTGGTAGGTTTGATGATCAAGTTGATAGTCTCTGTGCCATGATGCGGTGATAGATGTCATGTTTGTCTGTGCTAGGTTTGATGATCAAGTTGATAGTCTCTGTGCCATGATGCGGTGATAGATGTCATGTTGTCTGTGCTAGGTTTGATGATCAAGTTGATAGTCTCTGTGCCATGATGCGGTGATAGATGTCATGTTGTCTGTGCTAGGTTTGATGATCAAGTTGATAGTCTCTGTGCCATGATGCGGTGATAGATGTCATGTTGTCTGTGCTAGGTTTGATGATCAAGTTGATAGTCTCTGTGCCATGATGCGGTGATAGATGTCATGTTGTCTGTGCTAGGTTGTGATGATCAAGTTGATAGTCTCTGTGCCATGATGCGGTGATAGATGTCATGTTGTCTGTGGTAGGTTTGATGATCAAGATGATAGTCTCTGTGCCATGATGCGGTGATAGATGTCATGTTGTCTGTGCTAGGTTTGATGATCAAGTTGATAGTCTCTGTGCCATGATGCGGTGATAGATGTCATGTTGTCTGTGCTAGGTTTGATGATCAAGTTGATAGTCTCTGTGCCATGATGCGGTGATAGATGTCATGTTGTCTGTGCTAGGTTTGATGATCAAGTTGATAGTCTCTGTGCCATGATGCGGTGATAGATGTCATGTTGTCTGTGCTAGGTTTGATGATCAAGTTGATAGTCTCTGTGCCATGATGCGGTGATAGATGTCATGTTGTCTGTGGTAGGTTTGATGATCAAGTTGATAGTCTCTGTGCCATGATGCGGTGATAGATGTCATGTTGTCTGTGCTAGGTTTGATGATCAAGCTGATAGTCTCTGTGCCATGATGCGGTGATAGATGTCATGTTGTCTGTGCTAGGTTTGATGATCAAGCTGATAGTCTCTGTGCCATGATGCGGTCATAGATGTCATGTTGTCTGTGCTAGGTTTGATGATCAAGCTGATAGTCTCTGTGCCATGATGCGGTCATAGATGTCATGTTGTCTGCGCTAGGTTTGATGATCAAGCTGATAGTCTCTGTGCCATGATGCGGTCATAGATGTCATGTTGTCTGTGGTAGGTTTGACAGTTTAGCCGGTGGTAAATGTAGATAGATTTGATTATCTATAATTACGATAGGTTTGATCAACTATTATTATGATAAATGTGATCATCTAAAATTACGATAGATTTGGCAACATGTAATTTTGATAGATTTAATCATCTGTAGTTCTGGTAGATTTAATTATCTGCAATTCTGATAGATTTAATCATTTATAATTCTGGTAGATTTGATAACCTACAATTCTGGTAGATTTAATCGTCTATAATTCTGGTAGATTTAATCATCTGTAGTTCTGGTAGATTTAATTATCTGCAATTCTGATAGGTTTAATCATTTATAATTCTGGTAGATTTGATAACCTACAATTCTGGTAGATTTAATCGTCTATAATTCTGGTAGATTTAATCATCTGTAGTTCTGGTAGATTTAATTATCTGCAATTCTGATAGGTTTAATCATTTATAATTCTGGTAGATTTGATAACCTACAATTCTGGTAGATTTAATCGTCTATAATTCTGGTAGATTTAATAATCTACATTTCTGGTAGATTTGATCATCTAAACTTTTGATAGATTTAATCATCTACAATTCTGGTAGATTTAATCATCTATAGTTCTGGTAGATTTAATTATCTGCAATTCTGATAGGTTTAATCATCTACAATTCTGGTAGATTTGATCATCTAAAATTTTGATAGATTTAATCATCTACAATTCTGGTAGATTTAATCATCTGTAGTTCTGGTAGATTTAATTATCTGCAATTCTGATAGGTTTAATCATTTATAATTCTGGTAGATTTGATAACCTACAATTCTGGTAGATTTAATCGTCTATAATTCTGGTAGATTTAATAATCTACATTTCTGGTAGATTTGATCATCTAAAATTTTGATAGATTTAATCATCTACAATTCTGGTAGATTTAATCATCTATAGTTCTGGTAGATTTAATCATCTATAGTTGTGGTAGATTTAAACATCTATAGTTCTGGTAGATTTAATCATCCATAGTTCTTGTAGATTTAATCATCTACAATTCTGATATATTTAATCATCTATAGTTCTGGTAGATTTAATCATCTATAGTTCATGTAGATTTAATCATCTGCAATTCTAGTAGATTTGATCATCTACAATTTTGGTACATTTAATCATCTATAATTCTGGTAGATTTAATCATCTACAATTCGTTTAAATTTGATCATCTTAATTCTGATAGATTTAATAATATATGATTATAATTAATTTTTATAGATTTAATAATTTATAATTCTGATAAATTTTATCATCTATGATTGAGTTGAGTTGAGTTGAGTTGAGTCAAGAACCGACATCACTGCACTCAGGACATTCCCATACGTGCTCCGTCCCCTCGTTCAACAGCCAGCGAAGAGTCATACTACTAATCGTTCCCACCGCTATCTGATTAAACGTTCTCCTGATCTTCCCTCTCAGTTTTGAGATTCTTCCGGAACCCCTGCCGTTCCCCGCAATCTCATTCTTTCCACATATGGGTTCTCAATCTGTTCCTCCGCCTTCTCCACCTGGTCCCACAAGCGCACAACCACCTCCCCCTTGTCCATAGGCAAGATAACACCAAGAGGCGCATTCCCTGCTAGCCTATCAGCCTGTTCATTCCCCCGTACACCCGCATGGCCAGGGCAAAATATCCATACAATTCTCACAATCGGTGACCTCTGCAGCGACGAGAGCCATTCCACACGAAATGATCTATGATTCTGATAGCAACTGTGGCTACACGTGATAACCGATTTAATAGTATTTGTTCTTATGTATACATCTATCTTATCATGTAGATGGAGTCCGTATAGGTAGAATTGATAAATCTGGTTGGGAGTACTGCTAGATTTTAACATCAATGCTAGTTAGTTGTTAACATCCAGCAAGGCTGGAGACAGTAACATGTGTGTACACATTTAGTGCCATTGATGCGCACATACAGACAGCTATAAACATATCCCAATTACACACTTGCACACCAGGTTCCCCGTGAACCGCTACAAGTGTAAGAAGGAAAATGTCTTCTGTCTTTCACAAACTGAAAGTGTAAGCAGGTAGTTGTCTTCATTTTTTTTTTCATGGACTGAAAGTGTAAGGACATAAATTGACTTCTGCGTTTCACAAACTGAAAGTGTAAGGATGTACTCTGTTTTTTCCGACTCTTCCTCCTTCCTTGGCCGCCTGGAGTGGGGAAAGCAAGGGCGACAACGACTCTCTGACTGCCCTCTGTCAATCTAACATGTTGATGACCTCGATGATGTTATATTACTATGTGTTGCTCAGGTGTTTCAGCTGCCCACATACCAGCTCCTCTGTCTTCCTCTGCCTCTCCTATCCAGTTATTTCCTATATACGACAAATGTTCCTCCGCCTCTTGTATTGGTGTGCCCCAAAGAAGCGCTCAAGAAATAACAATGAGACTGCTGGTTCTCTGTCACCTTTGTTTTGACTGGCAGCAATATGGGAGTCTGAATTTAACCACAGGGCGGGGAGAGGAAGGACATGATTATGTAATTCGGTTGGCAAACGGTAAACAGTGAAATAATGCAAGTGACAGCACACGAAAGTTGACACACTTGTACACGCGAAAGTTGACACACGTGTTTGTACACGAAAGTTGGCAGGCAGGTACACAAGTGTGACATGTTGGTACACGATCATGACCAGGATTGTCCATGCATCCATACGTCGACAGACATGATCTCTCAGACGTTGATTGTCCATCCATACAAGATGTTCTCACACATATTTCCACCCATACAAGATGTTCTCAGATATATATCCACCCATACAAGATGTTCTCAGACGTATATCCACCCATACAAGATGTTCTCAGACATATTTCCACCCAAACAATATGTTCTCAGATATATATCCACCCATACAAGATGTTCTCAGACATATATCCACCCATACAATATGTTCTCAGACATATATTCACCCATACAAGATGTTCTCAGACATATATTCCACCCATACAAGATGTTCTCAGACATATTTCCACCCATACAAGATGTTCTCAGGCATATGTCCAACCATACAAGATGTTCTCAGACATATTTCCACCCATTCAAGATGTTCTCAGGTATATATCTACCCATACAAGATGTTCTCAGAGATATGTCCACCCATACAAGATGTTCTCAGAGATATGTTCACCCATACAAGATGTTCTCAGATATATGTCCACTCATACAAGATGTTCTCATATATGTATCCACCCATACAAGATGTTCTCAGATATGTCCACCCATACACGATGTTCTCAGATATATCCATCCATACAAGATGTTCTCAGATATAATATGTACAACCTCACAAGATGGTCTCAGACAAGACGTGTCGTCCATGAGAAGACAGTTTCAGACACCACATGTATTCTAACACTGGGCAGTGAGCCATGCACAGATCCCTGGAGACAACAGAATCAGTCAGCTGGAATCTGCATTTCTGTGTGTATGTTCAGTTTCAATTGTAGCCACCCACTTACAGATAATCACACCCACTTGCAGACAGCTCCAACTTCCACTGAAAATTAAAAACACGAGAAGATAGATACCCGTCTCTAAGATAGCCCCACCTGTTTGTGAAAGTCTAAAACACGCACATATAGTCCCACCTGTTTTGTGAAAGTCTAAAACACGCACATATAGTCCCACTTGTTTTGTCGAAAGTCTAAAACATGGACAGATAGCTACTATGTCATCAGATTGTCCTGTCCACTAGTAAAAATCTCTCGCCCACCGTCCAGATGTGGGTGATTTCGTGTAGCTGAAAAGCAGGACAACGTATGGGACCCAAAGCTCACCGCAGTGAGTCTTTCAGCGTCCCGAAGACTTGAGTGCTGCCCGGTGTGAGTTCAACCGTGCATGTCACGAGAATGGCCGAGACAACATGGCAAGACGTGGCGGACCTGACGAGAACATCGAAGACCCGTGAATATCCCTGCAGAGCTGCCTAATGTACTCACAGTCTATGGTTACACAGCGAGTTCACTTTCTATACTGAAAGTATATGTATATGATTACTAAAGTTCATGAAGCTACAGAGGTCGAAGGTCAACAGATGGTCATTGGCTGTTCAAGCTGTTCTTGCTGATGCTGCAGTTTAACATTGCTGTCCTGTTCTGCCTTGGCCAGTTTGTTCTTCTCCGCATTCAGGTCAAGGACTTCCTTCATCAGGGGCTGTATGCCTTCATGGGTTGATCTTTAGCAGCACCTGGGAGTGTTCCTCGTTGAGATTACGAATGTCTGTGAGTTTCATGAGGAGTTTGGGGTACATCCAGCGTATGACGTGGGCTGGGTGTTTGGACTCCAGGTAACGCAAGAGAAGCAAGGCGTAGCGCTCCTGCTCCTCGGCCACATAGTGCTTGTCCACGATCTGTGGTCTGTCCGGCGAGTAGAGGGCGATCATTAGAAGCAGGATGAGCACCGTCTCGTCTGCTTGAAGATCAACAGCTAAACTCTTGACAAACCGCATGTGCTCATCGAACAGGCCCGTGCCTTGTCCCATCTTCAGCTGATCTGTGGTCATGGCATACTTCTCCTTGTCGTAAGGGTCGAGGAACTGCATCTTATCGCTGTCAAAGGTGATCACCGAACGGATGATCAACAGCTCAATGCTCCCGCCTTTCAGTAAACTGATCTGATCAGACTGTGACAGCGCCTTGAAGGATTTGATCTTCTTGGACATGTCGATGACCCGTCGCACGCTGATCTCGGCGATGTTGACCAGCTCGATCATGGAAGGGTGGTTCCTGGAGACCTCCGACTCCACGCAGATCTCCAGGCTCTGGTGGTAGGCGCTCACTATTTCGTTGATGGCCATTTCTTCTTCCGGTTCAAGGACACGGAGCCGGGGAGCGGCAGAAGATGATATATCCATACTCTGCGGCAGTTTAGCTTTTTCCACTTCTCGAAATTTGCTGAGGACAAAATCCACAAGATGCTGTTATTTATTTGCTGAAAGTTAACTACTTTTATAACCAACATTAATTAGTGTGCTGTGAGATACAGCAGTAGAACACCTGTCTAGTAGCATGGAGGTCCGAGGTTCGCGCCATATTCCACGCTAGAAGAGGAAACGTACCACATGCCTCTAATGGACCCTTCATTCCAAGGTAGAAGAGGATAGGGTATATAAGACACAAATAGACCGTTATACAACATATACGTATGAGTATATAAGAAATATATGTTAATGAGGAACACTTGTAGGTAGTGGGAAATTTCGAATACTTGGGTCATTGATTACCAACAATTGTGACACAATGAAAGAATTTAAAAGACGAATATCTATTGCTCTTCAAATGCTAAAAGAACTGAATGTGTGCCTTGGATATAGAAAAGAACAAATGCATCCATACAACAAGAGCTGACTATTGAAGAAGGTTGGCTACTAAAGACGATAAAACAAAGACAATTGAAATATTTTAGTCACTTGAAACGTCACGAAAGTTTGGAGAGAACAATAATGGAAGGGTATTTGCCTGGGAAGAGAGGAAGAGGAAGGCCAAAGAGAAGAAGATGGGTGCAGGATGTGGCGGATGATCTCCAGATGGGTGTATCGGACGCGGGACATCTTGCTTATGATCGAAAGGTTTTCCGGAAGGTTGTTATGGGAGCGAGGTTCTGCAAAGGACATGCTACTGACTGACTGAATGAATGAATGAATGAATGAATGAATGAATGAATGAATGAATGAATGAATGAATGTAAGATATACGTGTGTGTGTATATAAGATACACGTATGTCAATATAACATTTACGTGCGTGTTTGTATGTTGCATGTCTTTTACAGAACGTTCATCTCCAACCGCAGGTTGACTTCCTAGGCAAGATTACATCCAGTAGATTGCCATTGCTTTCTGAACGAGAAGACGACATTAAGTCCAACCGACATGTGTAGGGGATGAGCTCCCTACCTCACAGTCAGCGCACCGGCAGTTTACGCCTCGTGGCAGGCCCACATTCATATATATATATATATATATATATATAATTATATATATATATATATATATATATATATATATATATATATATATATATATATATATATATATAACGTGAACCCATCCATCATGAGCCATGTCAGAAAGCGTGGGGCGGTCATGATTCGCCATTTCACTCGATCACCAGAGTTGTGAATCAGCTCAGTGTTCTTGTCTCGACCATGCCACGTGGCCCAGCCATCCATGTATTTACTTCTCTGTCTTCCCCTTGTTCTCTTCCCTTCGATCTTGCCAGTTGCCACCAGGTTCTCTAATTTAAGTCTTCTAATATCATGTACACAATATGTTACTATCTACGTCTAATTTTTCTAATCAGTTTATGATTTTCATTTGTTTCTTGTAGGACTTGGTCGTTGGTTTTTTTCTGAACACACACATATTTAAACACACAACAACGTATGAGTAAATAATTACATGATGGAATAACAAAAGTTGTCCAATGAATCTATTGTTATTGCTGTGTCTGTCTCGTGAATGTAATGTCATTGCTGGATCTGTCTCACGCAATTAGTTCCAGTGATGAGGAGACTGGTGACAAATAATGTCCATGATTATTATCACTGCCACTGCCATCGTCATCATCATCCTCTACACTGCCATCGTCATCATCATCCTCTACACTGCCATCGTCATCATCATCCTCTACACTGCCATCATCATCTCTGTCATGGTTCCTCTTGGTGGTAGATTAGCTCCTGAAGTTAGCTCCATTGAGGGATAGAGAACTAAGACATCCGAGTGTCTAGGGGATAGACAACTAAGACATCCGAAGTGTCTAGGGGATAGACAACTAAGACATCAGAAGTTAGCTTCCATTGAGGGATAGAAAACTAAGACATCCGAAGTGTCTAGGGATAGACAACTAAGACATCAGAAGTTAGCTCCATTGAGGGATAGAAAACTAAGATATCCGAAGTGGTCTAGGGGGATAGACAACTAAAGACATCAGAAGTTAGCTCCATTGAGGGATAGAAAACTAAGATATCCGAAGTGTCTAGGGGATAGACAACTAAGATATCCGAAGTGTCTAGGGGATAGACAACTAAGACATCAGAAGTTAGTGACATTACGGGATAGAAAACTAAGACATCCGAAGTGTCTAGGGGATAGACAACTAAGACATCAGAAGTTAGTGACATTACGGGATAGAAAACTAAGATATCCGAAGTGTCTAGGGGATAGACAACTAAGACATCCGAAGTGTCTAGGGGATAGACAACTAAGACATCAGAAGTTAGTGACATTACGGGATAGAAAACTAAGATATCCGAAGTGTTAGGGATAGACAACTAAGACATCCGAAGTGTCTAGGGGATAGACAACTAAGACATCCCGAAGTTAGTGACATTAACGGATAGAAAACTAAGATATCCGAAGTGTCTAGGGGATAGACAACTAAGACATCAGAAGTTAGTGACATTACGGGATAGAAAACTAAGACATCCGAAGTGTCTAGGGGATAGACAACTAAGACATCAGAAGTTAGCTCCATTGAGGGATAGAAAACTAAGACATCCGAAGTGTCTAGGGGATAGACAACTAAGACATCAGAAGTTAGCTCCATTGAGGGATAGAAAACTAAGATATCCGAAGTGTCTAGGGGATAGACAACTAAGACATCAGAAGTTAGCTCCATTGAGGGATAGAAAACTAAGATATCCGAAGTGTCTAGGGGATAGACAACTAAGATATCCGAAGTGTCTAGGGGATAGACAACTAAGACATCAGAAGTTAGTGACATTACGGGATAGAAAACTAAGATATCCGAAGTGTCTAGGGGATAGACAACTAAGACATCCGAAGTTAGTGACATTACGGGATAGAAAACTAAGATATCCGAAGTGTCTAGGGGATAGACAACTAAGACATCCGAAGTGTCTAGGGGATAGACAACTAAGACCCTCAAAGTTAGTGACATTACCGGGATAGAAAACTAAGATATCCGAAGTGTCTAGGGATAGACAACTAAGACATCCGAAGTTAGTGACATTACGGGATAGAAAACTAAGATATCCGAAGTGTCTAGGGGGTAGACAACTAAGACATCCGAAAATGTCTAGGGGATAGGGCAACTAAGACATCAGAAGTTAGTGACATTACGGGATAGAAACTAAGAATCCGAAGTGTCTGGGGGTAGACAACTAAGACATCAGAATTTGTGACATTACGGGATAGAAAACTAAGAATCCGAAGTGTCTTGGGGGTAGACAACTAAGACATCAGAAATTGCTCCATTGAGGTAGAAAACTAAGACATCCGAAGTGTCTAGGGGAAAAGACAACTAAGCATCAGAAGTTAGCTCCATTGAGGGATAGAAAACTAAGAAACCGAAGTGTCTAGGGGATAGACAACTAAGACATCCGAAGTGTCTAGGGGAAAACAACTAAGACTCAGAAGTTAGTGACATTACGGGATAGAAAACTAAGATATCCGAAGTGTCTATGGATAGACAACTAAGACATCCGAAGTGTCTAGGGGATAGACAACTAAGACATCAGAATTTGTGACATTACGGGATAGAAAACTAAGATACCCAATGTCTAGGGGATAGACAACTAAATATCCGAAGTGTCTAGGGGATAGACAACTAAGACATCAGAAGTTAGTGACATTACGGGATAGAAAACTAAGATATCCGAAGTGTCTAGGGGATACTGGTAGCATCTTTCCTGGGTTCTACTGGCGATCTCCAAGCTGCCACATGTATGGGCATCACGAAGATGTCAATAACACACACGAATGGGCTTCATGAAGATGTCAACAACACACACGAATGTGCATCATAAAGATATCAACACACCGAATGGGTCACCATGAAGATGTCAACAACACATACAGACAAGGAAATATCTTAATTAAAACATGCTTACCAGTCCAATGGTTTCCCAGTTGTCTTGTGGCTGAAACAAGGCGGAGAGAAAACAGTTTAACAACCATGAATATGTAGGTAAAGCAGGGACTTTATCAGTTTGTCTAACTACTGCGCAGATTAATGTGGCTAAAGTAGGGAGAACAGAAACAGTGTTAAAACATATAAATACTTGGCTGCAATGACAGTTACTAGTTTGTAAATTAACGACAGTTGTGGTGCTATCTGCTGGGTGTAAAAGAGTTCACCGAAAAACAGATAATGAAGGCCAGGTAATGTTGGTTTGTTTTTACCGTCTGTCGGCAACAAGTTTCCTTTGTGTCTTTATTTACAATTGTCACTCATGTTCGATGTTCGATGTTCATTGTCCATTTAACATTCTACTGTAAACCCGACTGACTCCGATAGATTTCTTGCTTGGGGACCAAATGTCCACGATTCCCTTGTACATGATATATTTAACTACAGAGTGCCTGATGCCCAAACTGCGATTTTGTGACAACAAACACACGAGTTTATTGCATATGACGTCCTTCGTTTTATCAACGCGCAGTTTGTGTTTGTTTGTTGTTTCTGTGTCACGCACAACATCCTTCAGATGATATAACTAGATGTTGTTTGTCGTTTACTTGATATTCCTCAAATCTGCACCTTTGACTTTGCTTGTACTGTAGTTTCATCCGCTGTTGTGACACGACGACCACTGTGCCACATGTAATGGATACTGTGAACCTACTTTGGGGTCATCCACAGTTGTGATAGACTATCACTGTGCTGTTGTTGCACGATCGCTATAACCCCACGTGGCAATTTCACAAATGCAGCGACACTTTACTTCTAGCTCCTTTCCGGATTTTCCTGGTCCATATCCACCTCAAGTCCAGTCCAAAATGTATCGATTTGATTGGTTACCGCCAACTCCCAGTACATATGAGGTGTGCACAACGTGGCGAAGGCAGTTACGAAGCCAGTTCGTAATTCCGTATACCGCGTCCGAAACACAGCTGTGGGCGATTTGGCAGAAGAACGCATTACATTGGTTTTTTATGAAGTGGTAGGGGTGCCTGTCGTTCAGAAAGCAATGGCAAACTACTGAACGTAAACTTGCCCAGGAATTACGAACAGCCAAACAATGCTGGGGTTGACTGCTACGTCCTGTGAAGAATATGGAACCAACTTTAACTATGCATGTCATCTTCTTCTGCGTTCATCCGGAGTTTTTTTTTTCGGACGTGATTGCGTTGTGCCTGTTTACAGCAGAGCTGCGTTCTTGCGCGGTTAGGCGGACAAATCCGACTTCTGCGGTGCATGTCATCTGAGGTGACGGTGGATGGTTGGGGTGGAACCAGTCACCTCAGCTCATAGAACACTTTAATTGGTAGATTCAGGTTATCATGAACACGTCTTTAGAAAAGAGAAAAAAATAACTCAGTAAGTCAAAATGACAGGAGGTTACTAACTTTTATGTGAGACAGCGTGTATGTGTCTAGATGTTGTGTGTTTGTGGGTGGATGGGTGAGTGTGTGTATATGTGTGTATGTGATTGTGTATATGTGTATGTGCGTATGTCTGTGTATGTGTGTGTATATGTGTATGTATGTACGTATATGTGTGTATGTGTGAATATGCGTGTGTATATGTGTGTATGTGCGTGTTTATGTATGTGTGTATGTTCTTGTAAGTATGTGTGTGTATGTTCTTGTAAGTATGTGTGTGTGTGTGTGTGTGTGTGTGTGTGTGCGTGCAATGTATGGAAGGGGTTGCGTATTTGTATGTTATTGAGTGTGTGCATAACTGTGAGAGTTTGTGCAAATGATGTAAGTAAGTATGCAGGTATGTATCAGTGAGTGCATGTTTATGAATGTTTATCTGTGTCTGCCTGTCTCACAACATGGTAATATGCATTGTTTATGTTTACAACATAAATCTGACAATGTTTTTTTCCTCCTATGTGAATGTAACTTGCACAATTAATGAACGAAAGATGAGTGATTGGAAAGGCCGAATGTAGAACGGGCCTGCGTGCCCAATTTGTGACCCTTTGAAAATAAAGTTCGCAACTCTGGAAGAGTGGCGGGCTTCCAATTCATCAATAAAAAATAGAAAGCATCTGTTGGAATTTGTCCCCAGGACATGCTGGTGTGGTGGGAAACGAGAAGGATGAAGATTGGCTGGGTCTGCAGAGCTCGGTGGAGAATTGGGGCATGATAAGGCAGACGTGGTCGGGGCACTTGGGAATCGTGTGTATAGTTCAGTAGAATAGATGGATCATCAAGGCCTGGAGAGAATGGTGCTGCAGAGAGTGACCAGAGCGTCCGGCCCACGCTCAAAACTCCGAGGAAAGGCCAGACGGTCACATAATCAGACTGCTACTGGTATTGGGACTCTTCGCTGGCTGTTGAAGATGAGGATAGAGCACGTATGGGAATGTGCTGAGTGCTGTGATGCCGGTTCTTGATTCAACTCTAGAAGAAGTATGAGAAAGACTTGCAACGAGTTGCAGACAGCAGTACAGGACTTAGTCGGTTGAGGGTAAATGCTCCATTGCGACAAATTACGCAGAAGAAATCTTTTACTAACATTACCTTAACAAACAAGGGCATGCAACAAACACTGTCCCCTCAACAAAGACAGACAACAAACACTGTCACAGAAACAAGGAAAGACAACAAACTGCGAGTCACAGAAACAAGGAAAGACAACAACTACCGTCACATAAACAAGGACAGACAACAAATACTGTCACATAAACACGGAAAGATAACAAATACTGTCACATAAACAAGGAAGGACAACAAATACTGCCACATAAACAAGGAAGGACAACAAATACTGTCACATAAACACGGAAAGATAACAAATACTGTCACATAAACAAGGACAGACAACAAATACTGTCACATAAACACGGAAAGATAACAAATACTGTCACATAAACACGGAAAGATAACAAATACTGTCACATAAACAAGGAAGGACAACAAATACTGCCACATAAACAAGGAAGGACAACAAATACTGTCACATAAACACGGAAAGATAACAAATACTGTCACATAAACAAGGACAGACAACAAATACTGTCACATAAACAAGGAAAGATAACAAACACTGTCACATAAACACGGAAAGATAACAAATACTGTCACATAAACAAGGAAAGACAACAAATACTGTCACATAAACAAGGAAAGATAACAAATACTGTCACATAAACAAGGAAAGACTAACAAATACTGTCACATAAACAAGGAAAGACAACAAATACTGTCACATAAACAAGGAAAGATAACAAATACTGTCACATAAACAAGGAAAGATAACAAATACTGTCACATAAACAAGGACAGACAACAAATACTGTCACATAAACAAGGACAGACAACAAATACTGTCACATAAACAAGGAAAGATAACAAATACTGTCACATAAACAAGGAAAGACTAACAAATACTGTCACATAAACAAGGAAAGATAACAAATACTGTCACATAAACAAGGAAAGACAACAAATACTGTCACATAAACAAGGAAAGACAACAAATACTGTCACATAAACAAGGAAAGATAACAAATACTGTCACATAAACAAGGAAAGACAACAAATACTGTCACATAAACAAGGAAAGATAACAAATACTGTCACATAAACAAGGAAAGATAACAAATACTGTCAAATAAACAAGGAAAGATAACAAATACTGTCACATAAACAAGGAAAGATCAACAAATACTGTCACATAAACAATGGCAGACAACAAACACTGTCACATAAACAAGGAAAGATAACAAATACTGTCAAATAAACAAGGAAAGATAACAAATACTGTCACATAAACAATGACAGACAACAAACACTGTCACATAAACAAGGAAAGATAACAAATACTGTCAAATAAACAAGGAAAGATAACAAATACTGTCACATAAACAAGGAAAGATAACAAATACTGTCACATAAACAATGGCAGACAACAAACACTGTCACATAAACAAGGAAAGACAACAAATACTGTCACATAAACAAGGAAAGACAACAAATACTGTCACATAAACAAGGAAAGATAACAAATACTGTCACATAAACAATGGCAGACAACAAATACTGTCAAATAAACAAGGAAAGACAACAAATACTGTCACATAAACAAGGAAAGATAACAAATACTGTCAAATAAACAAGGAAAGATAACAAATACTGTCACATAAACAAGGAAAGATAACAAATACTGTCACATAAACAAGGAAAGATAACAAATACTGTCACATAAACAAGGAAAGATAACAAATACTGTCAAATAAACAAGGAAAGACAACAAATACTGTCACATAAACAAGGAAAGACAACAAATACTGTCACATAAACAAGGAAAGATAACAAATACTGTCACATAAACAAGGAAAGACAACAAATACTGTCACATAAACAAGGAAAGATAACAAATACTGTCACATAAACAAGGAAAGATAACAAATACTGTCACATAAACAAGGAAAGACAACAAATACTGTCAAATAAACAAGGAAAGACAACAAATACTGTCACATAAACAAGGAAAGATAACAAATACTGTCACATAAACAAGGAAAGACAACAAATACTGTCACATAAACAAGGAAAGACAACAAATACTGTCACATAAACAAGGAAAGATAACAAATACTGTCACATAAACAAGGAAAGATAACAAATACTGTCACATAAACAAGGAAGATAACAAATACTGTCACATAAACAAGGAAAGATAACAAATACTGTCACATAAACAAGGAAAGATAACAAATACTGTCACATAAACAAGGAAAGACAACAAATACTGTCAAATAAACAAGGAAAGACAACAAATACTGTCACATAAACAAGGAAAGACAACAAATACTGTCAAATAAACAAGGAAAGATAACAAATACTGTCACATAAACAAGGAAAGATAACAAATACTGTCACATAAACAAGGAAAGACAACAAATACTGTCACATAAACAAGGAAAGACAACAAATACTGTCACATAAACAAGGAAAGATAACAAATACTGTCACATAAACAAGGAAAGACAACAAATACTGTCACATAAACAAGGAAAGATAACAAATACTGTCACATAAACAAGGAAAGATAACAAATACTGTCACATAAACAAGGAAAGACAACAAATACTGTCACATAAACAAGGAAAGATAACAAATACTGTCACATAAACAAGGAAAGACAACAAATACTGTCACATAAACAAGGAAAGATAACAAATACTGTCACATAAACAAGGACAGACAACAAATACTGTCACATAAACAAGGAAAGATAACAAATACTGTCACATAAACAAGGAAAGATAACAAATACTGTCACATAAACAAGGAAAGACAACAAATACTGTCACATAAACAAGGAAAGATAACAAATACTGTCACATAAACAAGGAAAGACAACAAATACTGTCACATAAACAAGGAAAGATCAACAAATACTGTCACATAAACAAGGAAAGATAACAAATACTGTCACATAAACAATGGCAGACAACAAACACTGTCACATAAACAAGGAAAGACAACAAATACTGTCACATAAACAAGGAAAGATAACAAATACTGTCACATAAACAAGGAAAGATAACAAATACTGTCACATAAACAAGGAAAGATAACAAATACTGTCACATAAACAAGGAAAGACTAACAAATACTGTCACATAAACAAGGAAAGATAACAAATACTGTCACATAAACACGGAAAGACAACAAATACTGTCACATAAACAAGGAAGGCATCACATACAATCACACAAACAAGGAAAGACAACAAACACAGAGTCACTGCAACAAGGAAAGACAACAAACACAGAGTCACTGCAACAAGGAAAGACAACAAACACAGAGTCACTGCAACAAGGAAAGACAACAAACACAGAGTCACTGCAACAAGGAAAGACAACAAACAGCCAGTCCCAGAAACAAGACACTAAGAGTTGATAGTTACCGGTTCTCTTCGATGCGCTGTCGCTTCCTCATCTTCTCCTCGTCTGTCAGGATGTATTCCTTGCGCATGCCGATCTCAAAGCATTTTCTCAAGCGACACCGTTTGCAGAACCTGCGGTTGGAGACATCCATCTTGCACTTCTCCTCATAGGGGCATTTGAAGTACTCCTGCAGGCAGATCATGGCATGTCAGTTAACTCTTTACCTCAATGTGAACATGGTAATCTCAGTTAACTCTTTACCTCAACATGAACATGGCATCTCAGTTAACTCTTTACCTCAATGTGAACATGGCATCTCAGTTAACTCTTTACCGCATCCTGTATATGGCTCTTCAGGTACCTTTTTCAAAACCGAGGTTTTTGCCAAGAAGGTTTCAGGGGGGTTTAATCAGAAACATTGTATTTTCGGTTTACAAACTGCCATTTTAGTAATTAGTCCGCGCAGTTACCGGTAAGGCCTGCTCTTTTCTATGTCAACCTACTGGGGGTTTTTTTGCTTTTTTCTGAACCCGACAGGAAAATTTTCCCATCCAGTAACCCCGAACCCAGGGGAAATAAAAATTTATGGTTATTGTTTTCTATAAACAAACCCCCTACACCACACCCTTCAAATAAGGGATTAAAAAGATAAAAATATAAACCCCCCTTTCCCCCCCCCCAAAACCCCCACCCCCACACTATCCCTCAAAATTTCACCACACAAGGACCAGTTCAACACAACAGGTCGTGCCAGGTACCGACTGCCAGGTGATACATCGAATTCCCAAACCAAACCCAACAAATCATAACTTGTTGACTTTTCCCGGTAGGGCTTTCTGTTAAACTCCCCGTAAACTGTGTCACACTCCCCTGCCTTTGCGGCTGACGGCATGTAACAGCCATGACAGCTCTTTCATCTTTCGACTCTTTTTGGCCCGATTATTTCCCCCCTGGTACAAAAGTGAAAAATCTTCCCCATTGGGCCCCGGGGTGTTTTTTAAAAATATCAAACATTAGCTGTTTAGGCGCGTGTTAAAAATCCAAAAAGAGAAAATTTTTTACTGTTGAGGTAGCAGTGGGGAACTTTCCAAACAAGAATTCATTAGCTGTTGAAAGGGACGTGGGGGGGAAAAATCTCAGGAGTTTTTTTTAGGAATTTTTGTACAAAAGCTCTTTTTTCCCCCGTTTTTCTCCCTTTCCCCAAATGAAAAATTTGCGAAGGAACGAGTTAACAAATGCAGTTTATTTTCAAAGGGTAAATAAATTGATGAAAGCAAAGACAGACAGTTATATCTTTACAAAGAAAGGGGGGCAGATGCACCCCTGTACCATTTTAAAGGACTGTGGGCCAATTTTGTAAAGGGGTGTGTACATTCTACAGGAATGTGTACGTTGTATAGAACTGTGTAAAGTTTTTTTTTAAAATGTGTACCCTGTATAGGAAAATTGTACGTTTTATAGTCTATATACATAAAAAAAGAACAAAGAGAAGAAAAAGAAGAGAGAGGGAAAATAGAGGGAAATATATTTTATTATATAGAAAGAATACAAAATCAAGGGGTAGAAAGGGGGGGGGGGTGTGCAGAGAAAACGGAAGGGAAAAAGAGAACCTCAGCTTGTAAATGCTACAAAAGTTTGCCACGATATAAATTAAAAAATTTCCCCCCGAAAACCACGGTGGGGAAGTCTAATTTACGTGTGTTAATGAAGAGAGGCGCCAAGGTGGGGTGACCCAGTTTAAATCTCCGGGGAATTAAAAGAAGAGAGAAAAAAGGAGAGAGAAGAAAGAGAGGGGAGAGGAGAACAAAAGAGGAACCCAGGGGAGAGAGAGCGAGAAGATTGAGGGGGAAAAAGAGAGAAAAAAGAGAGAGAGAAAGAGAGAGAGCGAGAAGATAGATGGAAAGAGAAGGAGATAGAGAGAGAGAGGGGGGCAAAAAGAGAGAAAAAGAGAGAGAGAGCAAAGAGAGATGGAGGGAAAAGAAAAAGATAGAAAAGGAACGGAGGGGAAAAAAGGGAAAGGGGAGAGATAGAGATAGGAACGAAGGGAACAAACCCAAAACAAACCCTTTTATTTTAAAAGGTTTAAAAAAATTGGGGCACGCAGGCCCACTTAAATTCAAACCCTTCCCCCACTCATCTTTTTTTTCATCAGTGCTATGCATTCACATAGAAAAAAAAACATTGGAAATAAATGTTGAAAACATAAAAAATGCAGGTTACCCAGGGTTTTTGAAAAAATCCCCCCCCCCCCCCAAACCATCCCCTATCCACCGGGTGCCCCCCCACACATCCCCCACCCAAACCAACATTAACCCACAGACATTCCCTCACCCACCCCCCTACCCACACTTTCCCCCCCAACCCAAAACCATCTCCGCACCCAAAACACACACCACACATCTACAACCCACCACACCCCCCCCCCCCCAAAACACAAACCTAGCAACACTGCAGCACCCCCCACCTCCCCCTCCCCACATCCCCCAACTTCCCCCTCTTCCCCCCCCACACGCAAAAATCCTCCCCCACCCCCATAACCTACCCAACACCCCACCCACCCACACATCCTCCACCAGCCCCCCCACACCCCCCAACCCACTCAAAAACACACATCCCCCAAACCACTACCCAAACCCCCCATACACACAATTCCCCCCAAACTCACATATCCCGCCCCTCCCCGGGCACCAAAACCCGCACCCACCCCACACATCCCCCCCCAAATTTCCAACCTCCCCACTCTCCCCTTTCCCCCACCTCCGAGAAAAAGAGAAGAGATAAATTAGAATACCACGAGAGGAGACAGAGAAAGAACAAAAGAAAAGAGGGGAGGGAAGAAATCAAATAAAATAAACTTTATTAGGGTAAAAAAAGGGGTGCCGGCCCCGTTTTTAACATTGGGCCCCTTCCAATCACTCGTCTTTCTTTCCATCATGAGCATTATGCATTTACATAGGAAGAAAAAAAAACCATTGTGAAATAATGTTTAAACAAACAAGGCTAATTTTCCATTTTATGATACCCATCTCCCACCTATCCATACATCACCCCACCCACACAACACCCCCACCTACCCACACAACCCGCGCACCAAGGGAAAAACATACACACCCCCAAACCCAACCCACACACAAAGCACACCAAGGGACAATACATACCCCCCCAACCGACCCATTCCCCCCCCCGCACATCCCCACCCACACACACACTGCCCCCACCTGATCCCCCAACCAAAAACACTCGCCACCCACAAACATTCCCCACCAACCACACATCCCACGCCCATCCACATACCATCCTAACCCACCCCTCCTCTCCCACCCACACCTCAAACACCCATCCCCCAGCCACATCTCCATCCAAATATTCCCACCCATGCCACAATCCCCCACCAACCCACACATCGCACACCACTCACACATCCCCAAACCATACACACACCCCCACCAAATGACATGTCCCTACCCCCCCCCCCCCACACACAACACCCTCTACCTAACCACCCATAATCCCCAATCCACCACCCACCCCCCACCACCCACACAAACCATAACTAATCCCCCACCCCACAATCCCCCACCCGCACATCAATACACCCCCTACGGACCCCACTATTCACAACCCATGCACCACACACCCACATATCCCTCACCAAAACATCCCACTTACACCACACACAGTCCCCCACCCATATACCACATAAATTCCACCCCAACCCAAACCCCCCCTTACCCATCCTTTCCCATACCCCCCCTCACACACCAAAAAATCCCCCACCCACCACACATACCTCACCCACACAATACCCCAACCAACACACCACACCTCTCCCCACCCACACAACGCATTCCCTACCCGCCCCAACACACACTCACTCACGCATACATCCTCCACTACGCACCCACACCCCCCCACCACCCCCCCTAACCAAAACATCTCTCGATCACAATACCCCTACCCACACACTCCTCCACCCACCACACAAACCCACTCCGACACATACAACTCCCTCACCCACCCACACATCCCTAAGCCACTCACACCCCCCCACCCACACATTCCCCTCCACACATACATCTCCCCCCAACCCCACATACTTCCCCCAACCACCACAATCCCCTACTCACCCAACATATACCCCCCCATACGCACTTTCCCCCACCCATCACACACTCCGCACACCACAACACTATCCCCCACCCCTACCACCACAAACAAACCCCCCACCACACATCATTCACACATCCCACCAACACACCGCACACATATCTCAAACCCCCAAAACCTTTCACTTC
Organism: Cepaea nemoralis; assembly: GCA_014155875.1. Classification (NCBI taxonomy): domain Eukaryota; kingdom Metazoa; phylum Mollusca; class Gastropoda; order Stylommatophora; family Helicidae; genus Cepaea; species Cepaea nemoralis. The sequence continues at coordinate 442,205 of JACEFZ010018320.1, read as the reverse complement.
TCCCACCCGCCCTGCATCCCCCCAAACCACCCAACACAATCCCCCACCCACAAACCCCCGGCCCCCCACAATACTTCCTCAAACCCTCCACACATCCCACCCACATAAAAACACATCCCCCTCATCCGTCCCCATACACATATCTCCACCCATACCAAAATCCCCCACACCCCCTCCAACACCCTATTTCACCCCCCCCCATCCATCCCACATCCCACCAACACCCCAAAAACTACTACCCACCAAAACCCACACACCCCAACCCATCCAAAAGCAACCCTACCAACCCCCCCCCACCCACATATCCCCACACTCACTTCCTTACATCTAGACACATACAAAATGTCTCACGTTAGTACTGAAATTATATGAACAAACTCCCCACTTTACTCACACACATACACTGACACTTGTCATGAGCGTCTCATAAAAATTTAAACATGGAGAAAAATGTGTACATAAAATGTATGTGACGTAAAAATAGTGATGCTCTCTCTCTCTCTCTCTCTCGCTCTCTCTCTCTCTCTCTCTCTCTCATCCTCTCTCTCTCTCTCTCTCTCTCTCTCACACACACACACACACACACACATTCACTCTCACGCTCACACATTCACTCTTCCGCTCATTCATTCACTCTCATGCATTCACTCTCCCGCTCACTCATTCACTCTCACGCTCACTCATTCACATCTCCCACTCACTCATTCACTCTCCCGCTCACTCATTCACTCTCCCGCTCACTCATTTACTCTCACGCTCACTCGTTCTGTCTCTCATTCACACTCACTGACTCTCTCACTCAAACTACAGTAATGAACATGAGTTTATATTATGCATGATAAAATCAAATGGTATTTAACCTGATAATATGACAGATGAGAATTACACAAACATATGGATTCGCCGTGTTACATAACATGCGTGTTACACGACATGCATCTGCTCAGCTCTCTCTCTCTCTCTCTCGCTCTCTCTCTCTCTCTCTCTCTGTATTCTTTCATATACACACACTCACACGTATGCGCGCGCTCACACACACACACACTAACACATCAACTCTCCCACTGTCTCACTCTCTAACACATAATCCATCACACACACACACACATTCACTCTCTCAACCACACTCTTTCACACATACACATATACATGCACATGAACGCACGCACACACTCCCTCACTCACTCTCACACATACACGTACGAATGCATGCACTGACACATTCCCCCACCATTTCTCGCTCAATCACTCTCCACACACAGAGAGGGAGGGAGACAGAGAGAGATAGAGAGAGATAGAGAGAGAACGATATATATATATATATATATATATATATATATATATATATATATATATATATATATATATATATATATACATATATATATATATATATATATATATATATATATATATATATATATATATATAGAGAGAGAGAGAGAGAGAGCCTCGACACCGGGATATGCCTGAACCAGATGTTTGACGTCCAGTAATGTGTCACTGACAGATGGTTGGTGAGTGCCAGATCACAATGTGCCTCCACAACCCACTGGTGCTTGGCCATCAGGTTCAGAGTTCGCTCAATGTCCCTTACAGGACGTCACAATCAAGGCCCTCCCCCCCCCCCCCCCCCCCCCCCCCCCCCCCGCATCTTTCGCTGTTTGTGAGTTACTAGACACGTTTACGTTCAGTAGTTTGCCATTGCTATCTGAACGACCGGCATTGATACCACTGTGTAACATTCAACACAAGGCGACCTGATTCCAAATCGCTTGCAGTTGATTTCGAACCCAGTATGTGGGTTTGCTAGTCGGTTTGGCTAGCTCTTAGCCACTCACACAGACTGGGTATCTTTAGTTGTCTGGCATGTTTTGGCAGGTTCCAGCAGGTTCTGGCAAGTTCATCAGTGGCTATAACCATTATATTCTAGACAGCAGGAGAAGCAGACGGCGCAGAACGGATAAGAGCGCTCTAGCTGTTAAACTGTCGGTGCGCTAACGGCAAGACAGCAGGATCAACCCATATAGCTGCTAGTTGGACTTAATCGTTGACTTCTCTTTCAGAAAGCAATGGCAAACTACTGAACGTAACATTGCCTAGATCATCAACATAGGATTGACCACAGCGTCCTGCAGAAAGAACACAGGTTAGAGCCCTTGCTTACCAGCGCAGTGCCTGGCTTACTACTCAGCAGTGGTAGAATGTTCACCACCCTTCAGTACCGCCGTGCGGTCGACCCGTGAAGTGGGGACCGAACTATGATCATAATTCTCTGGAAGTTATTAATGGAGGAAAGACTGCGAGGACAGAATCTTGTAACTAACTTCGTAACCTGTATGTACAACTGTCTGACACGTCACATCGTAACCTGGTATATACAACTGTCTGACACGTCACATCGTAACCTGGTATATACAACTGTCTGACACATCACATCGTAACCTGGTATATACAACTGTCTGACACATTACATCGTAACCTGGTATATACAACTGTCTGACACATCACATCGTAACCTGGTATATACAACTGTCTGACACGTCACATCGTAACCTGGTATATACAACTGTCTGACACATCACATCGTAACCTGGTATATACAACTGTCTGACACATTACATCGTAACCTGGTATGTACAACTGTCTGACACATCACATCGTTACCTAGCATATACAACTGTCTGACACATCACATCGTAACCTGGTATATACAACTGTCTGACACATCACAACGTAACCTGGTATATACAACTGTCTGACACATCACATCGTTACCTAGCATATACAACTGTCTGACACATCACATCGTAACCTGGTATGTACAACTGTCTGACACATTACATCGTTACCTAGCATATACAACTGTCTGACACATCACATCGTAACCTGGTATATACAACTGTCTGACACATCACATCGTAACCTGGTATGTACAACTGTCTGACACATCACATCGTTACCTAGCATATACAACTGTCTGACACATCACAACGTAACCTGGTATATACAACTGTCTGACAAGTCACAACGTAACCTGGTATATACAACTGTCTGACACATCACATCGTAACCTGGTATATACAACTGTCTGACACATTACATCGTAACCTGGTATATACAACTGTCTGACACATCACATCGTAACCTGGTATATACAACTGTCAGACACATCACATCGTAACCTGGTATATACAACTGTCTGACACATTACATCGTTACCTGGCATATACAACTGTCTGACACATCACATCGTAACCTGGTATATACAACTGTCTGACACGTCACAACGTAACCTGGTATATACAACTGTCTGACATGTCACATCGTAACCTGGTATATACAACTGTCTGACACGTCACAACGTAACCTGGTATATACAACTGTCTGACACGTCACAACGTAACCTGGTATATACAACTGTCTGACATGTCACAACGTAACCTGGTATATACAACTGTCTGACATGTCACATCGTAACCTGGTATATACAACTGTCTGACACATCACATCGTAACCTGGTATATACAACTGTCTGAGACGTCACATCGTAACCTGGTATATACAACTGTCTGACACGTCACATCATAACCTAGTATATACAACTGTCTGACACGTCACAACGTAACCTGGTATATACAACTGTCTGACATGTCACATCGTAACCTGGTATATACAACTGTCTGACACATCACATCGTAACCTGGTATATACAACTGTCTGAGACGTACAACGTAACCTGGTATATACAACTGTCTGACACATCACATCGTAACCTGGTATATACAACTGTCTGAGACGTCACATCGTAACCTGGTATATACAACTGTCTGACACGTCACATCATAACCTAGGATATACAACTGTCTGACACATCACATCGTAACCTGGTATATACAACTGTCTGACATGTCACATCGTAACCTGGTATATACAACTGTCTGACAAGTCACATCGTAACCTGGTATATACAACTGTCTGACAAGTCACATCGTAACCTGGTATATACAACTGTCTGACAAGTCACATCGTAACCTGGTATATACAACTGTCTGACAAGTCACATCGTAACCTGGTATATACAACTGTCTGACAAGTCACATCGTAACCTGGTATATACAAACTGTCTGACATGTCACATCGTAACCTGGTATATACAACTGTCTGACAAGTCACATCGTAACCTGGTATATACAACTGTCTGAGACGTCACATCGTAACCTGGTATATACAACTGTCTGACATGTCACATCGTAACCTGGTATATACAACTGTCTGACACATCACATCGTAACCTGGTATATACAACTGTCTGACAAGTCACATCGTAACCTGGTATATACAACTGTCTGACAAGTCACATCGTAACCTGGTATATACAACTGTCTGACACGTCACATCGTAACCTGGTATATACAACTGTCTGACACAGTCACATCGTAACCTGGTATATACAACTGTCTGACACATCACATCGTAACCTGGTATATACAACTGTCTGACACGTCACATCGTAACCTGGTATATACAACTGTCTGACACGTCACAACGTAACCTGGTATATACAACTGTCTGACACGTCACAACGTAACCTGGTATATACAACTGTCTGACATGTCACAATCGTAACCTGGTATATACAACTGTCTGACAATGTCACATCGTAACCTGGTATATACAACTGTCTGACACATCACATCGTAACCTGGTATATACAACTGTCTGAGACAGTCACATCGTAACCTGGTATATACAACTGTCTGACAAGTCACAATCGTAACCTGGTATATACAACTGTCTGACAAGTCACATCGTAACCTGGTATATACAACTGTCTGACACATCACATCGTAACCTGGTATATACAACTGTCTGACACGTCACAACGTAACCTGGTATATACAACTGTCTGACACGTCACAACGTAACCTGGTATATACAACTGTCTGACACATCACATCGTAACCTGGTATATACAACTGTCTGACACATCACATCGTAACCTGGTATGTACAACTGTCTGACACATCACATCGTTACCTAGCATATACAACTGTCTGACACATCACAACGTAACCTGGTATATACAACTGTCTGACAAGTCACAACGTAACCTGGTATATACAACTGTCTGACACATCACATCGTAACCTGGTATATACAACTGTCTGACACATTACATCGTAACCTGGTATATACAACTGTCTGACACATCACATCGTAACCTGGTATATACAACTGTCAGACACATCACATCGTAACCTGGTATATACAACTGTCTGACACATTACATCGTTACCTGGCATATACAACTGTCTGACACATCACATCGTAACCTGGTATATACAACTGTCTGACAAGTCACAACGTAACCTGGTATATACAACTGTCTGACAATGTCACATCGTAACCTGGTATATACAACTGTCTGACACGTCACAACGTAACCTGGTATATACAACTGTCTGACACGTCACAACGTAACCTGGTATATACAACTGTCTGACATGTCACAACGTAACCTGGTATATACAACTGTCTGACATGTCACATCGTAACCTGGTATATACAACTGTCTGACACATCACATCGTAACCTGGTATATACAACTGTCTGAGACGTCACATCGTAACCTGGTATATACAACTGTCTGACAAGTCACATCATAACCTAGTATATACAACTGTCTGACACGTCACAACGTAACCTGGTATATACAACTGTCTGACATGTCACATCGTAACCTGGTATATACAACTGTCTGACACATCACATCGTAACCTGGTATATACAACTGTCTGAGACGTACAACGTAACCTGGTATATACAACTGTCTGACACATCACATCGTAACCTGGTATATACAACTGTCTGAGACGTCACATCGTAACCTGGTATATACAACTGTCTGACACGTCACATCATAACCTAGTATATACAACTGTCTGACACGTCACAATCGTAACCTGGTATATACAACTGTCTGACAATGTCACATCGTAACCTGGTATATACAACTGTCTGACACAGTCACATCGTAACCTGGTATATACAACTGTCTGACATGTCACATCGTAACCTGGTATATACAACTGTCTGACATGTCACATCGTAACCTGGTATATACAACTGTCTGACACATCACATCTTAACCTGGTATATACAACTGTCTGAGACGTCACATCGTAACCTGGTATATACAACTGTCTGACATGTCACATCGTAACCTGGTATATACAACTGTCTGACATGTCACATCGTAACCTGGTATATACAACTGTCTGAGACGTCACAACGTAACCTGGTATATACAACTGTCTGACAATGTCACATCGTAACCTGGTATATACAACTGTCTGACACATCACATCGTAACCTAGTATATCACAACTGTCTGACACAGTCACATCGTAACCTGGTATATACAACTGTCTGACAGTCACATCGTAACCTGGTATATACAACTGTCTGACACGTCACATCGTAACCTGGTATATACAACTGTCTGACACATCACATCGTAACCTGGTATATACAACTGTCTGACACATCACATCGTAACCTGGTATATACAACTGTCTGACACATCACATCGTAACCTGGTATATACAACTGTCTGAGACGTCACATCGTAACCTGGTATATACAACTGTCTGAGACGTCACATCTTAACCTGGTATATACAACTGTCTGACACATCACATCGTAACCTGGTATATACAACTGTCTGACAAGTCACATCGTAACCTGGTATATACAACTGTCTGACAAGTCACATCGTAACCTGGTATATACAACTGTCTGAGACGTCACATCGTAACCTGGTATATACAACTGTCTGACAAGTCACATCGTAACCTGGTATATACAACTGTCTGACAAGTCACATCGTAACCTGGTATATACAACTGTCTGAGACGTCACATCGTAACCTGGTATATACAACTGTCTGAGACGTCACATCTTAACCTGGTATATACAACTGTCTGACAAGTCACATCGTAACCTGGTATATACAACTGTCTGAGACGTCACATCGTAACCTGGTATATACAACTGTCTGAGACGTCACATCTTAACCTGGTATATACAACTGTCTGACAAGTCACATCGTAACCTGGTATATACAACTGTCTGACAAGTCACATCGTAACCTGGTATATACAACTGTCTGACAAGTCACATCGTAACCTGGTATGTACAACTGTCTGACAAGTCACATCGTAACCTGGTATATACAACTGTCTGACAAGTCACATCGTAACCTGGTATATACAACTGTCTGACATGTCACATCTTAACCTGGTATATACAACTGTCTGAGACGTCACATCTTAACCTGGTATATACAACTGTCTGACAAGTCACATCGTAACCTGGTATATACAACTGTCTGACAAGTCACATCGTAACCTGGTATATACAACTGTCTGACAAGTCACATCGTAACCTGGTATATACAACTGTCTGACAAGTCACATCGTAACCTGGTATATACAACTGTCTGACAAGTCACATCGTAACCTGGTATATACAACTGTCTGACAAGTCACATCGTAACCTGGTATATACAACTGTCTGACATGTCACATCGTAACCTGGTATATACAACTGTCTGACATGTCACATCGTAACCTGGTATATACAACTGTCTGACAAGTCACATCGTAACCTGGTATATACAACTGTCTGACATGTCACATCGTAACCTGGTATATACAACTGTCTGACAGTCACATCGTAACCTGGTATATACAACTGTCTGACAAGTCACATCGTAACCTGGTATATACAACTGTCTGACATGTCACATCGTAACGATAGCGTCTGCCCGGGAGTTTTCTCTTTATTTTCGCTTGCTGGGTTTGAACTCAAACGTAGTCCATACATGTGCTACCACTTCAAGTGCACTGGGCTGATATTTGCGTGTGGATTAGCTTTCCCTATTACCAATGTCCCTCGCTATCAGGCGAACCAGCTCCGCCTTCTGAAGTACTTGTATTTTACATTCCCAAGTCAAGGACGAGAAGTCAACATCTTTGTGCAACGGACCGGAGTAGGGGTTGAACCTGCTACCTCGGAATCAGCACACCGGATGTTTAAGAACGAGCGCTTTAACCCATTAGGCCGTGCGACCTCCATCCTGGAGATAACTGTTGGCTATACCTGTACTCACCACATGAATGAGCTACCTGAGCGTGCAACAAAGGGAGATAAACACTGGGACATTTGCTGATGACACTAGTCACAAGTTCAAGGCTTAGGGCTTGAAGCAGACCCCAAGTGCGCGCGCTGGATGTCAATGGAGCCTCCATATTGACAGAAGCGTCCCTATAGCTAGGGTTCAAGGTCCCCTCTTTGGCTTAAGCATATACACACAGGGCGCGCCGTTGAAATAGTCAAACTTCTGAAGACTACTAGTGTTTGAAACAATGGCGCGTCCCTAGCACAGCTGAGAACTACATAATGAACATGTCTGAGGGTTGTGCACTGGGTCTTACTTCTATGACTTGAATAAATGTAGTTAGCTGACGACATCAACAACAGCAAAGTTAGAGAATGAAGACGTTGAGACCAGAAGATGCCCATTGCTATACACATTATAATAACTATACATTATAAATATGTGTACGTTGTCAAGTGTGTCCTCTAGAATCTACTTCTTTCCTTCTAACAGCGACACACAACACACGTGTTTATTTAGGAACAATCTTAGTGGCCTCATAGGGTTCCCCAATTGATATTTCTGTGTAATAAGTTAGAAAATGTAAAGGTAAGTTGCAGGGAATATCACATCGTCTAAATTGTGGCCTTTCGTTTGGACTATTCAACATTTACCTGCCTTATTACATCTCCCATCTGCTGTTATTAAAGTAACCAAATTCTAAAATACAGACCTGTTTCCGATTTGTTCCACTCATTTTATCTTACTTAAAATACATGTTCGAATACTTTGTGATTAACGTAACTTCAATTTTTCTGTTATTCAAACTAAGTCCTTTGTTCTCACTTTCTGTTGCAGTTACATCCATCATTTATTGTAACTGCGTTTCATTTTCGGCAACCTAAAACCCGGCCATCAACATAACGCATGTTGTTTACCAAACAGCACCCGATATTCCTGCCGTGTCTTGTATGGATCTCATCATTATTTCGCTGCACAAATTGAACAGATCAGGGGAGAGTACACAACCCCGTCTAACACCTTGTGTAATTGCGTTAAAAAGTTCCCAGTTGGTTGTCGATTCTTATGACTTCCCTTTGTTGCCAATGCATGTTTTATTGAATTATTCTGGTGTCTGTGCCATCGATAAGTAAAATTTTCAGCATTCTCAACATTCTTCCCCTTTTTATCATCTAATAGCACCTGTAGCACACGATGTTCCCTACCGAGAGAGGTAGCCATGTAGCACACGATGTTCCCTACAGGGCGAGATAGAACCTGTAGCACACGATGTTACCTAGCGAGAGAGGTAGCAACTGTAGCACACGATGTTCCCTACAGGGCGAGGTAGCACCTGTAGCACACGATGTTACCTAACGAGAGAGGTAGCACCTGTAGCACACGATGTTCCCTACTGGGCGAGGTAGCACCTGTAGCACACGATGTTCCCTACTGGGCGAGGTAGCACCTGTAGCACACGATGTTCCCTACCGAGAGAGGTAGCACCTGTAGCACACGATGTTCCCTACGGAGAGAGGTAGCATCTGTAGCACACGATGTTCCCTACCGAGAGAGGTAGCACCTGTAGCACACGATGTTCCCTAGGGAGAGAGGTAGCACCTGTAGCACACGATGTTCCCTACCGAGAGAGGTAGCACCTGTAGCACACGATGTTCCCTACAGGGCGAGGTAGAACCTGTAGCACACGATGTTCCCTAGGGAGAGAGGTAGCACCTGTAGCACACGATGTTCCCTACCGAGAGAGGTAGCACCTGTAGCACACGATGTTCCCTACGGAGAGAGGTAGCACCTGTTAGCACACGATGTTCCCTAGGGGAGAGAGGTAGCACCTGTAGCACACGATGTTCCCTAGGGAGAGAGGTAGCACCTGTAGCACACGATGTTAACTACCGAGAGAGTAGCATCCTGCAGCACACGATGTTCCCTACCGAGAGAGGTAGCACCTGTAGCACACGATGTTCCCTATTCGAGAGAGGTAGCACACTGTAGCACCACGATGTTCCAATACAGGGCGAAAGGGTAGAACCTGTACACACGATGGTCCCTACCGAGAGAGGTGAGCAACCTGTAGCACATGATGTTCCCTCCGAGAGAGGTAGCATCTGTAGCACACGATTTTCCTACCGAGAGAGGTAGCACATGTAGCACACGATGTTCCCTACCGAGAGAGGTAGCACCTGTAGCACACGATGTTTCCCTACCGAGAGAGGTAGCATCTGTAGCACACGATAGTTCCACTACCGAGAGAGGTAGCACCTGTAGCACACGATTTCCCTAGGGAGAGAGGTAGCACATGTAGCACACGACTGTTCCCTACAGAGAGAAGGTAGAACCTGTAGCACACGATGTTCCCTAGGGAGAGAGGTAGCACCTGTAGCACACGATGTTCCCTAGCGAGAGAGGTAGCACCTGTAGCACACGATGTTCCCTACCGAGAGAGGTAGCACCTGTAGCACACGATGTTCCCTAGGGAGAGAGGTAGCACCTGTAGCACACGATGTTCCCTACCGAGAGAGGTAGCACCTGTAGCACACGATGTTCCCTACCGGAGAGAGGTAGCATCTGTAGCACACGATGTTCCCTAGGGAGAGAGGTAGCACCTGTAGCACACGATGTTCCCTAGGGAGAGAGGTAGCACCTGTAGCACACGATGTTAACTACCGAGAGAGGTAGCATCTGTAGCACACGATGTTCCCTACCGAGAGAGGTAGCACCTGTAGCACACGATGTTCCCTACCGAGAGAGGTAGCACCTGTAGCACACGATGTTCCCTAGGGAGAGAGGTAGCACCTGTAGCTTACAATGCTCCCTACCGAGAGAGGTAGCACCTGCAGCACACGATGTTCCCTAGGGAGAGAGGTAGCACCTGTAGCACACGATGTTCCCTAGGGAGAGAGGTAGCACCTGTAGCACACGATGTTCCCTAGCGGAGAGAGGTAGCACCTGTAGCACACGATGTTCCCTACCGAGAGAGGTAGCACCTGTAGCACACGATGTTCCCTACCGAGAGAGGTAGCATCTGTAGCACACGATGTTCCCTACCGAGAGAGGTAGCACCTGTAGCACACGATGTTCCCTACAGGGAGAGAGGTAGCACCTGTAGCACACGATGTTCCCTACGGAGAGAGAGGTAGCACCTGTAGCACACGATGTTCCCTACCGAGAGAGGTAGCACCTGTAGCACACGATGTTCCCTACCGGAGAGAGGTAGCACCTTGTAGCACACGATGTTCCTAGGGAGAGAGGTAGCACCTGTACACACGATGTTCCCTAGGGAGAGAGGTAGCATCTGTAGCACACGATGTTCCCTAGGGAGAGAGGTAGCATCTGTAGCACACGATGTTCCCTAGGGAGAGAGGTAGCACCTGTAGCACACGATTTTCCCTACCGAGAGAGGTAGCACCTGTAGCACACGATGTTCCCTAGGGAGAGAGGTAGCATCTGTAGCACACGATGTTCCCTAGGGAGAGAGGTAGCACCTGTAGCACACGATGTTCCCTAGCGAGAGAGGTAGCACCTGTAGCACACGATGTTCCCTACCGGAGAGAGGTAGCACCTGTAGCACACGATGTTCCCTACAGGGAGAGAGGTAGCAACCTGTAGCACACGATGTCCCTACCGGAGAGAGGTAGCATCTGTAGCCACACGATGTTCCCTACCGAGAGAGGTAGCACCTGTAGCACACGATGTTCCCTAGGAGAGGAGGTAGCACCTGTAGCACACGGATTGTTCCCTACCGGGAGAGAGTAGCACCTGTAGCACACGATGTTCCCTACCGAGAGAGGTAGCACATGTAGCACACGATGTTCCCTACCAGAGAGGTAGCACCTGTAGCCACACGATGTTCCCTACCGAGAGAGGTAGCACCTGTAGCACACTATGTTCCCTACCGAGAGAGGTAGCACCTGTAGCACACGATGTTCCCTAGGGAGAGAGGTAGCACCTGTAGCACACGATGTTCCCTAGGGAGAGAGGTAGCACCTGTAGCACACGATGTTCCCTACCGAGAGACGTAGCACCTGTAGCACACGATGTTCCCTACCGAGAGAGGTAGCACCTGTAGCACACGCTGTTCCCTACCGAGAGAGGTAGCACCTGTAGCACACGATGTTCCCTAGGGAAAGAGGTAGCACCTGTAGCACACGATGTTCCCTAGCGAGAGAGGTAACACCTGTAGCACACGATGTTCACTACCGAGAGAGGTAGCACCTGTAGCACACGATGTTCCCTAGGGAGAGAGGTAGCACCTGTAGCACACGATTTTCCCTACCGAGAGAGGTAGCACCTGTAGCACACGATGTTCCCTAGGGAGAGAGGTAGCATCTGTAGCACACGGTGTTCCCTAGGGAGAGAGGTAGCATCTGTAGCACACGAGTTCCCTAGGAGAGATGGTGGCATCTGTAGCACACGATGTTCCCTACCGAGAGAGGTGCACCTGTAGACACGATGTTCCTACCGAGAGAGTAGCACCTGTAGACACGATTTCCCTAGAGAGAGGTAGCACTGTAGCACACGATGTTCCTAGAGAGAGGTAGCACCTGTAGCACACGATTTTCCCTACCAAACACGGAAAGTTCCCTAAACCGAGAGGGTAGCCACCTCCCCCCGTAGCACACGATGTTCCCTACGAGAGAGGTAGCCCTGTAGCACACGATGTTCCCTACCGGAGAGGTAGCACCTGTAGCACACGATGTCCCTAGGGAGAGAGGTAGCACTGTAGCACAGATGTTCTAGAGAGAGTAGCACCTGTAGCACACGATGTTCCTACGAGAGAGGTAGCACTGTAGCACACGATGTTCCCTACGAGAGGTAGCACCTGTAGCACACGATGTTCCTAGGGAAGAGGTAGCACCTGTAGCACACGAGTTCCCTACGAGAGAGGTAGCACCTGTAGCACACGATGTTCCCTACCGAGAGAGGTAGCACCTGTAGCACACGATGTTCCCTAGGGAGAGAGGTAGCATCTGTAGCACACGATGTTCCCTAGGGAGAGAGGTAGCACCTGTAGCACACGATTTTCCCTACCGAGAGAGGTAGCACCTGTAGCACACGATGTTCCCTAGGGAGAGAGGTTGCATCTGTAGCACACGATGTTCCCTAGGGAGAGAGGTAGCACCTGTAGCACACGATGTTCCCTAGGGAGAGAGGTAGCACCTGTAGCACACGATGTTCCCTACCGAGAGAGGTAGCACCTGTAGCACACGATGTTCCCTACAGGGCGAGGTAGAACCTGTAGCACACGATGTTCCCTACCGAGAGAGGTAGCATCTGTACCACACGATGTTCCCTACCGAGAGAGGTAGCACCTGTAGCACACGATGTTCCCTAGGGAGAGAGGTAGCACCTGTAGCACAGGTTGTTCCCTACCGAGAGAGGTAGCACCTGTAGCACACGATGTTCCCTACCGAGAGAGGTAGCACCTGTAGCACACGATGTTCCCTACCGAGAGAGGTAGCACCTGTAGCACACGCTGTTCCCTACCGAGAGAGGTAGCACCTGTAGCACACGACGTTCCCTACCGAGAGAGGTAGCATCTGTAGCACACGATGTTCTCTAGGGAGAGAGGTAGCACCTGTAGCACACGATGTTCCCTAGGGAGAGAGGTAGCACCTGTAGCACACGATGTTCCCTACCGAGAGAGGTAGCACCTGTAGTACACGATGTTCCCTACCGAGAGAGGTAGCACCTGTAGCACACGATGTTCCCTAGGGAGAGAGGTAGCACCTGTAGCACACGATGTTCCCTAGGGAGAGAGGTAGCACCTGTAACACACGATGTTCCCTAGGGAGAGAGGTAGCATCTGTAGCACACGATGTTCCCTAGGGAGAGAGGTAGCATCTGTAGCACACGATGTTCCCTACAGGGCGAGGTAGCACCTGTAGCACACGATGTTCCCTACCAGGCGAGATAGTTCTTGAACTCCCCTTGTAGTCGCTCTCGTTGAATAAATTGTCCACAGACATGATATGCCAGGCATCTGTAAAGAACGCAGTTTGCCATTGCTTTCCATTTTGGCAGTGACCATACTGGCCTGTGACTGTAGCCATTGTCTCTATACAGATGTCCTCTGTCTACCGCCGCGACACGTGAGACCATGACCTACAACTATCTATCGACTGCTCTCTAGCTGCATCCACCAACTGCCCGCATGATTTCACGTAACCCTATTTGGGGGGGGGGGGGGTGGTTGGGTGTGGAGATAACGAGTGCTCCACTTTAACTAAGGATATCCCGTAGGCTAGGGGAGGGATGGGGAGGGGACCTAACTTCTCCTTTGATAAGTGTTATACCTCTTCACCGATTAGTTATTAAGACCTAAAAAAACAAACAAGAGATGAAGATACCACCTTTACAATACAACAACTTGACCACTCATCAACACCTTTACAATACAACAACTTGACCACTCATCAACACCTTTACAATACAACAACTTGACCACTCATCAACACCTTTACAATACAACAACTTAACCACTCATCAACACCTTTACAATACAACAACTTGGCCACTCACCAGCCCTTTGGGAGCGTTCCTCCTGAAGAAAGCCTTGCAGGACTCGCAAGAAATGGCGTCAAAGTTGTAGCCCAGCGCCCGGTCTCCACACACCCCACAGTACTTGTCTTCCTTGTTCTTGCGCGCCTTGCCGCACCCCATGCCGTCGGTGGGAGAGTGGGTGAGCGAGCGGTAGTGGTGAGCCATGTGCTCCATCCCGCTGGGGTCATCGAAGCTGAAAGAGACAGACCACGCCCATGATTTACGAATTAGTTAACTGCATAGCCTGTCTTAGAGGTTAGCGACTTTTCTCCTTATCTCGTATACTCTCGTGGGTAACGTGATGACGGTGAGAATCAGCAGTGGTTCGAATCGCATCGGTAACTTACGAGGTATGTGATCCGGTCGCTCAGAAAGCAATGGCAAACTACTGAGCGTAATCTTGCCAAGAAATCAACATACAGCTGAAAGTTGCTGGTTTTGACAGCGATGTCCTGTAAAGGATATGCAAAAAAAAAAAAAAAAAATCCTATACAGGACGTCGAAGTCAACCCCAGCAATCTCTGGCTGTTTGTGTTTTCTTGACTTATTTACGTTCAGTAGTTTGCCATTGATGTGTGAACGACTGACACTCGTATCTTTTTGTTGAAACCAAAACAAGACAGCCTGCTTCCAAACTAACCGCAGCTGTGATTCGAACGCTAAACAGTTGGTGGTTGACACACATACTAATGGGAAGAATATTTGATCATCACCACCATCATCATCATCATCATCATCCTCATCATCATCATCATCAAGTATTCTAGGCTTTGGGCGGATCGTGAAGCTTTCTGATCATTCCATTCCACAGTTGTCTGCCTTGGGCCGCGCATTTTACTAACTGTGTTATGTCTTATATAAGTCGTCGCAGAGGTACCCATTCCTACTGTCCCCAGTAGAGTGTCCTCTAATAATGTCGTTGGGTTGTTCGTTTCTTGATATCTTCGGGTTTGAGCGGTGAGATATTTCACCATTTGATTACTTTAAGAATTGAAGAAAGGATAGAACATGTGAGACTAATCCCCTGGCTCCACACACAGATGAAAACAAATGCTTGAAAAGGTAAGTTTGCTGACAGAGTCTGCAATAACGCTAGCCTTCATAGGGAACTTCAGCAAGCGGGTAATCACCTGTGTAGAATGTCCAGGTTATTGAAGTTCAGGAATGCAGGTTTAGAAATGCTTACAGTGGTGTATCGTAATCATCATCATCAAAGTCTCATCTCCATCAACATCATCATCAAAATCGTCGTCCCTTATCATCATTATCATCAATATCACCATCTCGTCAGTATGACCTAACCCCTATGGGCCTTCCACCTCCACTCACACCTGAACTTATCAGTCAAGTTCAATTAAATGAGTCAACTGTAATGTGACAATGTTATTATTTCTCTGTGTGTTTGTTTCCCGATGACTTCTTATCACCAGAAAGTGCTCTGTTACTTGTGACCGTGTACAACTGACCATCTTCTCCGCCCTAATGTTTATTTCAATTGTCTGCGTTGTCATATGTGGGACAGAATGTACGAGCAACGTACAGGACCCGTGTCAAATATGTGACAGAATGTGCGAGCAACGTACGGGACCCATGTCAAATATGTGACATAATGTGCGAGCATCGTACAGCACCCATGTCACATGTGTGACAGAATGCACGAGTGACATACAGGACCCATGTCAAATATGTGACAGAATGCACGAGTGACGAACAGGACCCATGTCAAATGTGTGACAGAATGCACGAGTAAGGACCCATGTCAAATATGTGACAGAATGCACGAGTGACGAACAGGAGCCAGGCCTGGAGGCCCACTGAGTACATAGTGCTAGCCCATATTCTGACTGACCAGTCGGCACTTGGTTAGTGACGTGGTCAATACAACACTAGCCATCTTCACTTCCCAGAATATTTTCTGGTACCCAGGCCAGGGGAAACCATCACATTATCTTCCCAAGACTTCATGACAAAATACATCTCAGGCTTTGGAGAACACCGTTACAACTGGAAAGATCGAGGGGAAGAGAGGGAGAGGCAGACCAAGAGAAATGATGCTGAGACGGTGGCATGGAGGAATATCATCAGCAGAGTTGATCCAGAAAACCAAAGACCGAGATCTGTGGAAGTCACGATTGCCTACGCGAGCCGGCATGCCACTTAATGATGAAGACCTGGAAATTAAGGTCAATAGATTAATTCCCTGACTCCAGAGGATTTGAACATACTACCTCCGGGCCGCAGACAAGCGTGTTAGCCACAACGGCTCCAACAGAATGCATAGTTGTAGCAACAGAAACTTGCCTGTGGCGCATCTCGGAAACCGGAAGGAGGTTCTCAGTTCGAGCACTTAAGCTGAAGGTCAACAGCCAAGTGCCCAGGTTGAGGTCAACGAGTACAGAGCAGATTGTATCAGCCACACATTTCCCAACCACTGAACACGAACCGAGCGTCGGCCAACTGACCCCAGCAACTGTTGAAACAGCCAGGTCATTGTCAGTTCGTCATGCGGACAAGAAAACATCCACATTCCACAATGTTTGTCCTAGCGCCTATTCTTTCTCTTTTTTTTATTTAACCTTATTTTAGCATCAATGTTTCTTGACCCCAAGCACGACCCCCGTACTGCAAGAACAGTGACCCCATAACACTGGCAAGATGCAGGCTTGGGGCAGAAGTTTGGCCAAGTCGTGTGGCTAGGGAATGCTCACAAGTTGACTGCTGGGACACATACCTGTTGACATGGCTTTCCCTAGACTGCCGGGGTTAAATGTAATCTGGAAGAGTCATGACATCCGAGTTTTTATGTCGTCGGTTCACATCCTGTCTCTTCTGGAGTCTCCTCCAGCCTTTCTCAAATGTTTTATCTCACATGTCATCTCACATGTCATCTCTCATGTCATCTCACATGACATCTCACATGTCAAACGTTTTATTTAGTGGAATGTGAGACCAAGTTGGACACTGACAACAATGACACCTAGTATTTATTATTTGTCGCCCGACTTCTATTGCTGTCCTCGGATGTTTGAGTGTACATGACAACCTTTGCCTGTTGGAGTCTTGCCTGTGTCTCTCAGTCGAATCTGTCGATTTGTCTGTGTCTCTCAGTCGAATCTGTCGAATCTGTCGTCTTGTATGTGTCTCTCAGTCGAAACTGTCGTCTTGTCTGTGTCTATCAATCGAATCTGTCGTTGTGTCTGTCTCTCTCAGTCGAATCTGTCGTTTTGTCTGTATCTCTCAATCGAATCTGTTGTCTTGTATGTGTCTATCAATCGAATCTGTCGTTGTGTCTGTCTTTCTCAATCGAATCTGTCGTCTTGTCTGTCTCTTTCAGTCGATTCTGTCGTTTTTGTCAGTCTCTCTCAGTCAAATCTGTCGTTTTGTCTGTCTCTCTAAGTCGGATCTGCCGACTTTTCTGTCTCTCTCAGTCGACTTGTCTGCCTCTCTCAGTCGAATCTGTCGACTTGTCTGTCTCTCTCAGTCGAATCATGTCGTCTTGTCTGTTTCCCTCAGGTCTAATCTATCGTCTTTTGTTGAAGGTTAGTTTCATCTCCTGTACAGGATGCAGCAAGCAGCCCCAACATTTACTGGCTTTACGTGATTTACTGGGCAATTTTACCCTCAGTAGTTTACCACAGCTGTCTGAAAGGCAGACGCTCATGCTATCGATTTCAACACAATGGGATCTACTTCCAAATCGAATGCTGATGTCTAACCTCGACCCTGTATGCCAGGCAGCTGTGTAGTCACAGACGCCCACTTTGTCCTGTATAGACTTCAGTTCATCTGTGACGATCAGACTCCACACATCCCTGGCAGTTCGTCAATCTGTGACGATCAGACTCACACATCATGGCATCGTCAATCTGTCGACAGGAACTCCCACATTGCAGTCGTCAATCTGTGACGACAGACTCACCACATCCTGGCAGTTCGTCAATCTGTGACGATCATACTCCACAATCCCGGCAGTTCGTCAATCTGGACGATGACTCACCATCATGGCAGTTCGTCAATCTGTGACGATCAGACTCCACACATCCCTGGCAGTTCGTCAATCTGTGACGATCAGACTCCACACATCCCTGGCAATGAGTGTTCTCTGGTAAGCTTGTGGGGACTGTACACCCTCTGGCCACAGATTCAAGCCACGGGACCTGTTTTTGACACTCAGACTCAACCACACAACCGCCCACTGACCCATCCAACCAAATCAACCACCGACCCATCCAACACCCACCCATCCAACCCACCCAGCCACCCACTCATCCAACCCACCCACCCAGCCGTCTCAGACGTACGTTATAACGTCGCTCCGTGTCGAAGGCGTTACGGACACAGTTCGTAATCCCGCTTACCGCGTTCAAAACACAGCTGCGGGAGATTTGGCAGAAGACGGCCTTGTGTTGGTTTTTGTTTGTTGAAATGGTATGGCTGCCGGTCGTTCAGAAAACAATTACAAACTACAGAACGTAACCTTGCCAAGAGGTCACAAACAGCCAAACAATGCTGGGGTTGACTGCGACGACATGTAGAGGAGATGCAACCAACTATAACGTTGCAGAAAGGAAAAAAATAAATAAACAAAAGCATAGACTATTTCTTTTTTGGTGTTTATTTGTTGTTGTTTTTTTTCCCCTTTGTGCAACGTTACAGTTAGTTGCATATTCTCTAATGCACAGACTATTTCGCATAAAGATAAAACTATTTTGGAGAAAGAAATTTATGTTAATGAGGAACAATTGTGGGTGGTGAAAAATTTCGAATATCTTGGGTCATTAATTATCAACAATGGCTGACACAATGAAAGAAAGTTAAAGACGGATATCTATTGCTCTTCAAAAACTAAAACAACTGAATAAATTGTGAAGTGGGACAGATAGAACTACAAAAATTTGATGTTTAAGAGCATGAAACTTTCCTATTGCAACATGGGCATGAGATCTGGACACTTACTAAACACGCTGAACAGCGCATAAATATCTTTAAATATAAATGTTATAAACAGGTTCTAAGAATATCTTGGATACAGAAAAGAACAAATGCATTCATATTTCAAGAGTTGAATATTGAAGCATGTTGGCTACTAAAGACAATAAAGCAAAGATAATTGAAATATTTTGGTCACTTGAAACGTCATGAACGTTTGGAGAGAATAATCATGGAGGGGTATATGCTCGGGAAGAGAGGAAGAGGAAGGCCAAAGAGAAGATGGGTGCAGGATGTGACGGCTGATCTCCAGATGGGTGTATCAGACGCGGGACATCTTGCTTGTGATCGAGAAGTTTTTCGGAAGGTTGTTATGGGAGCGGGGTTCTGCAAAGGACATGCTACTGAATGAATGAATGAATGAATGAATGAATGAATGAATGAATATAATATTTCAAATGGTAACAATATAAGAGACAGTGCATCGGAAATCAATACAAAAGCAACCTATCTACACGAATACAAATGATGAAGGAACTAACTCACAGAACAAAGCGAACAGATACATTCTGGGGAACAAGGACAACACAGACTTGCTCACAGATCACGAACATCTCTAGGAACAAGGGACAACAGAGACTTACTCACAGATCACTGAACCTTCTAGAACAAGGGACACATAGACTTGCTCACAGATCACGGAACATTCTAGGATAACAAGGACATGCACATAGACTTACTCCCACGAATCACGTAACATTCTAGGACAAGGATCAACATAGACTACTCACAGATCACTAACATTCTAGGAACAAGGACAACATAGACTTACTCAACAGCATCACTAACAATTCTAGGAACAAGGACAACATAGACTTGCTTCACAGATAACGAACCATTCTACGGTAACAAAGGACAACATAGACTTACTCACAGTCACTAACATTCTAGGAAAGCAAGGACAACATAGACTTCACTCACAGATCCACTAACATTCTAGGAACAAGGAACAACATAGACTTGTTCTCACAGATCACGAACCTTCTAGGAACAAGGACAACATGACTTACTCATAGATCACTAACATTCTAGGAACAAGGACAACATAGACTTGCTCACAGATCACGAACATTCTAGGAACAAGGACAAACTAGACTGCTCACAGATCACTAACATTCTAGGAACAAGGACAAAATAGACTGACTCACAGATCACGAACTTCTAGGAACAAGGACAACATAGACTTACTCACAGATCACTAAACATTCTAGGAACAAGGACAACACGACTGCTCACAGATCACGAACATTCTAGGAACAAGGACAACATAGACTTACTCACAGATCACTAACATTCTAGGAACAAGGACAACATAGACTTGCTCACAGATCACGAACATTCTAGGAACAAGGACAACATAGACTTGCTCACAGATCACGAACATTCTAGGAACAAGGAAACATAGACTACTCACAGATCACTAACATTCTAGGAACAAGGACAACATAGACTTGCTCACAGATCACGAAATTGTTGGAACAAGGGCAATACAGACTTGCTCACAGATCACTAACATTCTAGGAACAAGGACAACACAGACTTGCTCAACAGATCACCAAACATTCTAGGAAACAAGGACAACACAGACTTGCTCACAGATCACTAACATTCTAGGAACAAGGACAAACACAGACTTGCTCACAGATCACGAACATTCTAGGAACAAGGGACAGACACTAGACTTGCTCACAGATCACTAACATTCTAGGAACAAGGACAACATAGACTTGCTCACAGATCACTAACATATCTAGGAACAAGGACAACACAGACTTGCTCACAGATCACTAACATTCTAGGAACAAGGACAACACAGACTTGCTCACAGATCACTAACATTCTAGGAACAAGGACAACACAGACTTGCTCACAGATCACGAACATTCTAGGAACAAGGACAACACAGACTTGCTCACAGATCACTAACATTCTAGGAACAAGGACACCACAGACTTGCTCACAGATCACTAACATTCTAGGAACAAGGACAACACAGACTTGCTCACAGATCACGAACATTGTAGGACACAAGGACAAACAAGACTTGCTCACAGATCACGAACATTGTAGGAACAAGGGAAACACAGACTTGCTCACAGATCACTAACATTCGAGGAACAAGGACAACACAGACTTGCTCACAGATCACGAACATTCTAGGAACAATGGCAACATAGACTTGCTCACAGATCACCGAACATTCTAGGAACAAGGACAACACAGACTGCTGACAGATCACTAACATCTAGGAACAAGGACAACACAGACTTGCTCACAGACACGAACATGTTGGAACAAGGACACATAGACTTGTCACAGATCACTAAAACTAGGAACAAGGACAACACAAGACTTGTTCACAGATCACCCGAAACATTCTAGGAACAAGGACAACACTAGACTGCTCACAGATCACAAATTCTAGGAACAAGGACAACACAGACTTGCTCACAGATCACCAACATTCTAGGAACAAGGACAACACAGACTTCTCACAGATCCACGAACATTCTAGGAACAAGGACAACACAGACGGCTCACAGATCACTAACATTCTAGGAACAGGACAACACAGACTTGCTCACAGATCACTAACATTCTAGGAACAAGGACAACACAGACTTGCTCACAGATCACTAACATTTAGGAACAAGGACAACACAGACTTGTCAAGATCACAACATTCTAGGAACAGGACAACACAGACTTGCTCACAGACACGAACATTGTAGGAACAAGGACAACACAGACTTGACCACAGATCACGAAAATGTAGGAACAAGGGAAACACAGACTGCTCACAGATCACAACATTCGAGGAACAAGGACAACACAGACTTGCTCACAGATCACGAACATTCTAGGAACAATGGCAACATAGACTTGCTCACAGATCACTAACATTCTAGGAACAAGGACAACACAGACTTGCTCACAGATCACTAACATTCTAGGAACAAGGACAACACAGACTTGCTCACAGATCACGAACATTCTAGGAACAAGGACAACATAGACTTGCTCACAGATCACTAACATTCTAGGAACAAGGACAACACAGACTTGCTCACAGATCACGAACATTCTAGGAACAAGGACAACATAGACTTGCTCACAGATCACTAACATTCTAGGAACAAGGACAATATAGACTTGCTCACAGATCACCAACATTCTAGGAACAAGGACAACACAGACTTGCTCACAGATCACGAACATTCTAGGAACAAGGACAACACAGACTTGTTCACAGATCACGAACATTCTAGGAACAAGGACAACATAGACTTGCTCACAGATCACGAACATTCTAGGAACAAGGACAACACAGACTTGCTCACAGATACTAACATTCTAGGAACAAGGGCAACATAGACTTGCTCACAGATCACTAACATTCTAGGAACAAGGACAACATAGACTTGCTCACAGATCACGAACATTCTAGGAACAAGGACAACATAGACTTGCTCACAGATCACGAACATTCTAGGAACAAGGACAACACAGACTTGCTCACAGATCACTAACATTCTAGGAACAAGGACAACACAGACTTGCTCACAGATCACCAACATTCTAGGAACAAGGACAACACAGACTTGCTCACAGATCACAAACATGCAACAGTGACTTCAACAAGACAAGCACACAAACAAAGAAGTGAAGTGGATGGTTGCCTACCCAGGCATTCCGTTAGTCCAGGAACTGGCTCGGCTGGATGCCCTGTCCAGGCAGTCACTCGAATCGTCCACATACCTCGACCTGTCACACCTGCAAAGATCACACCAGAAAACATCTACTGATCATTCGGCTCCAGCTTGTCCTTACCTCATTCTTACATCGTAAATACAAGAGGATGAACACCATGACAGTCTGTCTCATAGTTACACTGATTTCTTTATGAAGAACATCACAGACTGTCTCATTAGTTACACTGATTTCTTTATGAACAACATCACAGACTGTCTCATAGTTACACTGTTTATTTATTAACAATATCACAGACTGTCTCATAGTTTTACAGACTGTGAAAGTTGCAGGGATAATGTCATGAAACGTACATTTCAGGAAGACAGACAGACAGACAGACAGACAGACAGAGATAGATAGATAGATAGATAGATAGATAGATAGATAGATAGATAGATAGATAGATAGATAGATAGATAGATAGATAGATAGATAGATAGATAGATAGATAGATAGCCTCTGTTATGAAGAAAGCAGCTTTAACGGCATACTACTAAATGTTTCCTAGAATATCTACGACAGCATATCCGTAAATACATTATAAAGTCACATTTTCAAACAGGATGTAGTAACAAATGAAGGATGTATACACAAACTGTAATGGCTGTGATGTGAATCCCTCGGTTATGGGAATTCCCGCAGTATTTATAAATGTTGCGGAAATTTCCACAACTTTAACAGAATTGATTTGAACCCACCTGGGTGGCTTCTTGGCAATCCCCTGGGTTTCTGAGTTATTTATATGTTTGCATCATGTCCTGTTGTCCAGCCGTGTGTTGTTGTAAACAGAACGTGTGGAAAACTAAAGTAATTACAATTCTTAGTTGATAACAAGAGCAGTGTGATAAGGGAACTGACATTAATGTTAGGTTTCATTAAAATGTCCCTCCCGCCTGCTGTAATGGGCGTGGCCTAGGTAAATGGAGACAGGACATGTAAATGTGTTTTCACACACACACACACACACACACACACAGACACACACACATATATATATATATATATCATTGGCACCTTGCCGTCTTGACAGACGATAGTTTGTGCTCTAAAAAGGCATAATAACTTTTAACTATGGCGGTAGCGAGTGTGACTGATAAGGCCAATTTGCGCTGTAAATGTCCGTTCACAGTGGGTGCATGTGAACACGTGGTCATTTCCACCATCATGCACCATCTTACGTCTCAAACGCTTGGTGTGTGACTTTTCTGCAATAATTTTCTCCTTTGACTTTATTCCATTTCTGATATTTGCCCTCCACTGCAACACGTTCAGCGGCGACTTGCTCCCAATGTGCATATCCAAAAAGGACTACTCCACAGATCACAACTTTTAGGAAAAGGACAACATAACTTTCTCACAGATCACAAAAATTTTAGAACAAAGGGCAAAAACTTTCTCACGATCACGAACATTCTAGGAACAAGGACAACATAACTTCCACAGAAAACATAACATTTTAGGAACAAGGGCAACATAGACTTCTCACAATCACGAACATTCTAGGAAAAAAGGACAACATAGACTTCTCACAGATCACGAAAATTCTAGGAACAAGGAAAAATAGACTTTCTCACAATCACTAACATTCTAGGGAAAAAGGGCAACAAGACTTGCTCCAGATCCGAAATTTTTGGAACAAGGGCAAACAGCTTGCTCACGATCCTAAAATTCTAGGAACAAGGAAACACAGACTTGCTCAAGATCACCAAAAATTCTAGGAACAGGACAACACAGACTTTCTCACGATACGAAAATTAGGAAAAAGGACAACACAGACTTGCTCACAGATCACGAACATTCTAGGAACAAGGGGCAACAACTTGCTCACAGATCCTAACATTCTAGGGAAAAAGGACACATAGACTTGCTCACAGATCACTAACATTCTAGGAACAAGGACAAAACAGACTTGCTCACGATCACTAAAATTCTAGGAACAAGGACAACAAGACTTTCTCACAGATCACAAAATTCTAGGGAAAAAGGACAAACAGACTGCTCCAAAAATCACGACATTCTAGGAACAAGGACAACACGACTTGCTCACGATCACTAACATTCTAGGGAAAAAGGACAAAACAGACTTTCTCACAGATCACTAACATTCTAGGAAAAAGGACAACACAGACTTGCTCACAGATACGAACATTAGGCAAGGACAAAAAAGACTTGCTCACGATCACGAACATTGTAGAAAAAGGGAAACACAGGGCTTCTCACAGATCACAACATCGGGAACAAGGACAACACAGACTTTCTCACAACACGAAAATTCTAGGAAAAATGGCAAAAACTTGCTCACAGATCACAACATTCTAGGAACAAGGACAACACAGACTTTCTGACAGATCACTAAAATTTTAGGAAAAAGGACAACCAGACTTGCTCCGACACGAACTTTTTGGAACAAGGACACATAATTGTCACAGATCACTAAACTGGAACAAGGACAACACAGACTTTTCACAGATCCGAACATTCAGAACAAGGACAACCTAGACTGCTCACGATCACAAATTCTAGGGAAAAAGGACAACACAACTTTCTCACAGATCACCAACATTCTAGGAAAAAAAGGCACACAGACTTCTCACAGATCAGAAAAATTCTAGGGAAAAAGGACAACACAGACGCTCACAGATCACTAACATTCTAGGAACAGGACACACAGCTTGCTCACAGATCACTAACATTCTAGGAACAAGGACAACCAGACTTGCTCACAGATCACTAACATTTGGGAAAAAGGACAACACAGACTTGTCAAGATCACAAAATTCTAGGAACAAGGACAACACAGACTTGCTCACAGACACAACATTGTAGGAACAAGGACAACACAGACTTGCCACAGATCCGAAAATTTTAGGAACAAAGGGAAAAACAGCTTTCTCACAGATCACAACATTCGAGGAACAAGGGCAACACAGACTTGCTCCAGATCACAACATTCTAGGAACAATGGGGAACATAGACTTGCTCCAGATCACAACATTCTAGGAACAAAGGGCAACACAGACTTTCTGACAGATCATAAAATTCTAGGAACAAAGGAAAAACAAAACTTGCTCACAGATCACGAACATTGTTGGAACAAGGGCAAAATAGACTTGCTCACAGATCACAAAATTCTAGGAACAAGGACAACACAGACTTGTTCACAGATCACGAACATTCTAGGAACAAGGACAACATAGACTTGCTCACAGATCACTAACATTCTAGGAACAAGGACAATATAGACTTGCTCACAGATCACCAACATTCTAGGGAAAAAGGACAAACCCGACTTGCTCCGATCACGAACATTCTAGAACAAGGACAAACAGACTTGTTCACGATCACGAACATTCTAGGAACAAGGACAACATGACTTGCTCACAGATCACGAACATTCTAGAACAAGGAAACACAGACTTGCTCACAGATTCCAACATTCTGGGACAAGGGCAACAAAACTTGCTCACAGATCCAAACATTCTGGGAAACAAGGAAACAAGACTTGCTCACAGATCACGAACATTCTAGGAACAAGACAACAAAACTTCTCCAGATCACGACATTCTAGGAACAAGGAAAACACAGCTTGCTACAGATCACTACATTCTAGGAACAAGGACAACACAGACTTGCTCACAGATCCCCAAACATTCTAGAACGGGGACAACACAGACTTGCTCACAGATAAAAACATGCAACAGTGACTTAAAAAGACAAACACAAACAAAGAATGAAGGGGATGGTTGCCTACCCAGGCATTCCGTTAGTCCAAAAACGGGCTCGGCTGGATGCCCTGTCCAGGCAGTACTCGAATCGTCCACATACCTCGACCTGTCCACCTGCAAAGATCACACCAAAAACATCTACTGACTTCGGCCCCAGTTGTCCTTACCTCATTCTTACATCGAAAATACAAGAGGATGAACACCATGACATCTGTCTCATATTTACACTTTTTCTTTATGAAGAACATCCAGACTTCTCATTTTTCACTGATTTCTTTATGAACAACACACAGACTGTCTCATAGTTACAGTTTATTTTTTAACAATATCACAGACTGTCTCATAGTTTTACAGACTGTGAAAGTGCAGGGATAAGTCATGAAACGTACTTTCGGGAAGACAGACAGACAGACAGAAGACAGACAGAGATAGTAGATAGATAGATAGATAGATAGATGATAGATAGATAGATAGATAGTAGATAGATAGATAATAGATGATAGAAAATAGATAGATAATAGATAGCCTCTGTTATGAAGAAAGCAGCTTTAAGGCATATACTAAATTTTTCTAGAATATCTACGACAGCATATCCGTAAATACATTATAAAGTCAATTTTCAAACAGGATTAGTAACAAATGAAGGTGTATACACAAACTGTAATGGCTGTGATGTGAATCCCTCGGTTATGGAATTCCCGCAGTATTTATAAATGTTGCGGAAAAATTTTCCCCAACTTTAACGAATTGATTTGAACCCACTGGTGGCTTCTTGGGAATCCCCTGGGGTTTTTGAGTTATTTATATGTTTGCATCATTCCTGTTTTCCAGCCGTGTGTTGTTGTAAACAAACGTGTGGAAAAAATAAAATAATTACAATTCTTAGTTTATAACAAGAGCAGTGTGATAAGGGAACGCTTAAGTTAGGTTCATTAAAATGTCCCTCCCGCCTGCTGTAAGGGCGTGCCTAGGGAAATGGGACGGACATGTAAAAGTTTTTCACACACACACACACAACAACACCCCAGCACACACACAAAAAATATATATTTTAAACTTGGCACCTTGCCGTCTTGACAGACGATAGTTTGTGCTCTAAAAAGGCATAATAACTTTTAACTATGGCGGTAGCGAGTGTGACTGATAAGGCCAATTTGCGCTGTAAATGTCCGTTCACAGTGGGTGCATGTGAACACGTGGTCATTTCCACCATCATGCACCATCTTACGTCTCAAACGCTTGGTGTGTGACTTTTCTGCAATAATTTTCTCCTTTGACTTTATTCCATTTCTGATATTTGCCCTCCATGCAACACGTTCAGCGGCGACTTGCTCCCAATGTGCATTATCAATGCCTGTATCAATCATGTCCCGCTTACACACATCTTTGTATCGTAGTAGAGGCCGACCCTGAGATCTCTTACCCATCTGTAATTCACCAAAAAAGATATACTTTGGTATTCTACCATCATCCATCCTCCTAAGATGTCCTATCCATCTAAGTCTACGAAGACTGAGCATGGAAT
Organism: Cepaea nemoralis; assembly: GCA_014155875.1. Classification (NCBI taxonomy): domain Eukaryota; kingdom Metazoa; phylum Mollusca; class Gastropoda; order Stylommatophora; family Helicidae; genus Cepaea; species Cepaea nemoralis. Next base: position 413,491 of record JACEFZ010018320.1, on the reverse strand, counting down.
AAATCGTCATACAACCTGATCTTTCCAATACTTCAGTATTTGTGATTTTGTCTTGCCACTTAATACCAAGAATTCTTCGCAGACACCGCATATGAAAGCTGTTTAAATTGTTCTCTTGGTGTGAGTAAGTTGTCCAGGTTTCACTGCCATAGAGAAGAGTACTAAGGACACAGGCTTGATAGACAAGGACTTTTGTTTTGGCAGTAAGCTTCCTGTTCTCCCAGACTCTTTTTCTTAACCTGTTCATTGTTGTTGCTGCCTTACCAATCCGGATGTTGATTTCCTGATCTAGGGATAATTTGCTATTTACCACTGATCCTAGATATGTAAAATGGTCTACTATCTCTAGTTCGGCGTCGTCAATAAAGATTGATGGTACCCCATGTGCACCTTGTGACATAATCTGTGTCTTCTTTTTGCTAATTGTTAAACCAAATTCAGAACAAGCATTGGAGAATGCAGATAGTAGACATTGCAATTCTTCCTCAGAGTGGGTCGTAACTGCAGCATCATCTGCAAAAAGCAACTCTCTGATCAGTACCCTCCTAATTTTGGTCTTAGCCTTCAATCTCTGAGCATTGTAGAGGCCGCCATCTGAGCGTGAGTGAATGTATATACCACCATCCTGATCACGAAATGCATATTTCAGTAGAAGTGAAAAGTATATTCCAAAGAGGGTGGGAGCTAGTACACAACCTTGCTTAACTCCACTCTTGATTTCAAATTCTTCAGAAGTTGCACCATCAAACTTGATTATACCCTTCATGCCTGTGTGGAACGATTCCACAATGGACAGAAGAGTTGGTGGGCAGCCAATCTTCTTTAGTGCCTTGAACAGACCCTCACGACTGACCAAATCAAATGCCTTTGTGAGGTCGATGAAGGCAATAAACAGTGGTTGATTCTGTTCACGGCATTTTTCTTGCATTTGTCGCAATGAGAATATCATATCAGTGGTAGACCGGTTCTGTCGAAAGCCACACTGTGATTCGGGGTAGACTTGATCTCCTAGGACTTGAAGTCTGCGCAGAACAATTCTGGCAAATACTTTTCCAACAATACACAGAAGTGAGATACCCCTATAGTTGTTACAGTCGCTCCGATCAGCCCTTGTTCTTGTACAGCGTTATGATGTTTGAATCTTTGAAATCCTGTGGGACTTGTCCTTCACGCCAGCATAGCTCTATTAGCTGGTGGATCTGTAGAGTGAGTGTGTCTTGCCCACTCCTGATAACCTCTATTGGAATCCCATCCTTACCTGGAGCCTTGCCAGATGCAAGTTCATTTATAGCACACTTAACTTCTGTTATGGTGGGAAGTGTGTCCAGGTGGTCAAGAGTTGGTAGAGCCTCTATGGCGTTGAGGGCATCATCCGCTAGTTTGGTCTCACTTGAGTAAAGCTCCAAATAGTGCTCTACCCATCTGTCCATCTGCTGTTTCTTATCAGTGATGACTTCTCCAGTCAAGGTTTTCAGCGGTGCACTTCTTTTGATCACTGGACCACAGGCTTTCTTTATTCCTTCATACATGCTTCTTATGTCTCCCTTATCACTTGCGATTTGAATGGACTCACATAACTTGATCCAATAATCATTTGCACACTGCCTGGCAGCCTTTTGCACATCCTTCCTAGCTTGCCTTAGCTCACTCAGAGTGTTACGCGTTGGTCTTTCCTTGTTTCTTAAGAGAGCTTTCTTCTTCTTATCAATCAAGGGCTGCAGAGTCTCGCTGTTGGCCGCAAACCAGTCCTGCCTCTTATGATCCACAGTGCCGTAAACCCCTACGGCAGTTTTATAAAGAGTTTCCTTAATTTGACCCCACTTTTCATTTACTGTACAATTTTCTGGTGTATCAGTGAAAGCGTCTTCAAGTTGCTGTTGAAACTGAAAGCACTTTTCAGGATCATGAGTGTTAATAATATTAATCCTGGGGCTAGATTTGTGTTTAGCTGTGTAGATTCTCTTTGGTCTCAGTCTAACCCTTGCAACAACCAAAGAATGATCCTGTATCACAGTCAGCACTGTGGTAACTACGAGTCAATGATATATGGTTCAGATGTTGTCTCCGTGTGATGATGAAGTCCAGCTGGTGCCAATGGCCGGATCTTGGATGTTTCCATGTGACCTTATGCATCTCTTTTGTTTTAAAAAAAGAGTTAGTAATACATAGGTCATTACTGGTGCAATGCTCCAGCAGCCTTTGCCCATTTTCATTCATGCGACCGATGTTGTATTTTCCAAGGGACACTGGCCATGAACTCGAGTCCTTGCCCACACGAGCATTGAAATCACCGAGCATATATATATATATATCTGATCTTGCCACCACAGAGAGAAGACAGAGAGATGTGTGTGCGACCATGACATGGGCACCAGAGTTGTCTCTCCTGCTAGACTGGAATGTCTGCCAGGGTATAGGAGGCGGTGAAAGGTCAAGGCAATCACATGACGACATTGCCGTAGAGGTGAGAAACAGTTGACCTTCATAACCACTAGGTCACAGCTGTATAAAGTGAGGCAGCAGTTCACCTCCTCGCTGACCTTCTTTCTCAGAGAAAGATGTAGAATCTAGTATGATATTCACAGCGCAAGATTTGAACTGAGACAACTATGCTGGAAGTTAGTGCTCTATCCGCTAGGCCACCAGGATATTACGGGAGACGAGACCGGTTGAATTAATGTCAAGACCAATGGCGACCCGGTGCTAGCAACTCCCGCTAGAGAAGTGCGCGTGCCGCGTGGGGTACCTCTGGGTTCTGGGTTCTAAGACTCCCGCTAGAAATGCGCGTGCGCGTGGGGATTTTGGGTTTCGGGTTAAAAGACCCCACTAGAGGTGTGCGGCCGTGGGGGTTCTCGGGGTTCTGGAAAGGACTCCCACAGAGAAGTGGCGTCCCTTGGGGACCCTTGGGTTCGGGTTTTCAAAGACTCCCTAGAAATGCGCGTGCCGGTGGGGTACTCGGGGTTTGGGTTTAAGACTCCCACTAGAGAAGTGCGCGTGCCGCGTGGGGTATCTCTGGGTTCTGGGTTCTAAGACTCCCACTAGATAAGTGCGCGTGCCGTGTGGGGTATCTCTGGGTTCTGGGTTATAAGACTCCCACTAGAGAAGTGTGCGTGCCGCGTGGGGTATCTCTGGCTTCTGGGTTCTGGGTTCTAAGACTCCCGCTAGAGAAGTGCGCGTGCCGTATCTCTGGGTTCTGGGTTCGAAGACTCGACATTTTAGCAATCCTGTCAAACTCATGGGTGCTTAGTCTCCCGCACACAATTTCGCGGATAGTTCTAGTGACACACCGGTTGTAACAATACCCGCAGTAACATCAACAACAATAACAACAGAGGTAACAGTCACAACAACAACAAAGGAAACACTGTAACAGTAACAACAACAATAAGAACTGCAACGGCAGTAATCGTAAAACAACATAAATTAACAACAGCAACAACAGTAATAGTAGCAACAACAGTAACATAACAACTTAAGTAACAGTAACAACAACAATAACAACAGCAGAACAACAACTCTAACGAAAACAAAAAACAGCAGCAACAAAAACAACAATAGAATCAATAACATAATCAAAAATAAAAAGAGAGACAAACGGTGCAGGAACAACAGCAAGAACAACAACTACAATAAAATAAATAAATAAATAAACAATAACACAATCAGCAACATCGGTAGCAAAAGAACTGTAAACAACAACCGTAACATCATCAGCAGTAAGAACAACAACAGGAAGAACAACAGCAACAAAAATAACAACAACAGTAACAACATCAACAACAGCTGCAACACCAACGTAATCAGAAACAACAACAGCAACAACAGCAGCGGCAACAGCACCAACAATACATGCAACAATAACAGCAACAACAAAACCAGTAGCAACAGCAACAAAAGCCATAACAGCAGCAGTAAGATTGATTGATTGATTTAGGAACCGACATCACAGCATTCGGGGCATTCCCATAAGCGCTCCGTCCCCATCCTCAGCAGCCAGCGAAGAGTTCCAACACCAATAGTTCCAGTAGCAATCTGATTATATGTCCGTCTCGCCTTTCCTCTAAGCGTTGAGCATCGGCCAGATCCCCTCGTCACTCCTCGCTGTCTCATTCTTGCCAGACCATGGTGATCCATTTGCTCCTCCGAGGTGTACACGTGCTCCCACAAGGCCGCAACCACGTCTGCTTTATTATGCATTAATACTCCACCAAGTCTTGCAGAGCCAGCCAATCTGTCCGTCCTGTTCATTCCCCAGTGCACCGGCACGCCCCGGAGAAAAGAGTCCAGGCGATGCTTGCCATCCGTGACCTCCGAAGCGAAGCAAGCCACTCTGCCCCAAGCTTGCATGTCCTCACCTTCCTCAGCATGCTTTCTGAGTCAGTTACAATCACGATGAGTGTGTGTATCATATTCTCCATCCAGGGGAAAGCTGCACTGACCGCCTCTTCCTCCATTCTTAAGCTAGATGTTGTGGTATCAAACGTCGACCATTAGCTTTGGCTATGAAACCCCAGCCACTTCTCTCACCTCTTGCATCGAACCATCTGTGTAGATAATCACATCACTCGAGTGAGCATTGTCCTGAATTAGTTGCTGGATTTCCACTTCCGTGGTCCCTGCTGGCCACTCCCTGCACTCCCGGCTCAATATGATTATAACTCTGCACAAGTCTGACTGCTCCGCTGGCACTCTGACCCACTCCTCTCCACGCCTAATGTTCTCCTAGGGGCACACCTGTCTGATCGTATCCTCTGCCTGAGCCATCCATGATTTTCCTCTTATCAGTCGCTGACCCTTAACTGCGTCCAGCCTCATGCAGTGGGTGATCTGTGTCTGCGGCTACTCTGAGGTATGCCTTCGCCTGCATCACCTTGTGCCTACCAGCAACAGTCGGCAGACCAAGAATGTAAAGTATACACACTTACTGGGGTGTTTCTGGTGAATCCCAGAATGACCCGCATAGCTTCGTTCTATATGCGCTCTAATTTCACCAGCTGACTCTCTGAGACAGTGAGCAGACCCAATCCATAATCAATCACTGAGAGGATCAAGTGCTGGTATAGTGTGAAAAGCATTCTCTGCTCTGTGTCCATTGCAGCCATAGTGTTAAGTGCTTTGAGTCCCTTTTGAGATCTTGTCACAACCGTCTCCACATGGTCAACAGCAGTAAGAGCAAACACAGAAGCAGGGGGTGGAGTAGTAGTAGTAGTAGTAGTAGTAGTAGTAGTAGTAGTAGTAGTAGTAGTAGTAGTAGTAGTAGTAGTAGTAGTAGTAGTAGTAGTAGTAGCAGCAGCAGCAGCAGATGAAGAAGAAGAAGAAGAAGAAGAAGAAGAAGAAGAAGAAGAAGAAGAAGAAGAAGAAGAAGAAGAAGAAGAAGAAGAAGAAGAAGAAGAAGAAGAAGAAGAAGAAGAAAGTGATGTTGCTGATGGTGTTTTAAAAACAAAAACAGTTCCATATCCTTTACAGGACGGAGCAGTCAACTCCAGCATTTCTTTGGCTGTGTGTGATTTGTAGGCAAGATTACGTTAAGCAGTTTGCCATAGCTTTCTGAACGACCGGCACTCATACCATTGTATGGAAACCTACGCAAGGCGGTCTGCTTCCAAATCGCCCGCAGCTTATTTTGAACGCGGTATGCGGGATTACGAATGATGATGGTGATGATAATGCCGATTAATCATTGTAAAGACTTTGGAAAGGACTACAAATATAAAATGAGGAAACCTGAATTTAGGAAGAGTTGCCACAGATACAAGACAGAAACGATCAACATTCTTGTTTATGCACTTGATGCTGCAGGAGAAACCGGATTACGTAGTAAAATTGACTGAGAACGGAAAATAGACACCAGATACGCTGGCATAACCTGAATTACAAAGACAGCACACGAATGAATAAACAGGACAGGAGGAAGAAGGTTATGTCAGGATCGGCTAGAACTATGTGCAGCGCACTGACATAACCCCGACAGCTGGAGCTGGCATTCTCCCTAGTTAAGCTAAACAGGAACAATAACCGTGCACTGGTTTCACCCATCATCAACTGACCTCGTTTAGATCTGGCCACGCCCCCTTGATTGTCCTGGTAATGAGTGTACGAGGCTTCGCGAGGGTAACATTCCCAGGCTGTGCGAGCTAAACGTGGTATTGCCAACAACAGGGTTGTTGGGAGGCAGGGAGGGAACGGACGAACGTGAGAGAGAGAGAGAGAGAGAGAGAGAGAGAGAGAGAGAGAGAGAGAGAGAGAGAGAGAGAGAGAGAGAGAGAAAGCGAGAGAGAGAGAGAGAGAGATTGAGCGAGCGAGAGGGGAGGGGGAGAGAAATTGATAGAAAGAGTGATAGAGAGAGAGAGAGAGAGAGAGAGAGAGAGAGAGAGAGTTAGCTAGCGAGAGAGAGAGACAGCGAGAGAGATAGTGACAGAGAGAGTGATAGAGAGAGAGAGAGAGAGAGAAAGCGAGAGAGAGAGAGAGAGAGAGTGAGCGAGCGAGAGGGGAGGGGGAGAGAAATTGATAGAAAGAGTGATAGAGAGAGAGAGAGAGAGAGAGAGAGTTAGCTAGCGAGAGAGACAGCGAGAGAGATAGTGACAGAGAGAGTGATAGAGAGAGAGAGAGAGCGAGAGTGAGAGAAAGAGTGAAGAGAGAAACAGAGAGAGAGAGAGTGATAGAGGGAGAGTGCTAGAGAGAGAGAACAATAGCGAGAGAGTGAACTAGCGAGAGAAAGAGTGAGCTAGAGAGAGAGAGAAAGAAAGAGTGAGCGAGCGAGCGAGAGAGAGAGAGAGAGAGAGAGAGAGAGAGAGAGAGAGAGAGAGAGAGAGAGAGAGAGATTACATAAGATAAATGAACAATATGGCTAGAAGGTAAATAAACTCAATGCGAAAGACGGCATCGACAGGAAGTGGTTGTGTCAAGTCTGAAGTGTTTGTATCTTTCAGTTTTTCCGTTGGATCGTTTCAATACGTGTTCGATCGATTTATTTTGATTATGTTATATATATATATGTGTGTGTGTGTGTGTGTGTCTCTCTCTCTCTCTCTCTCTCTCTCTCTCTCTCTCACTCTGTGTGTGTGTGTGTGTGTGTGTGTGTGTGTATCTACTATACATATAAAAGAGAATGTTTGTTTGTTTGTTTGTTTGTCCTTTATGCGTTCCCGAACGGTCCATCCGATTGAGACGAGATTGTGCACAGATGATGTTCTCACTCCCGAGGATGCAACTGAAATAGTCAGTTAGTTTAAAAACAGTTTTGTATGTAATAAAACAACATTAAAAGGAAAGACGTATATTTAAAATATTGCAAGGGGACTTAACAAGAAAAGTTATATCAAGGGACATTACTTTTAGTGGCGTTGCTATATTATGTAATGTAAATAATTATTGTATTTGTCTTAAAGTTTTATAAAATGTTTAAAGAAGTTATCTACAGTCGTATGCGTTATAAACAAAGTGATTAAAAACTTTAAGACATCTTTAAAGTTTTTATAAAAAATAATGCATCTATTTTAGATACGTGGAAATGTTCTAACTCACTTTTTTTAAATTTCTCTTCGACATCACATTACATGTTTTATTCTTCTATTTCATTCATTGGCACCATGCCGTCTCGACAGACGATAGTTTGTGCTTTAAAAAGGCATAATAACTTTTACTTATGGCGGTAGCGAATGTGACTGATAAGGCCAATTCGCGCTGTAAATGTCCGTTCACAGTGGGTGCATGTGAGCACGTGGTCATTTCCACCATCATGCACCATCTTACGTCTCACACGCTCGGTGTGTGACTTATCTGCAATAATTTTCTCCTTTGTCTTTATTCCATTTCTGATGTTTGCCCTCCATGCAACACGTTCAGCGGCGACTTGCTCCCAATGTGCATTATCAATGCCTGTATCAATCATGTCCCGCTTACACACATCTTTGTATCGTAGTAGAGGCCGACCCTGAGATCTCTTACCCATCTGTAATTCACCAAAAAAGATGTCCTTTGGTATTCTACCATCATCCATCCTCCTAAGATGTCCTATCCATCTAAGTCTACGAAGACTGAGCATGGAATAAACCGTCACACAACCTGATCTTTCCAATACTTCAGTATTTGTGATTTTGTCTTGCCACTTAATACCAAGAATTATTCGCAGACACCGCATATGAAAGCTGTTTAAACGTTTCTCTTGGTGTGAGTAAGTTGTCCAGGTTTCACTGCCATAAAGAAGAGTACTAAGGACACAGGCTTGATAGACAAGGACTTTTGTTTTGGCAGTAAGCTTCCTGTTCTCCCAGACTCTTTTTCTTAACCTGTTCATTGTTGTTGCTGCCTTACCAATCCGGATGTTGATTTCCTGATCTAGGGATAATTTGCTATTTACCACTGATCCTAGATATGTAAAATGGTCTACCATCTCTAGTTCGGCGTCGTCAATAAAGATTGATGGTACCCCATGTGCACCTTGTGACATAATCTGTGTCTTCTTTTTGCTAATTGTTAAACCAAATTCAGAACAAGCATTGGAGAATGCAGATAGTAGACATTGCAGTTCTTCCTCAGAGTGGGTCGTAACTGCAGCATCATCTGCAAAAAGCAACTCTCTGATCAGTACCCTCCTAATTTTGGTCTTGGCCTTCAATCTCTGAGCATTGTAGAGGCCGCCATCTGAGCGTGAGTGAATGTATATACCACCATCCTGATCACGAAAGGCATATTTCAGTAGAAGTGAAAAGTATATTCCAAAGAGGGTGGGAGCTAGTACACAACCTTGCTTAACTCCACTCTTGATTTCAAACTCTTCAGAAGTTGCACCATCAAACTTGATTATACCCTTCATGCCTGTGTGGAACGATTCCACAATGGACAGAAGAGTTGGTGGGCAGCCAATCTTCTTTAGTGCCTTGAACAGACCCTCACGACTGACCAAATCAAATGCCTTTGTGAGGTCGATGAAGGCAATAAACAGTGGTTGATTCTGTTCACGGCATTTTTCTTGCATTTGTCGCAATGAGAATATCATATCAATGGTAGACCGGTTCTGTCGAAAGCCACACTGTGATTCGGGGTAGACTTGATCTCCTAGGACTTGAAGTCTGCGCAGAACAATTCTGGCAAATACTTTTCCAACAATACACAGAAGTGAGATACCCCTATAGTTGTTGCAGTCGCTCCGATCGCCCTTGTTCTTGTACAGTGTTATGATGCTTGAATCTTTTAAATCCTGTGGGACTTGTCCTTCACGCCAGCATAGCTCTATTAGCTGGTGGATCTGTAGAGTGAGTGTGTCTTGCCCACTCCTGATAACCTCTATTGGAATCCCATCCTTACCTGGAGCCTTGCCAGATGCAAGTTCATTTATAGCACACTTAACTTCTGTTATGGTGGGAAGTGTGTCCAGGTGGTCAAGAGTTTGTAGAGCCTCTATGGCGTTGAGGGCATCATCTGCTAGTCTGGTCTCACTTAAGTAAAGCTCCAAATAGTGCTCTACCCATCTGTCCATCTGCTGTTTCTTATCAGTTATGATTTCTCCAGTCAAGGTTTTCAATGGTGCACTTCTTTTGATCACTGGACCACAGGCTTTCTTTATTCCTTCATACATGCTTCTGATGTTTCCCTTATCACTTGCGATTTGAATGTACTCACATAACTTGATTCAATAATCATTTGCACACTGCCTGGCAGCCTTTTGCGCATCCTTCCTAGCTTGCCTTAGCTCACTGTTACGCGTTAGTCTTTCCTTGTTTCTTAGGAGAGCTATCTTCTTCTTATCAATCAAGGGCTGCAGAGTCTAGCTGTTTGCCGCAAACCAGTCCTGCCTCTTATGATCCACAGTGGCGTAAACCCCTACGGCAGTTTTATAAAGAGTTTCCTTAAGTTGACCCCACTTTTCATTTACTGTACAATTTTCTGGTGTATCACTGAAAGCGTCTTCAAGTTGCTGTTGAAACTGAAGGCACTTCTCAGGATTGTGAGTGTTAATAATATTAATCCTGGGGCTAGATTTGTGTTTAGCTGTGTAGATTCTCTTTGGTCTCAGTCTAACCCTTTCAACAACCAAAGAGTGATCCGTATCACAGTCAGCACTGTGGTAACTTCGAGTCAATGATATATGGTTCAGATGTTGTCTCCGTGTGATGATGAAGTCCAGCTGGTGCCAATGGCCGGATCTTGGATGTTTCCATGTGACCTTATGCATCTCTTTTGTTTTAAAAAAGGAGTTTGTAATACATAGGTCATTTCTGGTGCAATGCTCCAGCAGCCTTTGCCCATTTTCATTCATGCGACCGATGTTGTATTTTCCAAAGCACACTGGCCATGAACTCGAGTCCTATTCGTCTATTACTACACTAAATAATGTAATTTTTTTTGGAGAGAAAGTTAGTTGCATATCCTTTGAAGTACGCCGCAGTCAACCCAGCATTTATTCGTGATATCTTGGCAAGTTTACGTTCAGTAGTTTCAGGTTGCCCTTTTTAGTTATTGGAATGAAGATAGTTCTCTTCCAATATTTTGGCCATATACCATATTTCCATATCTTCTACTATCTTCTACTATCTTCTACTATCTACGATATATAAAAAAAGAGAATGTTTGTTTCTTTGTGTGTCCTTTATGCGTTCTCGAATGGTCCATCAGATTGAGATGAAATTTTGTACAGATGTTGTTCTCACTCCCGCGGATCCAACCGAAATGGTTAGTTAGTTAGTTAGTCGTTCCTCTTGAGCCTAAGGCGGCGCATAGGGCAGAAGTCATGGCTCTCCATGTCCGGCGGTTCGCTGCTACCTGTTGTAGATCCTTGATGTTCACTTGGCCGTTGAATAAGCCTTCTCTGACGATGGTTCTACGCAGGGTCTCTCTTGAAATGGTTAGTTAGTTTAAAATCAATTGTTATTTTTTACACGAAAGAAAAAGGCATTACGAGCTTCAGAAACAGACGAGCAGCGGGAACGGGAACGGGAGCATCAGAAACAGACGAGCAACGGGACCGGTAACGGGAACAAGGGCCAAACGCGTACTCTGTGCACTTACAGAAATGTATTTGAATGTATAATGACTACTTATATGAATTAAATGAGACGTCCCCCGCCAGGTACCTGATGACGCCGGGCCGGGTCAGCTAGAATATATATATATATATATATATATATATATATATATATATATATATATATATATATATATATATATATATATATCCGGCTCCGTAGTGAAGGCTTTACGGACGTGATTCGTAATCCCCTATACTAGGGTTCGAAACACAGCGGCGTTGGTTTTTTTTCGAAAAAGGTATTGGTGTCGGTCGTTCAGAAAGCAATGACAAACTATTGAACGTAAACCTTGCCCAGGAATCACGAACAGCCAGAATGCTGGGGTTGACTGCTACGTCCTGTAAAGGACATGCAACTGAATGTGTAAATACATATATCTCCGAGCAAAAACAATGCATGGGTTTGGTTTGTCAACTGAAACATTTAAACAACCCGTCGTAATTTGGGGGTGACAGGTTCCAATCCGGCTAATATAGCTTTGAACTTTTCTAGTCTAGCGTATCTTCCAATGCTTACATATTTCTGCGCCTACTATCAGTGCTAATCAACACCCGTGAATTTATTTCTCAGGCTACATCATGACCTCAGTGGGTCCCCCATGGTTTACTATTTCTGTGTGCAGAGCACGTATGACTCCAGAAGTCACCGGTGAATATATAAGGTCACTGTGCTGACTCACGTTGTGACTGAGGCATCAAATACTTCAGTCTGCTGACTTAGGCAGTGTTAGGGCATCAAGTTTTCCAACTTGCTAACTCCTCGTAAAATGATGTAATGTACGAAACCAGCGATCAGGCAATCACACAAGTCATAGTTACAGAAGTAAACACGCGTGTCTTATTACAAATGTGTCTCCCATGTCTACTTCACCCGTCTATCATCTATGAGTGCCCATCAGCAACTGATCATGTGTTTTGGTGCTGTTCCAATACCTCACCGGGTACCCAAATGTGCACGGAAACAAACGGCCGCCCGGGTTTATCTTGTATAAATCATCTCACGTTTATAACTGTATAGAGCGTCACATCCGTCAAGAGGTTTTTGTTGTAGTTGGAAAAGAGAAGATGGAGGGGGAAAGTTATAGAGAAGATGATGAGGCTGGGCGACCGTTTCTCTTCCTCGTTATTAGGAGATGTGAGAAGGCTGAGTGACAAGGTATTTGACGTTCAGAATATGAAACATAATGAAAGACGCGTGCTTCCCATTACATTTAATACAGATTATAAAGACACTCGGTCAGTCCGTGTCTTAACTACCGACGGGTCGACCCACTAAACGACTGACTTCTTTCTGACAGTTTCTCCTATTTCACAGTGGCAGTGAAGTTGGCAGATTTCAACAAAGAAAATAACAGTCTCCCTCGTCTAAATAGATCCCCAGCAAACATTGAATCGTCGTTTGAACAAACAGATGTCAGTATTTATTTTAGCCACCTCGGCTTTTCACAACTCGGCCATCTTGCAAAGTGAAATAATTTGGCGCGGTGAGATGTGAGGCGGTCGTTTGAACTTGTGAGGATGGGGTTGTGTGTTTAAACATGGGGGCTCGAGGCCGTCTGCTTTATAGCAGCGTGTACACACATACGCACGCACGCACACGCGCGCACACACACACACACGCGCACAGAGAGAGAGAGAGAGAGAGAGAGAGAGAGAGAGAGAGGTTAATTAATACAAGTACCATGTAAGTGTGCATCCGTTTACTTGTCCGTGTGTCCGTGTGCTTGTGAGTCCTCGTGATTGCCTTTAGAACCAAGGAACAGATGGGCTTACAGCAGCCAGTTCCCCCCCCCCCCCCCACACACCCCCAGCCGCCTACACACGCTCTTTAGCACACAGCCGGGTACGTGTTTATAGTTCCGCATGTTTATAGTTCCACATGTTTATATTTCCGCATGTTTATAGTTCCACATGTGGATAGTTCCACATGTTTATAGTTCCACGTGTTTATAGTTCCACAAGTTTATAGTTCCACATGTATACAATTTCTCATTCCACATGCTCATCCTTCCACGTGTGTAAAACACGTTTATGGTTACATATGTTGGTTGGTTATTTGGTTGGCTGACTGGTTGGATGGTTCGTTGGATGGTTGGATGCTTGGTTTATGGGTAGGGTGGTTGGTTGGCTGACCGGTTCGATGGTTCCTTGGTTGCTTGGTTTGCGGGTAGAGTTATTGGTTGGCTGACTGATTTGGTGGTTCGTTTGATGAATTGTTGCTTGGGTTGCGGTAAGGTGGTTGATTGACTGACTGGTTTGGTGGTTCGTTGAATGGTTGGTTACTTGATTTGTGGGTAGGGTGGTTGGTTGGCTGACAGGTTAATGGTTTGTTGGTTGCTTGGTTTTTGGGTAGGGTGGTTGGTTGGCTTAATGGTTCGATGGTTGCTTGGTTTGTGGGTTGGGTTGTTGGTTGGATAACTGGTTTGATGGTTGGTTGTTTGCTTGATTTGTGGGTAGGATAGTTGGTTGGCTGACTGGTTCGATGGTTGCTTCGTTGGTTGCTTGATTGGTTAGTTCGTTGATTGGTTGGCTGCTTGCATTGTTGGTTAGTTGCTTAGTTAGTTGATTGGTTGTTTGGTTGCTTAGTTAGTTGTTTGCTTGTTTGGTTGCTTAGCTAGTTGGTTGGTTGCTTAGTTGGTTGGTTCGTTGGCTACTTGGTTGGTTGGCTGCCTAGTTGGTTGATTGGTTGCTAAGTTGGTTGATTGTGTGAATAGTTGATTGGTTGGCTGCCTAATTGGTTGGTTGCCTATTTGGTTGGTTAGTTGGTTGTTAGCCATCAGGAAGACTGAGCTATAACCATTTATTCCGGTATATTGTGGTTCAGATTCTGGAAGTCCAGGAAAATGGCTTGTATCTGCCGGAGTGGGGATGCTTGTAACCGCCGGAGTGGGGATGTATCTGCCGGAGTGGGGATGAATCTGCTGGAGTGGGGATGTATCTGCCGGAGTGGGGATGTATCTGCCGGAGTGGGGATGTATCTGCCGGAGTGGGGATGTATCTGCCGGAGTGGGGATGTACCTGCCGGAGTGGGGATGTATCTGCCAGAGTGGGGATGTATCTGCCGAAGTGGGGATGTATCTGCCGAAGTGGGGATGTACCTGCCGGAGTGGGGATGTATCTGCCGGAGTGGGGATGTACCTGCCGGAGTGGGGATGTATCTGCCGGAGTGGGGATGTACCTGCCGGAGTGGGGATGTATCTGCCAGAGTGGGGATGTATCTGCCGGAGTGGGGATGCTTGTATCTGCCGGAGTGGGGATGCATCTGCCGGAGTGGGGATGTATCTGCCGGAGTGGGGATGCTTGTATCTGCCGGAGTGGGGATGTATCTGCCGGAGTGGGGATGTATCTGCTGGAGTGGGGATGTATCTGCCGGAGTGGGGATGTATCTGCCGGAGTGGGGATGCTTGTATCTGCCGGAGTGGGGATGTATCTGCCAGAGTGGGGATGTATCTGCCGGAGTGGGGATGTATCTGCCGGAGTGGGGATGTATCTGCCAGAGTGGGGATGCTTGTATCTGCCGGAGTGGGGATGTATCTGCCAGAGTGGGGATGTATCTGCCGGAGTGGGGATGTATCCACCGGAGTGGGGATGCTGTAGACATTCACCGGACTGTGCTACATGGCTCTCTTTCCCCACTCCAAGCCCAGAAACCCTCGCGGTGTGCAATACGGGTACTGGATTGTTACAGACATTTCATCCAGACAGACATTTCAACCAGACAGACATTTCATTCTGACAGATATTTCATCCAGACATAAATTTCATCCATCAGACATTGCTTCTTTAAGTCAGATGCGCCATCTTTCAGACAGACATTTCATGTACCAGACAATGACAAGCTTTGTATCTTCCAGACAGACATTGATCTCCCAGAACGTTGGTGGATCTACTGTCCGGGCAGAGAATACCAACAATAGATCACTTACTGACCTGTTTCTGAAACATCCCTAGCTAGTGCTTAGCGCGTGGATAAGATACCAATACTGTCTGATGTTCATGACTGTCCGATGTATGATGTTCATGACTGTCCGATGTATGATGTTCATGACTGTCCGATGTATGATGTTCATGACTGTCCAGTGTCTGATGACTTTCTGCATGGACTCACCTAATACTGCAGTCTGTTCATAACCTCCGATGTCTGAAGAGCCCGTATGGACATCACAGGACATTTGCTGGAGTCTAGATACCAGCTCGATACTCAGGCTAGAGAACGTATTAGAGAACGAACATACACGCAACATGCTTTAGGATCTATCACCATGCGTGCGCTCCGCTTGTGAACACTGAGCACGAGTAGTTTTGTCCGGAGAGCAGTGATATAATCTCTTCCCGAGTCTATGATCTACCAAAACTACGTCACTATTTTTAACGAGCAATTGTCTCCCCTATTGTACCGGAAGTCTCTTGTCACGGGCATCCTTCCTGATGAACAGCCAAGCAGGACCCTCATCACCTGATACAGGGCGCTGATAACATCATCTTCACAAACCGGAAACAGTGCAACTGCCTGGAAACATGGTATGACGCATCATCATCAAGTGCCCTGCCAGCTGGGGTTGGCGTTCATGGCTCTCCACAGACCTCGGTCCCTGGTGTTCTGAATAAAATCTGCTGATGATATTCCTCCATGCCACTGCCTCAGTCCGTCCTGCATCATTTATCTTGGTCTACCGCAGCCTTTTTTCCCACTGATCCTTCTAGTTGTCACGATGTTCTCCAATGCCTCACTTCTCATCACATGTTTTTCCCACAGATCCTTCTAGTTGTCATGATGTTCCCCAATGCCTCACTTACCATCACATGATGTTCCCCAATGCCTCACTTACCATCACATGATGTTCCCAATGCCTCACTTACCATCACATGATGTTCCCCAATGCCTCACTTACCATCACATGATGTTCCCCAATGCCTCACTTACCATCACATGATGTTCCCCAATGCCTCACTTACCATCACATGATGTTCCCCAATGCCTCACTTACCATCACATGATGTTCCCCAATGCCTCACTTACATCACATGATGTTCCCCAATGCCTCACTTACCATCACATGATGTTCCCCAATTGCCTCACTTACCATCACATGATGTTCCCCAATGCCTCACCTTACCATCACATGAGGTTCTCCAATGCTCACTTACCATCACATGATGTTCCGCCATGCCTCACTTACCATCACATAGGATGTTTCTCCCAATGCCTCACTTACCATCACAGATGTGTCCCCAATGCCTCACTTACCATCACATGATGTTCCCCAATGCCTTCACTTACCATCACATGATGTTTCCCCAATGCCTCACTTACCATCACATGATGTTCCCCAATGCCGTCACTTACCATCACTGATGTTCCCCAATGCCTCACTTACCATCAAATGATGTTTCCCCAATGCCTCACTTCCATCACATGATGTTCCCCAATGCCTCACTTACCATCACATGATGTTCCCCAATGCCTCACTTACCATCACATGTATGTTCCCCAATGCCTCAACTTACCATCACATGATGTTCCCCAATGCCTCACTTACCATCACATGATGTTCCCCAATGCCCTCACTTACCATCACAGTGATGTTCCCCCAATGCCTCACTTACCATCACATGATGTTCCCCAATGCCTCACTTACCATCACATGATGTTCCCCAATGCCTCACTTACCATCACATGATGTTCCCCAATGCCTCACTTACCATCACATGATGTTCCCCAATGCCTCACTTACCATCACATGATGTTCCCCAATGCCTCACTTACCATCACATGATGTTCCCCAATGCCTCACTTACCATCACATGCCCAAAGAATGTTATTTATCTGTTTCTTATAGTTGTATATATAGTTATAGTTTCATTACCCTTTAAGGGCATCGTTGTTGGTTACTCTGTCAATCCAAGGTATTCGCAACATTCGTCTCAGGAACCACATCTTTGTTGCTTCCAAGCTCTTCCTAATTTATTTATTCACGTCCCATGATTCCCTGCCATACAACAAACCAGGTTCCATCAAACATGTAAGCACTCCCCGCCATACAACAAACCAGGTTCCATCAAACATGTAAGCACTCCCCGCCATACAACAAAACAGGTTCCATCAAACATGTAAGCACTCCCCGCCATATAACAAAACAGGTTCCATCAAACATGTAAGCTCTCCCCGCCATACAACAAAACAGGTTCCATCAAACATGTAAGCACTCCCTGGAATGTGTAAACCAACAACAGTGTAAGTGGAACAGGTCAGATTTACAAGACCGCAAACACAAACCACAAAAAGAACGTCGCGGTTAGAAAGCTTTCGTCAGCACACACATACACAACACAACCAAGCAACTGCATGAAAAACACACGAAAAAGCCACAGCTTGTAGGATGTGGGTGATTGTACGAGTACCAGAAGTGGTTGGAAATATGGGGTACTTCTTGAATCCAGGGAGAGGAGGAGGGACCAACTAATCCCGTATCTATTTATATAAGTAAACGAACAAACGAATGAACGAGCTTTGAAAGGGTTGGAATTGGGCACGCAAGCCCGTCTGACATTCTGTCCTTCTGATCTCTCTGCCCTTATACATTATTTCTGGAATACATCACTTATGCGGCCAAACACAGACAAGAAGACCAGGAACAATATATGCACTATAAACGCACGGGAAGTGCGCCCCAATCACGGCCACCAGGCTCACAAACATCGATTATTGTCCTGGCAAATGTTACTGGCCAGGGAAGATAACTATACCACAGGTGGAAGACGATTAATATACTACGATTATTATTATTATTATTATTATTATTATTATTATTATTATTATTATTATTATTATTATTATTATTGTTTTTATTAAGTGGTGGGGCATTTAGTCTGTACTGAGATAGTGTTCAAATAGTTGTGATTGTATTACAGAGGTTGTGATTGTATGTACAGAGGTTGTGATTGTATGTACAGAGGTTGTGATTGTACGTACAGAGGTTGTGATTGTATGTACAGAGGTTGTGATTGTATGTACAGAGGTTGTGATTGTATGTACAGAGGTTGTGATTGTATGTACCGAGGTTGGTGGTGTCTTTGATTGGTTATGGAAGAGCAAAAACAAAACAAGGCTGTAACATATTTCTATAGATGAGAAAGGAAATACTACACACAATTGTAGCAGGTTCAACCCCTACACCGGTCAGTTGGACTGAAATTTTGACTTCTCGTCCTTGACTTGGGGACGTAAATTATATAAGCACCCCAGAAGTCGGAGTGGGTTCGCCAGATGGCGAGGGACAGTGGTAATAGGGAAAGCTAACCCACAAGCTAAAATCAGTCCAGTTCACTAGAACAAGTGACATGTGTGTGGACTACGCTTGAGTTCAAAGAGAACGGAGGAAAAAACAACTCTAGCGGGACTCTCAAGTGTCCAGGTCGTGTAGCGTAATATCTGCCTTGCCTTCAGTGCGGGCGCACTGAGCCAACAATGCCCGGTGAAGTGTTGGCATCGATCCTTGACTAAACTGGAATTATTGATATGTGTGAACGCCATGATCAAACCCGTTCATTTCAAGGCGAACATGGCTGCTCATGGGCCTCTCAGCAAACACACCCCAGTGGTGACGGGCGATCAATGGATCTCACACGGCCGGTGTGTGGGGGACGGACTACATGATGTTCTATGTGGGAGGAGGACCACTGATGTTCTGTGTGGGAGGAGGACCACTGATGTTCTGTGTGGGAGGAGGACTACATGATGTTCTGTGTGGGAGGAGGACCACTGATGTTCTGTGTGGGAGCGGACTACATGATGTTCTGTGTGGGAGCGGACTACATGATGTTCTGTGTGGGAGGAGGACTACATGATGTTCTATGTGGGAGGAGGACCACTGATGTTCTGTGTGGGAGCGGACTACATGATGTTCTGTGTGGGAGGAGGACCACTGATGTTCTGTGTGGGAGGAGGACTACATGATGTTCTGTGTGGGAGGAGGACTACATGATGTTCTGTGTGGGAGGAGGACTACATGATGTTCTGTGTGGGAGGAGGACCACTGATGTTCTGTGTGGGAGGAGGACTACATGATGTTCTGTGTGGGAGCGGACTACATGATGTTCTGTGTGGGAGGAGGACTACATGATGTTCTGTGTGGGAGCGGACTACATGATGTTCTGTGTGGGAGCGGGACTACATGATGTTCTGTGTGGGAGCGGACTACATGATGTTCTGTGTGGGAGCGGACTACATGATGTTCTGTGTGGGAGCGGGACTACATGATGTTCTATGTGGGAGGAGGACCACTGATGTTCTGTGTGGGAGCGGACTACATGATGTTCTATGTGGGAGGAGGACCACTGATGTTCTATGTGGGAGCGGACTACATGATGTTCTGTGTGGGAGCGGACTACATGATGTTCTGTGTGGGAGGAGGACCACTGATGTTCTGTGTGGGAGGAGGACCACTGATGTTCTATGTGGGAGGAGGACCACTGATGTTCTGTGTGGGAGGAGGACCACTGATGTTCTGTGTGGGAGGAGGACCACTGATGTTCTGTGTGGGAGGAGGACCACTGATGTTCTGTGTGGGAGGAGGACCACTGATGTTCTGTGTGGGAGGAGGACCACTGATGTTCTATGTGGGAGGAGGACCACTGATGTTCTATGTGGGAGGAGGACCACTGATGTTCTGTGTGGGAGGAGGACCACTGATGTTCTGTGTGGGAGGAGGACCACTGATGTTCTGTGTGGGAGGAGGACCACTGATGTTCTGTGTGGGAGGAGGACCACTGATGTTCTGTGTGGGAGGAGGACCACTGATGTTCTGTGTGGGAGGAGGACCACTGATGTTCTATGTGGGAGGAGGACCACTGATGTTCTATGTGGGAGGAGGACCACTGATGTTCTGTGTGGGAGGAGGACCACTGATGTTCTGTGTGGGAGGAGGACCACTGATGTTCTATGTGGGGGACGGACTACATGATGTTCTGTGTGGGAGGAGGACCACTGATGTTCTGTGTGGGAGCGGACTACATGATGTTCTGTGTGGGAGCGGACTACATGATGTTCTGTGTGGGAGGAGGACCACTGATGTTCTGTGTGGGAGGAGGACCACTGATGTTCTGTGTGGGAGCGGACTACATGATGTTCTGTGTGGGAGCGGACTACATGATGTTCTGTGTGGGAGGAGGACCACTGATGTTCTGTGTGGGAGGAGGACCACTGATGTTCTGTGTGGGAGCGGACTACATGATGTTCTGTGTGGGAGCGGACTACATGATGTTCTGTGTGTGGGAGCGGACTACATGATGTTCTGTGTGGGAGCGGACTACATGATGTTTTGTGTGGGAGCGGACTACATGATGTTCTGTGTGGGAGGAGGACCACTGATGTTCTGTGTGGGAGCGGGACTAGATGATGTTCTGTGTGGGACAGTCCCGCAAGTCGGACAATGACTCTTTGGCATTAGTCTGGTTAAGTATATGTAATCATGTTTATTTAACGCTACTCCACAGCTAAACTATCCTCAGATTGTTGCTTCACTCATCACTCACTCTCTCACTCACTCACTCACTCACTCATTCACCCACCCACCCACCCACCCACCCACTCTCACTCACCCACTCTCACCCACCCACCCACCCACCCACTCAATCACTCACTCACTCATGGATTAATTAATTAATTAACTCACTCATTTCCTCATCAACCTATCCACTAACTCTCTCATCTATCCACTCAGTCATTCAATCTCATTCATCAGTTCACTCAGTCATGCATTCACCGATCTACTTACCAATTAACACACTCACGCACTCACACACCCACTCATTTACCCACCCGCACACCTCTTTATCACCCAGCTACCCAATCGTCAATTCACGAGCACACACACACACACACACACACACACACACACACACACACACACACACACACACTAGCTGACCCACTCACCCACCCATCCACCAGTAACCCAACCTTTCTCTTGAGAGATATATCTCGTCTTGTGACGCACACACTCTTCTTTCCTGAAAAGTACAGGTATCTTACACGAGACCTTTCGTTGTACCTACAGAGGTTGAAGCAACTTTGTAATCTGGTGTAATTGTTGTCTCAATCAATCAATCAATCAATCAATCAATCAGGTGCCGTCTATACAACGAAGATTTGCTGCAATGGATCTCCAACACCGTCTGTCTCTCGCCCTGACTGTACATTCTGTCAGATTCCTGGTCGTCCAACTGTGATGTTATGTTCCCACTTGTACCGTTGTCTACCTCTTGCTCGCTTGTCTTCAGCCTTACCCTCCCCACACGAAATCTCAGGGAAATAAAAAAAAAAAAATCGTCGGCTCGAAGGAGATTCGACTACATTACATCTGCGTTGGTAGGCGAGCGTGCCAGCCACCCCACCACAATGGCTGCCCCAGGGTTTGGAGTGTCAACACTGCAGGTGTTTTGTATTGATGCAGAAAACAAATCCGGGGAGGTAGACAACAAGCGAGGTGTCGAACCTTACCTTTCACGATAGAAGGCACCTTACGAACCACTCTCCTCACCACCAGGCGGCCGAGAGACCCCAGACATAACACATACACAGCCTGGGAGATGTGGCTGGATGCAAAGCACCATTGATTTGTCTCCGTGGCCAGGTATGAATGAAGATGCTGTATTGATTCTGGCATGAATGAATGGCCGTAGCCTGAGCCGCGAGGGGTTGGGGTGGAGACGAGCCTACAGACACTGTTGTACCACTGTTGGTCGTCAAACATGGCGTGCGTGCATGTGTGAGTGAGTATCTTTCACGTGAAGGTACAATCACGTAGTGCATTTTGTACAGCATGTCTTTCACGTATTCTTCCACCTGTCTAGGTAACAGCTCATTTACCTACATACACGCGTACCTACCTACGTACCTAAACTTACGTACCTGTCTACCTATGTAACTACCTACCAACACACGTCCTTACCTGCCTACTATAATTACAACCTATCTGTCTACCTACATACTTATCACCACACCTACATATCTATCCCCCTACAAACACACTACCTACTTACCTACATTTTTTTTTTTAGTCGTTGGATCAACATCACGGCACACGGTTTAACCCATAAGTGCTCCGTTTTTCTTCCAACTCAAACCTGAGTCTGGAGAAACTCAGCTCAATGCACGAATTCCGTTGCATCGGCGAGGATCCTGAAATACTTTGGGTAGATTTTTAACTCGAAATTTTGCCCGGGCAGCGCCGTTAGGCTACTCTTTTCGATTTCCAACTGCCAAGGGATTTTTTACGTGCGCAACAATACACACGGGCGTCCGATCTCACTAGCTAGAGACAGGGGGAAATTTTATTACTGGAAGTCCAGGTGGATTTTTTAAATAAATCCTGGTCCTCACCGGGGCTTGAACCCGGGACCTCCAGCTCTCGAGGCGGACCTACGTAACTACCTACCAACGTGCGTACTAACCTACCTACCATCATATCTACCTACTTGCCTACCTACCTATCACCACACCTACATGCCTAACTCCCTACCAACACATTACCAACCTACCTACTTATCAATACACGTTCCTGCTTACAGGCAAGCTGCATACCTAAACGCTGACTATCTACCTACTTGCCTACCTACCCACATAACAACACATCTACCGGCGTACCGATCTGTCTGTCTGCCGTCCCATCTGCCTGTCTTTCTGTTTGTTATATGTATGTCTGTATGTTTCATTCTGTCGGTCAGCCTACCTTTATGTATGTATCGGTTTGTCGGTCTGTCTGTCTGTCTGTCTATATGTCTGCGTCTGGCTGTGCCTTTCTGCCGTCCTGACTGTCTGTCTGTCTATATGTCTGTCTGTCAATATGTCTGTCTGTCTACATGTATGTCTGTCAATATGTATGTCTGTCTATATGTATGTCTGTCTATATGTCTGTGTCTTTCTGCCGTCCTGATTGTCTGTCTGTCTACATGTATGTCTGTCTATATGTATGTCTGTCTATATGTATGTCTGTCTATATGTATGTCTGTCTATATGTATGTCTGTCTATATGTATGTCTGTCTATATGTATGTCTGTCTATATGTATGTCTGTCTACATGTATGTCTGTCTACATGTATGTCTGTCAATATGTATGTCTGTCTATATGTATGTCTGTCTACATGTATGTCTGTCTATATGTCTGTGTCTTTCTGCCGTCCTGATTGTCTGTCTGTCTACATGTATGTCTGTCAATATGTATGTCTGTCTACATGTATGTCTGTCAATATGTCTGTGTCTATATGTATGTCTGTCTATATGTCTGTGTCTATATGTATGTCTGTCTATATGTCTGTCAATATGTATGTCTGTCTACATGTATGTCTGTCTATATGTCTGTGTCTATATGTATGTCTGTCTATATGTCTGTGTCTATATGTATGTCTGTCTATATGTCTGTCAATATGTATGTCTGTCTACATGTATGTCTGTCTACATGTATGTCTGTCAATATGTATGTCTGTCTATATGTATGTCTGTCTATATGTATGTCTGTCTATATGTATGTCTGTCTATATGTATGTCTGTCTATATGTATGTCTGTCTATATGTCTGCGTCTATATGTATGCCTGTCTATATGTCTGTGTCTATATGTATGTCTGTCTATATGTCTGTCAATATGTATGTCTGTCTATATGTATGTCTGTCTATATGTCTGTCTGTCTATATGTCTGTGTCTATATGTATGTCTGTCTATATGTCTGTCAATATGTATGTCTGTCTACATGTATGTCTGTCTATATGTCTGTGTCTATATGTATGTCTGTCTATATGTCTGTGTCTATATGTATGTCTGTCTATATGTCTGTCAATATGTATGTCTGTCTACATGTATGTCTGTCTACATGTATGTCTGTCAATATGTATGTCTGTCTATATGTATGTCTGTCTATATGTATGTCTGTCTATATGTATGTCTGTCTATATGTATGTCTGTCTATATGTCTGCGTCTATATGTATGTCTGTCTATATGTCTGTGTCTATATGTCTGTGTCTATATGTCTGTGTCTATATGTATGTCTGTCTATATGTCTGTCTATATGTATGTCTGTCTATATATATGTCTGTCTATATGTATGTCTGTCTATATGTATGTCTGTCTATATGTATGTCTGTCTATATGTATGTCTGTCTATATGTCTGTGTCTATATGTATGTCTGTCTATATGTCTGTCTATATGTATGTCTGTCTATATATATGTCTGTCTATATGTATGTCTGTCTATATGTATGTCTGTCTATATGTATGTCTGTCTATATGTATGTCTGTCTATATGTCTGTCTGTCTATATGTATGTCTGTCTATATGTATGTCTGTGCGGCTATTTCATGACGGCATGCAGGCAAGAGTACAGGAAAATGGTGAGCTGTCTGAACCCTTTCCTGTCACCAATGGAGTGAAGCAAGGATGTGTCCTGGCACCAACACTGTTCAGCCTCATGTTTTCAGCCATGTTGATGAATGCCTTCGAGAACGACGACATTGGAATAGACATCAACTACCGTATGGATGGAAAGTTATTCAATCTCAGAAGGCTGAAAGCTAAAACCAAAATTAACAGTGGCACAGTCAGAGAGCTCCTGTTTGCTGATGACTGCGCTCTATACGCCAACTCAGAGGCGGACATGCAACATAACGTTTCAGCTTTCTCACATGCCTGTGCCAACTTTGGGCTCAATATCAACTTGGAGAAGACTGTAGTTATGTACCAGCCAGCTCCAGGGAATAATCACACTGTGCCGAATATCAAAGTGAATGATCATAGACTAAGTGTTGTGGACAAATTTACCTATCTTGGCAGCACCGTGTCACAAGCTGCCACAATCGATGACGAAGTGAATGCAAGAATCTCCAAGGCCAGTGCAGCCTTTGGCAGACTGTACAAGAATGTATGGGACAGAACTGGAATAAGCCCGCAAACAAAGCTAAAAGTCTACAAAGCAGTTGTATTATCCACACTGCTATATGCTTGTGAAACCTGGACTGTTTATCAGCGACACGCTAGGAAATTAAACCACTTCCACACAGTCTGCCTTAGGAAGCTACTGAAGATTAAATGGCAAGACAAGATTCCAGATACTGAAGTCCTAGAAAGAGCATCCATGCCCAGTATCCACACTCTACTGATGAAGAATCAGATTCGCTGGGCTGGTCACTTGACTCGCATGCCAGATCACAGGCTCCCTAAACGAATTTTTTACAGCGAACTGCGTTGTGGTAAACGCTCCCAAGGTGGCCAGAGGAAACGTTTTAAAGACACTCTGAAAATTTCACTGATTGCTTTTGGAATTCATCATGACACCTGGGAGGCTGCAGCCAGAGACCGAAATTCGTGGCGTGCATCATTGCGCAAAGGTGCAGTTATATGTGAGGCAACCAGGACTGCAAGAGCTGTGAAGAAAAGGCAGGACAGAAAAACCACTGCAGGAAATCCTCCTCCAGAGACGTCAAGCATTCTTTGTCCACATTGTCAAAGAACATTTCGAGCCAAAATAGGCCTTATCAGCCATCTTAGAACCCAAGGCTCCACACCTTCAACCCCACTGGATGAAATGAATGGTCATCATCATTCTTGATGGACAAACAACACAACACATGTCTGTCTATATGTATGTCTGTCTATATGTCTGTGTCTTTCTGCCATCCTGATTGTCTGTCTGTCTACATGTATGTCTGTCAATATGTATGTCTGTCTACATGTATGTCTGTCAATATGTATGTCTGTCTACATGTATGTCTGTCAATATGTATGTCTGTCTACATGTATGTCTGTCTATATGTATGTCTGTCTATATGTATGTCTGTCTATATGTCTGCGTCTATATGTATGTCTGTCTACATGTATGTCTGTCTATATGTATGTCTGTCTATATGTATGTCTGTCTATATGTATGTCCGTCTATATGTATGTCTGTCTACATGTATGTCTGTCTATATGTATGTCTGTCTATATGTATGTCTGTCTATATGTCTGTGTCTATATGTATGTCTGTCTACATGTATGTCTGTCTATATGTATGTCTGTCTATATGTATGTCTGTCTATATGTCTGTGTCTATATGTATGTCTGTCTACATGTATGTCTGTCAATATGTATGTCTGTCTATATGTATGTCTGTCTATATGTCTGCGTCTATATGTATGTCTGTCTATATGTCTGTGTCTATATGTCTGTGTCTATATGTATGTGTCTATATGTATGTCTGTCTATATGTATGTCTGTCTATATGTATGTCTGTCTACATGTATGTCTGTCTATATGTCTGTCTGTCTATATGTATGTCTGTCTACATGTATGTCTGTCTATATGTATGTCTGTCTATATGTATGTCTGTCTATATGTCTGTGTCTACATGTATGTCTGTCTATATGTATGTCTGTCTATATGTATGTCTGTCTACATGTATGTCTGTCTATATGTCTGTGTCTATATGTATGTCTGTCTACATGTATGTCTGTCTATATGTCTGTGTCTATATGTCTGTGTCTATATGTATGTCTGTCTATATGTATGTCTGTCTATATGTATGTCTGTCTATATGTATGTCTGTCTATATGTATGTCTGTCTATATGTATGTCTGTCTATATGTAGGTCTGTCTACATGTATGTCTGTCTACATGTATGTCTGTCAATATGTATGTCTGTCTATATGTATGTCTGTCTATATGTATGTATGTCTATATGTATGTCTGTCTATATGTATGTCTGTCTACATGTATGTCTGTCTACATGTATGTCTTTCAATATGTATGTCTGTCTATATGTATGTCTGTCTATATATATGTCTGTCTATATGTCTGTGTCTTTCTGCCGTCCTGATTGTCTGTCTGTCTACATGTATGTCTGTCAATATGTATGTCTGTCTACATGTATGTCTGTCTATATGTATGTCTGTCTATATGTATGTCTGTCAATATGTATGTCTGTCTATATGTATATCTGTCTATATGTCTGTGTCTATATGTCTGTGTCTATATGTATGTCTGTCTGTCGTCCTGCCTGTCTGTCTGTCTGTATGTATGTATGTGTGTGTGTGTGTGTATGCCTGTCTGTCGTCCTGTCTGTCTGTCTGTATGTATGTATGTGTATGTCTGTCTGTCATCCTGTCTGCCTGTCTGTCTGTCTGTATGTATGTATGTGTGTGTGTATGCCTGTCTGTCGTCCTGCCTGCCTGTCTGTCTGTCTGTATGTGTGTGTATGTCTGTCTGTCGTCCTGTCTGCCTGTCTGTCGTCCTATCTGTCTGTCTATATGTATGTCTGCATATATGTCTGTGTGTGTGTATGCCTGTCTGTCGTCCTGCCTGCCTGCCTTCCTGTCTGTCTGTTTAATGTCATGAATGCCCGAAAGGAAAAAAAAATGACAAGACAAGACAATGAAGGTAACAGTCCGGTAAGGAGGCGGCCACCATCCCCCAGGTAGAGACACTCGCCCTGGACGAGGCCGTAACCCGGCCGCAGTGGTTGTGACAACTCCATGAACACGGCAAATCCTTGTCTCGTTCGCGTCTTTGTTATGGAACCATCCATCATCCCGCAAGGGGAACATGGCAGGAACTTGTTGGGAACATCAACAAACTGCAGTCGCCTCGCTCTACTTGTCATATCCTTACACCGAGTGACGTTTTGGCCAGGCCGCGCTCGTAAACAAACAAATACAGACACGTTCGTTGGCCAAACAGTGCAACACGAAGACTACCAACCCACACAAGAAAACAGAGAGGGTAGGAAGTCACATCATAGTGTCATAAAAAGTTTGTTGCATGTATTTTCAGGACGTTTCAATCAACCCCAGCATTTATTGGCTGTTTGTGATTTACCGGGCAAGTTAGTTCTGCAGTGGGTTCCAAATGTTGCTGTATGTAGCCGAGGCGCGGTGTTGGGGTGAGCGCCCAACATTGCTCAAATACCTCAATGGCTCGTGATTACATAACCTATGCAGCAAAAGTCCAACTCCTGGCCTTCACGTGGCGGACCTGTTTAAACTAACAGGAGAAGGGGCGACGGCGAGTCTCTGGCGCCGGAAAACACATCTACACTCGAGTGAGACCACAGTCTGCTCTAACAAAGAAAGGTGCTGAAGGCGGAGGCAACCAGCCAAGAGGCGCACCACAGAAATCAGGATGCCACGCAATCACGCAAAATGGAATGTGTCGACTAATGCTAATTGTTATGGTGCTCGCCCTGCTTTGGACCCACAGGCAGGTGCAGTGCCGGGCCCTATGTCTCGAAAGGGTCCAACCCCAACTACTGGAGGTCCTTCTCAGATGTCCTGTGGAGCCAGGGGACATGAGAATAGGACGACTGGCCATACCAAACGAAGACTTAAAATAATGCACTGGAATGAGGAGGGAGTCAGCAACAAAAAAATAGAATTAGAAAAAATCTTGGACCAAGAAAAAGTAAGCATATGTTGCTTGCAAGAAACTCACCTCAATGAAAATATAGCCTTCAAAATCAGAGGCTACCAGTGATACCGATCTGACCGAAAGGACAGGCGAAAAGGTGGGATACTGACCCTTGTAAAAAATAACATCATGGCTTCCCAAATCAAAGTCTACATGGAAGGGGCTGAGTATCAAACACTTAAACTTAAGACAGGTAATACAGACCTACATCTGATCAATTATTACTGTCCAAGTGACCGCCCACAGGCACTGGACACACTACCACTAAAAGAAAAAATGATTGTGTGTGGCGATTTCAACAGCCACTCGCAGAGCTGGGGCTATGATCACATGGACCAGAGAGGAGAGAGACTGGAAGACTGGCAGGATGAGAATAGATTCATCTTGATTAACAAGCCGTCCGACCCACATACTTTCTACTCGAGATCATGGCACTCTACAACTACACCTGACCTGGCTTTTCATTCACCAGACCTGGAGTGGAACATTACACGAATTGTTGGGAAACAACTTGGTGGCAGTGTCCATCGGCCAGTCTTTCTAACCGTAGACAATGAGCTTGTAAGTGAAAGCAGCATCCTCTCGAGGTGGAACTACAAGAAAGCAGACTGGGCAATGTACAAGCATCGCACCAGCATACTGGTTAGAAACCTGAACACTGAGAAAGACATAAATAAAGTAGTTGAAGAGTTTGGGAAATGCATGCTACAGGCAGCGCGAGAAACAGTACCAAGAGGAGCCCGTAAACAATATAAACCCTGCTGGAGTAGTGAACTGGAACAGTTGCATAACGATGTGGAAGTGCGTAGAAAGCAAGCAGAGGCCACACCCAGCCAAGAGCACCACAATAAATTCCAGCATGCAAAAGCCAAATTTCAAAGGGCCAAGCTGCAGGCTAGACGGAAAAGCTGGCAGGAGAAAACGGAGTCTCTGAACTTTGAAAGAGACACAAGGGAATTGTGGAAGCTAATAAAACAGCTTAATGACGAGGGCACAGGGAGAAACTCAAAAATTGCGCTACATAAAGATGGAAACATCTTAACAAGAAAGCAAGCAGCTGACCATTTTGCGGACTCATTCGCACAAGATAACAATATCAACATTAGTCCAGAGAAACAACAAGAGATTCGAGAGAAACGACAACATACAGGACAGAAGGAAATAGTACATGAGGTTCTGGAGGCACCCATCACAATCAGCGAACTGGAGCTAGCCATATCAAAACTGAAAATGAGAAAGTCACCAGGAGCTGATGGTATCTCCAATGAAATGATCAGGAACCTAGGAACAGAGGCCAAAACAAAGCTGTTGCAGATCTTCAATAACAGCTGGACCTTAGGCAGTGTTCCACAAGCCTGGAGAGAAGCAATCATGATACCCCTCCTAAAATCAGGGAAAGATGGTTCCATTGCCTCTAGCTACAGACCAATTAGCCTCACCAGCTGTCTCTGCAAAACACTGGAGCGCATCATCAATCACAGACTGCAGTGGTACATTGAAAGTAAAAACATCCTTGTGCCACAACAGGCTGGCTTTAGGCAGTGCTACTCTACGGAAGATCAGACAACCTACCTCTCTCAAGAAATTGAGGATGCATTCCAAGAGAAGAAGCTGGTGCTTGCGGCATGGATAGATCTGAAGAAAGCCTTTGACAATGTCTGGAAAGAAGGTCTGATGAAGAAACTGAGAAACTGCAAAGTCAATGGAAGAATGTACGAATGGGTGAAAGCATACCTGCACAACAGAAGAGCCCGAGTACAGATAGACGGACTCAAGAGCAAGAAAGTACTACTGCGTCACGGTGTCCCCCAGGGCGGAGTCTTGTCCCCCACACTTTTTCTAATCTCCATCAATGATCTTGTTGCTCACCTACCGCATGGAATTAAAGCGGCAATGTACGCCGATGACCTGGTTCTATGGAGCACAAATGAATATGCATCAGTGGCCACCAGATTGCTACAAAGAGCTGTAGATACATTTGCTGTATGGGCAAATAGATGGTGTGTCAGCATAAACACTGACAAGTGCAGCACCACCCTATTTACCCTCTCTCCAAAACAAAAGGCAGGGATCATCCAGATAAATGGAACACCCCTAAGAGAAGATAAAGAACCAACATACCTTGGAGTAACATTTGATGGCAAGCTGACATGGAGAAAGCACATCAACAAAGCAGTAGCTAAAGCCAGAAGGAAAATAGCCATTCTGAGAAAGCTAAGTGGAACCACATGGGGAGCCAGTACGAAAATACTTAGCAAAGTTTACCAACAGAGCATACGACCACACCTGGAATATGGGTCAACTGCGTGGTGTTCAGCATCAAAAACCACACTACAAGAGCTGGACAAGGTGCAAAATCAAGCACTTAGAGTCACCACAGGAGGGATGAGATCAACCCCTATAGTGGAAATGGAGAAGATGGGGAGGACACATGCACTGAGTGAGCGCAGAGATACGAAAACGCTAATACAAGCAGAAAGGTTCCTCAGCTTGCCTGGCCACCCTATGAAGAACAGATTTGAAAACCTAGCTATGGGGCGGTTGAAAAGAAGTAGTTTTATCCACCAGGCCAAACGACTCTGCAGAGACACCACTGATCTGCCCACAGTTGGTATCCCCCTAACAACTATTCCAGAGCGAACTTCATGGAAAGATGAGCATAGACTATCGCTACAAATCCAGACAAAAGTGAGAGGAATATTTGACAAGGAAGTACAGAACAGTGTGCAGCGCAGAACAGCCACTCTCAGCTTCCTTGATGAAGAATACCCACAGGATCTCTGGATCCGAGTCTACACAGATGGGTCAGCACAAAATGCTGTTCGAAATGGAGGAGCGGGAGTGTACATAGAATACCCAAATAATACTAGGGACACAGCCAGAGTACCGACAGGAAAGTACTGCCATAACTATGATGTCGAAATTGAGGCAATCAAGATAGCAACAGAGAAATTACTAAATAACAGCAATGGTACACAACCTGTGGTGCTACTGACAGATGCAAAATCAGTACTCGAGGCGCTCCTCTCTGGGAAATTGCCAGTACTAAGGACACTACTTTCTGAACTTAGCAGTCAGCATAAAGTCACCATACAGTGGATACCATCCCACTGTGGAGTACCCGGAAACGACAGAGCTGATCAATTGGCTAAGGAAGGAGCCAAAGAAGAACAGCCTGATGTGCCCGTTACATACCACCAAAAGAAAAGAATGATCAAATCAGTCAGAAAGCCACCAAAACCTGTTCAAGATGACTACCACGTTATGGACAGACCAGAACAAGTCATTATTCTGCGCCTCAGAACAGGACACAATAGATTACGCAACCACATGTATACAAAATTCAAGATTGGTGAAACAGCCATGTGCACATGTGGATTGGCGTCGCAGACAGCAGAGCACATACTCCAAGACTGCCCAAAATATAACATATCTAGGCAAACCTTCTGGCCTAGAGAGACGACAGTGGAAGATAAACTCTATGGACCACTGTGTTCACTGAAAAAAAAAAACAGTTCAATTCATGCAAGAGACGACATTGCAGATACAGACATATTTCAAGCGAACGAAAGAAGAAGAAGAAGTTCTGCAGTTTGCCATTCTAATAATACCTTGGATACAGAAAAGAATACATGGATCTATTCGACAAGAGCCGAATATTGAAAAAGTTTGGCTACTAAAGATGATAAAGCAAAGAAACCTGAAATATTTTGGTCACTTGAAACGTCATGAAAGTGTGGAGAGAACAATAATGGAGGGGTATGTCCGGGAAGAGAAGAAGAGGAAGGCCAAAGAGAAGATGGGTGCAGGATGTAGCAGATGATACCCATATGGGTGTATTGGACGTGGAACAGTTTGCTTATGACCGAGGAGTTTTCCGGACGGTTGTTATGGGAGCGAGGTTCTGCAAAGGACATGTTACTGAATGAATGAGTTAGCCATAACATTCTAACCGGCCGATGCATTAACTAACTTTGGGATAAACATTCTCCAGCTGAAGGTTAAACATGATCTCGCTACATATTAATCCTTCTCTCAATATATGTTAAACATTATCTTGCTTTGGGTTAAATAATCAGGCGCTGTATTTATAAATCTCTCTCGCTATATGGTAAATATTATAATGCTATATGTTAAACATTCTTCCACTAAAGGCTAATTATTCTCTCGCTATAAAGTAATCATCTCTCACTAAAGTCTAAATATTCTCTCGCTATAAAGTAATCATCTCTCACTAAAGTCTAAATATTCTCTCGCTATAAAGTAATCATCTCTCACTAAAGTCTAAATATTCTCTCGCTATAAATTAATCATTTCTCACTAAAGTCTAAATATTTTCTCGCTATAAATTAATAATTTCTCACTAAAGTCTAAATCAGTGTTTCCCAACCTTTTTTGTGCCATGCCCCACTTAAGCCTTTCGAAAATTCATATTGCCCCCCTCCACCGCCCCACGCCCACTCCTCAACATATACATTATCTTTAATATTCAAAAATTGAAATGGTCACTAAAGAAACTTGAATGATTGGTTTTAGGAAGAAATCACTAGGTAATTATTGAGCAAACACAGTAAGTAAATTTTCAAAACATATAATGGATAACTGAAATTCAAGTACAAAATAATTTTAATGAAAGATTTTTCTATATTATTTTAATTATTAGTAATTATTTATTATTTAAATTTAGTGAGATCCTTGCGCTTGATGCTTGCTGCAAAGGGATCTTATGTCAGGTTCCAATTCAGTTAACTTCAGTCTCAAGTCTCCCCGTTTTGTTATATCCAGCCGATTTCTTCAATTTTCGAATTGCCCCCCTTAACAGTCAAATTGCCCCCCTGTGGGGCGTGGGCCCCACGTTGGGAAACACTGGTCTAAATATTCTCTCACTGGGGGTTAAACATTCTCCGGTTATATATTACAGAATACTGGATACAAATTAAAAATTCCCATATATAGGTTAGCCGGCTCCGTGGTGTAGGTGTTACGAATGTAATTCGTAATCCCGCAGTTAATTAAAATTATGTTGCATGTCCTTCACAGGACGTAGCAGTAAACCCCAGCATGTTTCGCTGTTCGTGATTCCTTGGCAAATTTTACGTTCGGTAGTTTGCCATTGCTTTCTGAACGACCGGCTCCTATACCTTTTTCGAAAAAACCAGCACCGCTGTGTTTCGAACCCGGGTATACGGGCTCACAAACCGCGTTCGCAAGCTCTAAGCCACAGAGACGACATACCGAGTTATAAACACAGCAGCAGGCGATTTAGAAGCAAACCGGCTTCCGTTGGTTTTCATATAATGGTATGAGTACCGGTCTTTCAGAAAGCAATGGCTTGCTACTATACATAAACTTGTCCAGGAATCACGAACAGCGAAAACATCCTGGAGTTGACTGCTACGTCTTGTGTAAGGGATATGCAACTAACATGTTTGATGTATTGGTTAAACATGTGACTTGTTTGATGTATAGAAACATGTGACTTGTTTGATGTATTGGTTAAACATGTGACTTGTATGATGTATTGGTTAAACATGTGACTTGTTTGATGTATAGTGATGTATTGGTTAAACGTGTTTACGGTAAAGATGATTTAGCTACAGATTTAACTATTTCTCGGTAAAAGTTCAGCATGCTTTCGCTATAGGTTGAGCATCCCTGGTTATAGAATAATCATTTACATGACTAGAGAATAGTGCATTTATAATCTAATCAGTTAATTCGGCATAGTCTAATCATTTCCTTCACCGCTGGTTTATCGATTTCCTGACTATATGTTAATTATTTCACTCATGGTATGTTAATCATGCCCCTCTTTATATGTTAATAATTCCCCTCACTTTATCTTAATAATCTCCATCGCTATAGTTAATCATTTCCCTCTCTATATGTTAATCATTTCCCTCTCTATATGTTAATCATTTCCCTCTCTATATGTTAATAATTTCCCTCTCTATATGTTAATCATTTCCCTCTCTATATGTTAATCATTTCCCTCGCTATAGGGTAATAATTTCCCTCGCTGTATGTTAATTATTTCCCTCGCTTTATGCGAATCATTTCCCTCTCTATATGTTCATCATTTCCCTCTCTATATGATAATCATTTCCCTCGCTATATGTTAATTATTTCCCTCACTTTATGTTAATCATTTCCCTCGCTGTATGTTAATAATTTCCCTCTCTATATGTTAATCATTCCCTCTGTATATGTTAATAATTCCCCTCTCTGTGTTAATTATTCCACGGGCTAAAAGTTTAGAATCCATCTCAGTGTTCTCAAACTGGCACGCGATACCCCGTGAACGTGGTGTATGGTCTGAGATGTAAAACACATTGAAATCCTTCTCCTTCCGTATTTAACTGGCAAATGAACGAGTTCAGGAACATAATGACAAAGTTGTATTCTTGTACGGAAAACACAATATCATTGGTGATTTAGAATGGCCTTACGATATGAAGAAGCGTCAAAGAGTTGAGTTGCTCTGAGTGGAGCCATGAACCGACATTACCGCACTAGGGACATTCCCGTACGGGGTCTGTCCTCAACTGCAACAGCCAGCGAAGAGTACCAATACTAATGGTACCAGTAGCAGTCTGATTATGTGTCCATCTGGCTTTTTCTGGGAGTTTGGAGTGTCGGCCAGATCCTCTGCAGCACTTTTCTCCTCAAGCTGTGTTGATTTATCTGTTCTATTTTGCACTATACACAACATCCCACCTCTGCAGCACTTTTCTCCTCAAGCTGTGTTGATTTATCTGTTCTATTTTGCACTATACACAACATCCCACCGGGCCCCGACCATGTCTGCCTGATCATGCACCAATATCCCACCGAGGGATGCAGATCCAGCCAATCTGCCCGCCTGCTCGTCAACCCATCATCAAAGACAGTTCTAGAGATTAAAAACTATTGGTGGAAAGGAAGAAAAGGTAGACAAGGTGGGTGACTGATACAACAGGGACGCACAGACCTATCAATGCTGACACGTGGACATAGGTAGCGACATGAGACAGACAACAATCGAATGATCTGGAACAGAACTCGAGACGAGTTAGTAGGACATGGTATATCTGGATCTTTCAGTCTTGTCTGTTGTCTAATGCAGGGGTCACCAATCTAGACCCGCGGGTCAGATCCGGCCCGCGACGTCAGTTCATCAGGCTCGCCGACGGTACTCGAATTTGCTTGATAAAACGTATGAAAGACGAGACGATGTGATACACATTAAATTTAAATATTATGTTTAGAATACTAGGAGATCTTCACACGTGCGGGGACCTCCTGACTGCTATCTGCCTTAAATTTACTATTGTAATTTTAAATTACTGTTTTTGATTGTTTATTGTAATGTTTGCTTATTTCGCGCCATTCCAAGTCCTTCCTCGGCTCGTGGCAGCTCCCCCTACGCTCTGACGTTACCATGGTTTCCATGGCAACACACACAAACACGCATCTTTCCCTCCCCCAGATGCGTTAGGCTGTCAACACAGGTCTGACGCGCCAGAAATATTTACATCTTTTTGCCAGTCATCTATTTTATAGGTATGTGACAAAGATTTCTTTGTTTGATAGTGATAGGTAAGTGAACTACAAGTGTGAATAGAGGAAATAAAGTAGCGAAAATAGCATTAAAATGCCATAGAAGCCTCATGTTATTACGAAAATATTATCCCCAGCTCAGAAAAATTTCCCGGTCAAGATGTTAATCGAGCTGGTCTCTAGGCCGCTGTAGTTAAACCTTTCTGCTGGAGCAGATCCTTACGCAAATGTTTACTTTGTTCATTGAACTCTGTGCGGTGATCCAAGTGTCTGTTCTACTTTATGTAATCAACCAGATGTGTTGCCTGATGTGCACATCCCCCTTGCTAGTCTTCCATGGAATCATTGCCGGATTATGTCAGTCTGTCTGTTGTCTAGTGTGTTTCCTAATGTCCTTATGACCCCCCCCCCCCCCCCCCCTATGCTAGCCTTCCAAGGAATCATTGCCGGATTGTCTCGACAGCGGGATCGTTAGCGTAACGGTTAAGAGATTGCGCTGAAAATGCATGATCACGGTCGGACGAGTTGATTGGGCAGTTAAACCGAGAATGCCGAATTTAATTTGTAGCTGATTGAATAGTTAAACCGAGAATGCCGAATTTAATTTGTAGCTGATTGAATAGTTAAACCGAGAATGCCGAATTTAATTTGTAGCTGATTGAATAGTTAAACCGAGAATGCCGAATTTAATTTGTAGCTGATTGAATAGTTCAACCGAGAATGCCGAATTTAATTTGTAGCTGATTGAATAGTTCAACCGAGAATGCCGAATTTAATTTGTAGCTGATTGAATAGTTCAACCGAGAATGCCGAATTTAATTTGTAGCTGATTGAATAGTTAAACCGAGAATGCCGAATTTAATTTGTAGCTGATTGAATAGTTCAACCGAGAATGCCGAATTTAATTTGTAGCTGATTGAATAGTTCAACCGAGAATGCCGAATTTAATTTGTAGCTGATTGAATAGTTAAACCGAGAATGCCGAATTTAATTTGTAACTGATTGAATAGTTAAACCGAGAATACTGAAGTTAGTTTTAGCTGCTTGGATAGTTAAACGGAGAATACTGAATTTAGTTTCTAGCTGATTTGGGTAGTAAAACATAGGATACTGAATTTAGTTCATAGCTGACTGGGTAGTAAAACTCGAGAATAATAAATGTAGTTTATAGATAATTGGGTAGTTAAACCAAGAATACTGAATTTAGTTTCTAGCGGATTGGGTAGTTCAACTCGAGAATACTTAATTTAGTTTATAGCTAATTGGGTAGTTAAACCGAGAATATTGAATTTAGTTTCTAGCTGATTTGGTAGGTAAACCGAGAATACTGAATTTAGTTTCTAGCTGATTGGGCAGTTAAACCGAAAATACTGAATCTAGTTTCTAACCAATTGGGTAGTTAAACCGAAAATTCTGAATTTAGTTTTAGCTGATTAAGTAGTTAACCCAAGAATACGGAATTTAGATTCTAGCAGATTGGGTAGTTAAACCGAGAATACTGAACTTAGTTTATACCTGACTGAGAATTTAAACAGAGAATACTGAATTAAGGTTCTAGATGATTGGGTAGTTAAGCAGAGAATACTGAATTATGTTTCTGTCTGATTGGGCAGCCAAACTAAGAATACCGAATATAGTTCCCCGGGAAGGTTAACCAGATCAACACATGCCTGCAGAAGTCGGATGTGCCTGCGGTAGGTGCAAATATCGCAGCTCTGATGTTAAAAGGCACAACGCAATTACAACCAAAATAACATTCCAGGCGAACACAGAAGAAGAAGAAGAAGAAGAAGAAGAAGAAGAAGAAGAAGAAGAAGAAGAAGAAGAAGAAGAAGAAGAAGAAGAAGAAGAAGAAGAAGGAAGAAGAAGAAGAAGAAGAAGAAGAAGAAGAAGAAGAAGAAGAAGAAGAAGAAGAAGAAGAAGAAGAAGAAGAAGAAGAAGAAGAATATAGTTCCAGATGAGTAAACACGAAGAATTTTATGTTTTGTTTAATGAGTTGCAAGTATTTTATGAAATATAAATTATATTATAACGTATAATTTCAACTCATTAAATTATCTGTCAGTTATGACATAGAGTTTAATTAGTTGAAATTATACGTTATAATATAGTTTTTATTTCATCAAATACTTGCAACATTAAAAGAGTATCCAGCAGATCGATAAGTTAAGATATTAATATTGTTTCCATTCGATCAGTGGGTTAAAACTGATGTATATTTCAATTAATCAATTAGTTAAAACATTAATATACTTTCTATTCGATCAATTTGTTGAACCAATAATATATTTTCTACTTATTAATTAGTTAAACCAATAAAACAGTTTCTAGTTGATCAATCAGTTAAACTATTAATATAGTTTCTACTTGATCAATTAGTTTAACATAGCCTAGGAATCAGCATACAGCTGAAAGATGCTGATGTTGACCGCAATATCCTGAAACAGGATGGAAACGCGGGAAAAAAAAAAATCAATATTCCATTTGATCAATTAGTTTAACCATTAATATAATATATTTTCTGGTTGATCAATTAGTTCAACCGTAATAGAAAATAGTTTCCAATTGACCAATTAGTTCAACCATCGATATAGTTTCTAGTTGATCAATTAATTTAACCATGGATATAGTTTCTGGTTGTTTTTTCTTGATTATACCATTACCTCTACCCACTTAACCTCAAAGAGAAGTTATATTAGGGTCCATCCCTGGCTCAGATTAATAATCCTGTGACTGAATCAGCCGCAAAGAGCGGCTGGCCGCGGTTTTACCCTCACAAGATGATTAATTTGAAGGTGATTGTTGTCCAAAGTGGGGAACGGCCATAAAACATATTCTGCGTCAGCCGAGAATCGAACACGAATGGAATGCTTGGAAGGCAGCCATGCTACCCTTTATATCACCAACATCTCTTAATTTCCGTAATTATCAAGTAATTATATTATTAGTTATATTAAGAATAACGATGACTGCTGATCTAACAGTTAAACAATTAGCATACTTTCTAGCTCAGTGGTTCTCAACCTTTTTTTGGTCCGTGCCCCCCTTCACAATATTTTCAGAACGTCATCACCCCTCCCCCTTCGTATTTCCTCCCTAAAATCCCACCCCCCCCCCCCCCGCCCCTACACAGTATACGTAATAATGGAGGCCAAATTTAAACGCACATCCTAAAACAAGTCTGAATTTGAAACAAATAGGTATGTAAAACTCCTGCGAGAAGAAACGTACTAAACAATAACATCAACAACGTTAACATACCTTACAAGGAGATCCATCGTATCGCGAAATACAGGTGAACATCCGAAATCAGAAGCACTCAATAAATATATGAAATGAATAATAAAATAAAATAAACTACACACAAACGCGTACAATACGGCACACAGGACTACCGACGTTTCGATTCTCAGAATCTTTGTCAAGGACACCACAGATCAACGAAGTACAGCGAACACAGAAACAAGGGGAAAAACACACACACGAACTGTCCCTGCTTTTTCTTTATATTCTAAAACAAGTCTAGACGTCTAAATAAAACGTGATTTGCGGGTCTACTTACGTTATAAAATGAATTTCAGAAAGGTGAGACGTACAGAATCGTAAAGTATGAAGGGAAAAACAATATCAAGTAATCCGTTCTTGTATTAACGCGATCTTGAAATAATCCCCCTCCCCCGAACACCCCTGAATTCCCATGGTGGGGGGGGGGGGGGGGGGTGAATTCCCCACCGGTTGAGTACCACTGTTCTAGCTGGTGGAGATTGTCAACAATTGTACAGGTTTGTTTAACTGTGAGCAATAATGACTGGGATTTGACCCCACCATGTGAAGTTGACAGTCGGGGTTGGAAGCGGCGGCCTGGGTTGCAGTCTGCTTCTGTAGTTGTTTAGTTGTTGTTGCATATTTGTTGTTGCATATTGTTGTTGTATATTTATTGTTATATATTGTTATTGCATATTAATGTTGTTGTATATTTGTTGTTGTATATTTGTTATTGTATATTTGTTGTTATATATTGTTGTTATATATTTGTTGTTGCATACGTGCTTTTAATATTTGTTGTTACATATTGTTGTTGTATATTTGTTGTTGTATACTGTTGTTATATATTGTTGTTGTATATTGTTATTAAATACTGTTGTTGTATATTGTTATTAAATACTGTTGCTGTATATTTGTTGTTATATATTGTTGTTGTATATTGTTATTAAATAGTGTTGTTGTATATTGTTATTAAATATTGTTGTTGTATATTGTTATTAAATACTGTTGTTGTATATTGTTATTAAATAGTGTTGTTGTATATTGTTATTAAATATTGTTGTTGTATATTGTTATTAAATAGTGTTGTTGTATATTGTTATTAAATATTGTTGTTGTATATTGTTATTAAATATTGTTGTTGTATATTGTTATTAAATAGTGTTGTTGTATATTGTTATTAAATACTGTTGTTGTATATTGTTATTAAATATTGTTGTTGTATATTGTTATTAAATATTGTTGTTGTATATTGTTATTAAATATTGTTGTTGTATATTGTTATTAAATACTGTTGTTGTATATTGTTATTAAATATTGTTGTTGTATATTGTTATTAAATATTGTTGTTGTATATTGTTATTAAATATTGTTGTTGTATATTGTTATTAAATACTGTTGTTGTATATTGTTATTAAATATTGTTGTTGTATATTGTTATTAAATAGTGTTGTTGTATATTGTTATTAAATATTGTTGTTGTATATTGTTATTAAATACTGTTGTTGTATATTGTTATTAAATAGTGTTGTTGTATATTGTTATTAAATATTGTTGTTGTATATTGTTATTAAATATTGTTGTTGTATATTGTTATTAAATAGTGTTGTTGTATATTGTTATTAAATACTGTTGTTGTATATTGTTATTAAATACTGTTGCTGTATATTTGTTGTTATATATTGTTGTTGTATATTGTTATTAAATAGTGTTGTTGTATATTGTTATTAAATATTGTTGTTGTATATTGTTATTAAATATTGTTGTCTATTGCTATTTGTTATTTGTGTTGCATAGTGTTAATGTATATTTGTTGTTGTATATTATTGTAAAATATTTTTGTAAATTGTTGTATATTGTTTTTGTATATTGTTATTGTATATTGTATATTGTTATTCTATAATGTTATTGTAAAATGTTACTATATAGTTTTATTGTATATTGATATTGTATATTGTTATTGTATATTGTTATTTTATAATGTTATTGTAAACTGTTATTATATATTCTCATTGTATAATGTTATTGTATATTGCTATTGTATATAGTGTCATTGTATTATATTGCAGCCAAAGTACCGGTGTCCTTGAAAACAGAGGTAACAAGCAAGCACAAGCGCGCGCGCGCGCACACACACACACACACACACACACACACACACACATACACACACACACACACTACCATACGCGTAAACGAACACGCATAGAAATATTAGACTGCCACGGATCTGGTGGATACATAATGAGACAGAAACCTGGGTGAGTGGTTAGTAGATTTATGAGAGGAAAGCGAGAAGAAGGGCAGAATGACAAACGGGCCTGCGTGTCCAATTCTTAACCATTTTAAAATAAACTTAGTTAGTTCGTTCGTTCGTTCAACTCGCTAATTTTCTCTCAACTCGCTAATTTTCTCTCAACCCGCTAATTTTCTCTCACCCCACTACCCGTCTCTCAACCCTCTACCTTTCTCTTAACCCGCTTCCAAAGTAACATCTCCATGGGGTTTGATGCAACGTTCTCCTATCCCTCTCCAAGCTCAGAAACCAACGGGGTATGCAAGACGGGTACTGAGATCTCACACCTGTAAGAGACGCATGATTCTGCACAGCACTTTCTGACGGACTGGAGGTTCTCGTGTCCTCCACAGGCATTGTCACCAGACACCCACTCCACCCCCCCCCCCTCCCGACCCCATCCTCCTCAACAGTGTGTCCAGATAGAAAAAGAGTTACTTAATGTGAAGACTAAAATCAGACCTACCATTTGACAAACAGATCTCCAAAGAGACAGGTGAACACATCGCTGGTGGGGTCCATCCGGGGTCGTGGGTGGTGTGGAACGGAATATGGAGCATATTCCTGGAACATCCGGGCCTGGCGTGGGTCGCAGAAAGACAGCATCGTGAAATCCTCTTGTGTTGAAGTCAGAAAGTTAATGCACGTGAAATATCCACGAACAGGTCTTTGCAACAAGACTGTCCACTCGGGCTGGTCACTCACACATTGATTACACTGTCCAGCTGGACACAATCTAACGTGGATGTTTGAACAACCGATGACCGCACACTGTTCCTTGGCGAAATTGAATTTAGTCAACTGTTACGTTCATTCTAGAAAATTCTGTCAACTCTTCGAAAACTCGAGTGACTATTGAAGAATATACAAAACGCGGTGTTAACCACATCTAAGGTAGCCTTTTGAAAGACAGAAAACATACTGACCAATAAAACGATGTCAATTGCAACGAGAACAATTGTGTTGAAGTGCTACAGAGATCCTGTATTTTTGTATGGAGGTGAAGCGTGGACAATGAACAAACAAGAGGTATAGATATGGTTTCTGAGGAAAATGCAAAGAATATTAAGGACAGACCCCCCCC
The DNA here is from genome assembly GCA_014155875.1 of Cepaea nemoralis. Taxonomy (NCBI): domain Eukaryota; kingdom Metazoa; phylum Mollusca; class Gastropoda; order Stylommatophora; family Helicidae; genus Cepaea; species Cepaea nemoralis. Next base: position 370,851 of record JACEFZ010018320.1, on the reverse strand, counting down.
CCCCCCCCCCCCCCCCCCCCATGAAATAAAAACAAAAGAGCAAATCCTACCCCCCCCCCCCCCCCCCCCCCAAAAATGAAAACCGTAAAATGATTAGAGAAATTAGGCGTTGTCTTTATCTACAGTGATTGTGGTAAAATGATTAGAGAAATTAGGCGTTGTCGTTATCTACAGTGATTGTGGTAAAATGATTAGAGAAATTAGGCGTTGTCGTTATCTACAGTGATTGTGGTAAAATGATTAGAAAAATTAGGCGTTGTCGTTATCTACAGTGATTGTGGTAAAATGATTAGAGAAATTAGGCGTTATCGTTATCTACAGTGATTGTGGTAAAGTTGAGTATCTCTTTTCCTTCTAGAACAGCGAATGTTTTATAGTTTAGAATCCCTCTTTCGTTCTAGTACAGCGATTGCTGTACTGTATAGAATCTTCATTTCGTTCTAGCACAGTGAATGTTCCACAGTTTAGAATCTATCTTTCGTTCTAGTACAGCGAATGTTGTACTATATCGAATCTCTATTTCGTTATAGTGCAGGGAATGTGTGAAAGTGTAGGATTGCAGGTGCATCTAGCACAGTTATAGTTTATACAGGCAAGCAGCACTGCACAAGTTTAAATATTGAGCACAACCCACTACTGGCAACGCTGATCGTATTCCGGTATGAACCTAAGGCCTATCCACGTCAATATGGAAACTGCACAAGTTGTCAGCCAAGGCACACATTCACTCATCTCATCTCATTTTGTTCCTCTTGTACCTTGCGGTACGGAGATGAAGTATAAACAGCGGGAGTGTGCCCGTCCATTGTCTCATCTCATCTCATCATGTTCCTCTTGTACCTCGCGGTGTCGAAGTGAAGTATAAACAATGGTAGAGTGCCCATCCATTGTCTCATCTCATCTCATCATGTTCCTCTTGTACCTTGCGGTGTCGAAGTGAAGTATAAACAGCGGGAGAGTGCCCCTTTCATTGTCTCATCATGTTCCTCTTGTACCTCGCGGTGTCGAGGTGAAGTATAAACAGTGGTAGAGTGCCCGTCCATTGTCTCATCTCATCTTGTTCCTCTTGTACCTTGCGGTGTCGAGGTGAAATATAAACAGCGGGAGAGTGCCCGTCCATTGTCTCATCTCATCTTGTTCCTCTACATTGCGGTGTCGAGGTGAAATATAAACAGCGGGAGAGTGCCCGTCCATTGTCTCATCTCATCATGTTCCTCTTGTACCTCGCGGTGTCGAGGTGAAGTATAAACAGTGGTAGAGTGCCCGTCCATTGTCTCATTCCATCTTGTTCCTCTTGTACCTTGCGGTGTCGAGGTGAAATATAAACAGCGGGAGAGTGCCCGTCCATTGTCTCATCTCATCATATTCCTCTTGTACCTCGCGGTGTCGAGGTGAAGTATAAACAGCGGGAGAATGCCCGTCCATTGTCTCATCTCATCATGTTCCTCTTGTACCTTGCGGTGTCGAGGTGAAATATCAACAGCGGGAGAGTGCCCGTCCATTGTCTCATCATGTTCATCTTGTACCTCGCCGTGTCGAGGTGAAGTATAATCAGCGGGACAGTGCCCGTCCATTGTCTCATCTCATCTTGTTCCTCTTGTACTTTGCGGTGTTGAGGTGAAGTATAAACAGCGGGACAGTGCCCGTCCATTGTCTCATCTCATTATGTTCCTCTTGTACCTTGCCTTTATGGGCCTCACACATTCACCAGAGACTCGAATTGAGAACTGGGGGTTTCGAACTGATTCGTTGACTGTCTTCTTCTGTCCTTTAGATCGCCCCCCCCCCCCGAACTACCACAAGCAGACCTATATTTTGCTATCTCCCACAGCTGTCTGCACGTCCTCCCAGGATTATTCATCTCTGTCTGCAATTCTCTTCACCGTGTATTTTAGGTCTTCCGCTATACCGTTCACCTTGTGGGTTCCAGACAAGAGAGTGACTAGTTATACTATCCTGAGGTTTTCCCAGTGTATGTCCTATCCAGCATGGGCATCTCTTCCTAACCTCCTGGTCCACCTTGAATTTGTTTAGTTCTCTCCGTGAGCTCTACATTGGTGCATCGGTCACCCCATTTTATTCCTACAATACAGCTTCTTCTTCTTCTTCTTCTTCTTCTTCTTCTTCTTCTTCTTCTTCTTCTTCTTCTTCTTCTTCTTCTTCTTCTTCTTCTTCTTCTTCTTCTTCTTCTTCTTCTTCTTCTTCTTCTTCTTCTTCTTCTTCTTCTTCTTCTTCAGCGTTCCGAGCCATTGAGGTTCTTTGGTGCAGATACAATCCGTCTCCATTCGTCTCTCTGCTTGACCTTCTCTTGCCAGTCGCTGATTCCAAGTGCTTGTAGGTCTGTACATGTATTATCTCTCCACCGCCTTCTTGGTCTACCTCGGGGTCTACGGTCATTTATTTCCTGAGTGTAAGCGAGTTTTGTTTCCCAACAATTCTGCGCGGGCAACAATAAGTGAATGTTTGTAGTTATTTTAGTCATTCTTGTGGTGTTTTCCGTGTTGTTGTCCCATACAGTAGAACCTGCTGGTGTTTTCCATGTTTCTGTCCCATACAGTAGAACCTGCTGGTGTTTTCCGTGTTGTTGTCCCATACAATAGTACCTGCTGGTGTTTTCCGTGTTGTTGTCCCATACAATAGTACCTGCTGGTGTTTTCCATGTTTCTGTCCCATACAGTAGAACCTGCTGGTGTTTTCCGTGTTGTTGTCCCATACAGTACAACCTGCTGGTGTTTTCCATGTTTCTGTCCCATACAGTACAACCTGCTGGTGTTTTCCATGTTTCTGTCCCATACAGTACAACCTGCTGGTGTTTTCCATGTTTCTGTCCCATACAGTAGAACCTGCTGGTGTTTTCCGTGTTGTTGTCCCATACAGTAGAACCTGCTGGTGTTTTCCGTGTTGTTGTCCCATACAGTAGTGCCTGCTGGTGTTTTCCGTGTTGTTGTCCCATACAGTAGTGCCTGCTGGTGTTTTCCGTGTTGTTGTCCCATACAGTAGTGCCTGCTGGTGTTTTCCGTGTTGTTGTCCCATACAATAGTACCTGCTGGTGTTTTCCGTGTTGTTGCCCCATACAGTAATACCTGCTGGTGTTTTCCGTGTTGTTGTCCCATACAGTAGAACCTGCTGGTGTTTTCCGTGTTGTTGTCCCATACAATAGTACCTGCTGGTGTTTTCCGTGTTGTTGTCCCATACAGTAATACCTGCTGGTGTTTTCCGTGTTTCTGTCCCATACAGTATAACCTGCTGGTGTTTTCCGTGTTGTTGCCCCATACAGTAATACCTGCTGGTGTTTTCCGTGTTGTTGCCCCATACAGTAATACCTGCTGGTGTTTTCCGTGTTGTTGTCCCATACAGTAGAACCTGCTGGTGTTTTCCGTGTTTCTGTCCCATACAGTAGAACCTGCTGGTGTTTTCCGTGTTGTTGTCCCATACAGTAGAACCTGCTGGTGTTTTCCGTGTTGTTGCCCCATACAGTAGAACCTGCTGGTGTTTTCCGTGTTGTTGTCCCATACAGTAGAACCTGCTGGTGTTTTCCGTGTTGTTGTCCCATACAGTAGAACCTGCTGGTGTTTTCCGTGTTTCTGTCCCATACAGTAGAACCTGCTGGTGTTTTCCGTGTTGTTGTCCCATACAGTAGAACCTGCTGGTGTTTTCCGTGTTGTTGTCCCATACAGTAGAACCTGCTGGTGTTTTCCGTGTTGTTGTCCCATACAGTAGAACCTGCTGGTGTTTTCCGTGTTGTTGTCCCATACAGTAGAACCTGCTGGTGTTTGCCGTGTTTCTGTCCCATACAGTAGAACCTGCTGGTGTTTTCCGTGTTGTTGTCCCATACAGTAGAACCTGCTGGTGTTTTCCGTGTTTCTGTCCCATACAGTAGAACCTGCTGGTGTTTTCCGTGTTGTTGCCCCATACAGTAATACCTGCTGGTGTTTTCCGTGTTGTTGTCCCATACAGTAGAACCTGCTGGTGTTTGCCGTGTTTCTGTCCCATGCAGTAGTACATGCTGCTGTTTCATTGACTGCCGCTTCCATCGACGATGAACTGTATTTTTCGTGGCCGACTTCTGTGTTGGATTTTGGCAGAAGTATAATGCATAGTATACCTGTGTGTCCTTTTGGTTTGTCGAGACTCCTATCTGCTCCACTGTTCACAAGGGACAGTGAGGGGCATTTTGTTTGATATTTAATGGCACCAGAATGGAGCATTATGGGGTAACCCTTTGCCGTGAAGTTGATTCCGCGACTAACTAACAGTTGTACCAGTTTAACTCTGGAGTTAAACTTTCTAAGCTGATGCTAAGTTTAACTTCCTCTGACTCCCCCCACATTTCCTAGTGCAATGACAGCTCCCCCTGCCTTCCGATGGTAGCCGGCGAGAGAACAGTTAGCGGCAGAGGTCAGACCAGGAAGAAGAAGGGGGTATAAATAAACGAAGGTGTCACCGCACATTCCTGGAACATCCCTGAGTGCGGGGGACGATCGTAAAACAGCAACAACTGATGGGGCTGATGGCGACACAGATAAAATAGCGGCCAGGCTGGAGACACGGGGAGGCTGTCTGACACTGGCCAGGGGGAGAACCAGAATTGAGGTGATAGAGATTCATGTACCTCCATGAACAGAGAGAGGAGTTAGGCAGGAGATGTGAGCCGGAGGGAAGGAGGAGGGAAAAACACGTTTCATTTGACATGACATGACTTGAAATAAAGGTGCGGGACAGGGTGGGATAATAAAAATAATTTTGAATAGAAGAAAGAAAGACAGAATGAAAGAAAGAAAGAAAGAAAGAAAGAAAGAAAGAAAGAAAGAAAGAAAGAAAGAAAGAAAGAAAGAAAGTAACGATTATTATTTTTAAAAAAAAAACTATATGAGCGACCAGAATATGTAACAAAAACTTAAGATGTAATGTGTAAATGTGAAGTGTGAATGTGTGTAATGTGTATTTGTGTAATGTGTATGTGTGTAATGTGTATTTGTGTAATGTGTATGTGTGTAATGTGTATGTGTGTGACGTGTTTGTGTAAATTGTGTATGTGTGTAATGCGTGTGTGTGTAATGTGTTTGTTTAAAGTGTGTATGTGTGTACAGTGTACATATGAAGTGTGTATCTGTGTGATGGGTTTGTGTAAGGTATGTATGTGTGTCTTGCGCATGTGTGAAGCGTGTACGTGTGTAATATGTACGCGTGAAGTGAATGCGTGTGTAATGTGTACGCGTGAAGTGAATGCGTGTGTAATGTGTAAGTGTGAAGTGAATGCGTGTGTAATGTGTAAGTGTGAAGTGTGTGCGTCTCTAATGTGCATGTGTGAAGTGTGTACGTGTGTAATTTGTAAGTGTGAAGTGTGTGCGTGTGTAATGTGTAAGTGTGAAGTGTGTGCGTGTGTAATGTGTATGTGTGAAGTATGAATTGTATAATGTGTAAGTGTGAAGTATATGCGTGAAGGGTGTGCGTGTGTAATGTGTATGTGTGAAGTGTGTGCGTGTGTAATGTGTATGTGTGAAGTGTGTGCGTGTGTAATGTGTATGTGTGAAGTGTGTGCGTGTGTAATGTGTATGTGTGAAGTGTGTGCGTGTGTAATGTGTATGTGTGAAGTGTGTGCGTGTGTAATGTGTATGTGTGAAGTGTGTGCGTGTGTAATGTGTATGTGTGAAGTGTGTGCGTGTGTAATGTGTATGTGTGTAATGTGTACGTGTGAAGTGTGCTTGCTCTATAACATCTACAATCACACGGAGACAAGGAGCACAACAACACAATTGACCACAATCCTGATTGTACAACAACTGTTGGGCAGGCCTACGTGCGGAGAGACCGGTGCACTCCACGACATGTGCACACAGTCCGTGACCTGTGAACTCAAGTACTTCTTGAGTGCCAACATCCACACACAGACTGGGAACTGTACACGCGGGCAAGACCGAATTTTCTAGTACTTTTTGGGGCAGGAAGGGGAAAGACTGCAGCCCACCAGAGACCAGTGTCATTATAACGTGAGAAATACAGCAGACACACAAGTATACAAAACCTATCTACTGAAATATATTGCCTTTCTTATTTAGACACCATTTAGCCAGTGTCATTATAACGTGAGAAAGACAGCAGACACACAAGTATACAAAACCTATCTACTGAAATATATTGCCTTTCTTATTTAGACACCAGTTAGCCAGGTCTTAGATATGGCTGAGCTACCGTATGACAGTAGACGGTACTACCCGCTTTCTGTTAGTTCCGAATGTTGGGCGGCGTTCACCAAACCCGACACCTCACATTACACAGTCGGCTTCGGACGGAGGATACAAGCCTTACCCTAGTGCGAGGAAATGCAGCCTAAAGACTAAATGTCATGGCAGGGCAGACCAGGCCCAGAGACTTATCGGCAACTAGTCTAGAATCGAAGCTCCGACAGGCGGCCAGTTAGATAATTATTGCTTTGCTAATCCGGCAACTTGTCATGTTCCACATGTTACCTTTCCTCTGGACCAATCTCCGATATGTAGAAACAGAAAAAACAAAAACAAAAAAATAAAAATTCCACCTTCTTCAACCAGCTTTAGCAGCCTTGGTTATAATTGTGGTGGTTCAGTGTGCGGGTTTAGTTTCTCTCGTCTTCTGTGTCATAGTTAGGTGACTTTTCGATTTCGCAGAGTTCCTGCCTGTGACATCAGCTGGGGGTTTGGCCGGCGGGTTTTCCTGTGTGTCAGTTTCTCCCCGTTCTTTCCTCTTGTCAGTGCTGGCTCCGGGTTCGTCTGTTTTTGGGTGGTTGTAATCCTTAGAAGGACTCATCCTTTGGTTTAGTTACTTTGTTGCCTTGTTTCTTCGCCTGGGCCAAGGGCATCATTGCCATCTGTCTGAGTGCCCCATCTTCGGTTACGTTATTAAGCTTGTCACGTCAACCCTCCATACATTTATCGTCTTTCTCCTTTAGGTTGCCTAGATTTTCGTAAATTTTCCGGGTGAAAAATTGTTTCCCTTTGAATTTATTGGTTTGCTGGCTGCAGCTTGAGGTTTCTCTGGTGTCTTTGTTGTGGCTGCTGCTTGAGGTTTCTCTGGTGTCTTTGTTGTGGCTTCAGCTTGAGGTTTCTCTGGTGTCTCTGTTGTGGCTTCAGCTTGAGGTTTCTACGTTGTCGGTGGTGTGGCTTCTGCTGGCTTGTTTTGGGTTAGCCCCCTTTCTCTTCTTAGTTGTTCTCTTTCTGTTCGAACCGCCTGTAGTATTTCTTCGATTTTTTTTTTTTTTTTTTTAATCCGAGCCATTCGTTCCACCTCTTGCTGGATGCTGACTTGTATTTCCTTCATTTCCTCCAGAAATCCTACGTTGTTGCCGGTATCTTGTTCGTGGTTGTCATTAGTTGTCTTCGGTGTTAGAAGTATCTTGATTTGTTTCTTCAGACAATCTATCTGGCCTTGAAGCTGGTTTCCCTCCATCCTGTGGCTGTCTCGCACCTCCGTCGTGCTCCCTTGATTGGTGGTTTTGTGGTAATGGCGATTAATGGCGTCTCTCTGTCTTTGGAGGTACGGGCAGCCCAGATATCATGCTCAGTGCTTGCCATGGCAATTGGAGCATTTTCTATAATCATTAAGCTTTCTGAAGTCCTTGTCCTGTTTGGCCAGCGGACATTCCTTGAAGGCATGGTGTTCGGCGCAATAACGACAGATCTCTGTCTTGCTGCGACACGTTGTTCTACTGTGGCCGGCCCTGTGCAACGAGCGCATTGTGTGATTCTAGGGATAAAGAGTTCAGGCTGTTATTGTCTCCTGTCTATCGTCACTTTGGCAGGCATCTCGCTCCCCTCCGTTGTCACCAGGCTAGAGTTGTAGGTATCTTGGAATAGGTCACAAGCTGCTTTATGACTCTAATGTGAAGATTCTCCTGTTGCATCTGCTTCATTATCTGTTCGTCTGTAAGCTTCACTTGGAAGATTTGATCACCAATCTAATCGTCTGCTGCATGTCAGTTTTTTTTCCTTTCTGCCGATTATGGTGTCTTTCTCCTATGCTTCTGGGTAGTCTTTGATCTATGTTGTGGTGGGTTGTCGTCGCCTCTCCCTGTGGTCACTTCATTTGTGGTTTCTGCAGGTTTTGGTGCTTCGGTGCAGCTAGTAGACAGGATCTGTCACCCGTTTTCTTGAAGGCTTTGGTGCCCTTCTTGAACGTCTGGTGTCTTCTTGTTTTAGGCTTGGAAAGTGCCATTCTCTTCCCCGTATCTGATTTCTTGAACAGTTGGGTTACTTGTTCTGAATAAGGCTCCGCAGTTGCGAATGTTCCACTGCAGTAAGCTAGGCAGACTGAGAAAGGGATCATGCTGCATGGGCAACACATGGTCTCTACAACTCAGCCCAGGCTGTGTGTTATGGAGAGGTATAACTCCATTTTACAAACTATCTTCTGTCAAGACGGCAAGGTGCCAATCATGTCTAGACACGAACCCTGCCAGCAGCAGAAAGATTCACAAAACATTCTTTATGTTATTTTAACAAAATGTCTAATGAAAGCATACTACTGCACTCATGTAATGTTGTAACGTGTAGAAATATCCCATGAAAGCAAACTACTGCACTCATGTAACGTTGTAACGTGCAGCAAAAGGAAGTTATCCACTGAGTAGCCAGATTTCTGCAGTATGGGCTGACAAAACGTTGAAATAATCAGACACAAAACACGTTTGTCAGAGCAAACAGGTATTGGTGTGTGAGATCGGTCGCCCATGCAATGCCGTAGTACACAGTACTAAATAGATCACCGTTAGACCCCGAAGGTCCCCAAAAGTCTCAAGTTAAATCCGTATCTACTGACTGGCTCTAGTATAAGACAAGGGATATCTCGCATCTTGTCGTCTCTCCTTGGCTTGTGTCAGTTATTATTAATACTTATCAAACTAGATGCAACCTGTCAGCTCTTTTTTGTTTCCTGCCTCGTCGGGTCGTCGGATAAAAAAAAAATTGTCCGGTGTGTGCCAACATATTTTCAAATCCATTTGTATGTACATGAATGTCCGCTTATCTTTGTTTATGCTTCCTAATAAAGGTTTTATCGCCGTAACGTCCGTTCTTGTATATGTAATTGTGTGCCACTCTCGGCGTGTTTCTGGTCCTTTGCCCTGACAAGTCTACTGTGTCATGTGTTGACCATGGGATCTGCCCTGACAACCCTACTGTGCCATGTTTTGACCATGGGATCTGCCCTGACAAGTCTACTGTGCCATGTTTTGACCATGGGATCTGCCCTGACAAGTCTACTGTGCCATGTTTTGACCATGGGATCTGCCCTGACAAGTCTACTGTGCCATGTTTTGACCATGGGGTCTGCCCTGACAAGTCTACTGTGCCATGTTTTGACCATGGGATCTGCCCTGACAAGTCTACTGTGCCATGTTTCGACCATGGGGTCTGCCATGACAAGTCTACTGTGCCATGTTTTGACCATGGGATCTGCCCTGACAAGTCTACTGTGTCATGTGTTGACCATGGGGTCTGCCCTGACAAGACTACTGTGCCATCTGTTGACCATGAGATCTGCACTGACAAGTCTACTGTGTCATGTGTTGACCGTGGGATCTGCCCTGACAAGTCTACTGTGCCATCTGTTGACCATGGGATCTGCCCTGTCAAGCCTACTGTGCCATCTGTTGACCATGGGATCTGCCCTGACAAGTCTACTGTGCCATGTGTTGACCGTGGGATCTGCACGGTCATGTTTTGATCATGGGATCTGCCCTGACAAGCCTACTGTGCCATGTTTTGACCATGGGATCGGTCCTGACAAGTCTACTGTGCCATGTTTTGACCATGGGATCTGCCCTGACAAGTCTACTGTGCCATGTTTTGACCATGGGATCTGCCCTGACAAGCTTACTGTGCCATGTGTTGACCGTAAGATTTTTCAATGTACCACGAGTTCTGAACACAGCATCTTCTGACAAGACATTCACTCCACTGTGTATGTATGTAAGGTCGATTCAAAGCTGCGCTGGTTGTCAAGGATGGTGGTTTATATTTCCAGTTTCCACAACAGAGCGCTGATGATTTCCTCAGATACACAGTGTCTATGTGAGGTTAGATGACATGTGTGTCAATGTTGCTGACATCTGGTCTAGACTAGATCACATTTGTCAATGTTACTAGTATTTCACGGAGGCAATGTTATTAGTGTCTCACAAAGCAAGATCAATAAGAAACACGTATCAATAGACACTAAAAATCCACTCTACAACACAATCTTCCTACCAACACTATGGTATCAATGCCAAACCTGGACAATATCGGAAACAGAGAAAAGAAAATTACAACAACAGAAATAAGATTCCTGAGAAGAATACTCAACGTATCAAGAAGAGAGAAAGTCAGAAATAAAGAAATCAGGACTAAAGTTGGGGTTACAGCAGCGCTAGAGTTTATCAGAAAACAGCGGGTTAAATGGTTTGGCCATGAAACTAGATTACCAACTAACAGTATACCTCAACAAGCAATGATGTACAGATCAGATGGAAGCAGAGGAAGAGGCCAGTCAGATGGACAAAAGGAATAACAGAATCCATGTTGTAGAGACAAGATCACATGTGACAATGTACTAAATCTCGTAGAGACAAGATCATATGTGACAATGTACTAATATCTTGTAGAGACAAGATCACATGTGACAATGTACTAATATCTTGTAGAGACAAGATCATATGTGACAATGTACTAATATCTTGTAGAGACAAGATCACATGTGACAATGTACTAATATCTTGTAGAGACAAGATCACATGTGACAATGTACTAATATCTTGTAGAGACAAGATCATATGTGACAATGTACTAATATCTTGTAGAGACAAGATCACACGTGACAATGTACTAATATCTTGTAGAGACAAGATCACATGTGACAATGTACTAATATCTTGTAGAGACAAGATCATATGTGACAATGTACTAAATCTCGTAGAGACAAGATCATATGTGACAATGTACTTATATCTTGTAGAGACAAGATCATATGTGACAATGTACTAAATCTTGTAGAGACAAGATGACATGTGACAATGTACTAAATCTTGTAGAGACAAGATCACGTGTGTCAATGTACTAGTATCTTGTAGAGACAAGATGACATGTGACAATGTACTAAATCTTGTAGAGACAAGATCACACGTGACAATGTACTAGTATCTTGTAGAGACAAGATCATATGTGACAATGTACTAAATCTTGTAGAGACAAGATGACATGTGACAATGTACTAAATCTTGTAGAGACAAGATCACGTGTGTCAATGTACTAGTATCTTGTAGAGACAAGATCACGTGTGTCAATGTACTAATATCTTGTAGAGACAAGGTCACATGTGTCAATGTACTAATATCTTGTAGAGACAAAATCACATGTGTCAATGTACTAATATCTTGTAGAGACAAGGTCACACGTGTCAATGTACTAATATCTTGTAGAGACAAAATCACATGTGTCAATGTACTAGTATCTTGTAGAGACAAAATCACATGTGTCAATGTACTAGTATCTTGTAGAGACAAGATCACATGTGGCAATGTACAAGAATCTTATAGAGACACGATCACATTTGTCAGTGTACTAATATCTTGTAGAGACAAGATCATAGTGTCAAGGTACAAGAATCTTGTAGAGACAAGATCACATGTGACAATGTACTAATATCTTGTAGAGATAAGATCACATGTGACAATGTACTAGTACCTCGTAGAGACAAGATCACGTATGTCAATGTTATTAGTTAGTACCACAGAGACAAGATAACGTGTATCGATGTGCTAGAATATTGTAGAGACAAGATCACATGTGTCAATGTTATTAGTATCTCAAAGAGACAAGATCACATGTGTCAATGTTATTAGTATCTAAAAGAGACAAGATCACATGTGTCAATGTTATTAGTATCTCAAAGAGACAAGATCACATGTGTCAATGTTATTAGTATCTCAAAGAGACAAGATCACATGTGACAATGTTATTAGTATCTCAAAGAGACAAGATCACATGTGACAATGTTATTAGTATCTCAAAGAGACAAGATCACATGTGACAATGTTATTAGTATCTCAAAGGGTCAAGATCACGTGTGACAATGTACTAGTATCTTGTAGAGACAAGATCACATGTGTCAATTACTAGTATCTTGTAGAGACAAGATCACATGTGACAATGTACTAATATCTTGTAGAGATAAGATCACATGTGACAATGTACTAATATCTTGTAGAGACAAGGTCACGTGTGACAATGTACTAGTACCTCGTAGAGACAAAATCACGTGTGTCAATGTTATTAGTTAGTACCACAGAGACAAGATAACGTGTATCGATGTACTAGAATATTGTAGAGACAAGATCACATGTGTCAATGTTATTAGTATCTCAAAGAGACAAGATCACGCGTGTCAATATTGTTGAAGTCTCAACGAGATAAGACCACAAGTGTCAATATTGCTGGTACCTCAATGAGACAAGATCACATGTGTCAATGTTATTAGTATCTCAAAGAGACAAGATCACATGTGTCAATGTTATTAGTATCTCAAAGAGACAAGATCACATGTGTCAATGTTATTAGTATCTAAAAGAGACAAGATCACATGTGTCAATGTTATTAGTATCTCAAAGAGACAAGATCACATGTGTCAATGTTATTAGTATCTCAAAGAGACAAGATCACATGTGTCAATGTTATTAGTATCTCAAAGAGACAAGATCACATGTGACAATGTTATTAGTATCTCAAAGAGACAAGATCACATGTGACAATGTTATTAGTATCTCAAAGAGACAAGATCACATGTGACAATGTTATTAGTATCTCAAAGGGTCAAGATCACGTGTGACAATGTACTAGTATCTTGTAGAGACAAGATCACATGTGTCAATTACTAGTATCTTGTAGAGACAAGATCACATGTGACAATGTACTAATATCTTGTAGAGATAAGATCACATGTGACAATGTACTAATATCTTGTAGAGACAAGGTCACGTGTGACAATGTACTAGTACCTCGTAGAGACAAAATCACGTGTGTCAATGTTATTAGTTAGTACCACAGAGACAAGATAACGTGTATCGATGTACTAGAATATTGTAGAGACAAGATCACATGTGTCAATGTTATTAGTATCTCAAAGAGACAAGATCACGCGTGTCAATATTGTTGAAGTCTCAACGAGATAAGACCACAAGTGTCAATATTGCTGGTACCTCAATGAGACAAGATCACATGTGTCAATGTTTCTAATATCTTACAATGTTTCTATAGCCAAACGAAGACTAGATAACACGAGTGGCAATGTTGGTGGTACATTACTTAGACTAGATAATATTTGTGTCAATGTTGCTAACACTAACAGGAAGGATAATCACATGGGAATCCATAATCTATACCCTACTAACTGTATTAATGCCTGCAGCTTTGTTTTTTTCCTTCTGATCCCTAATGTTTATTGTCGCCCCCCTTGTCCTTTCAGATTACAAATCAATACCTAAACATTAAAAATAAAAACCTTATTTACTTTAATAACCTCTGAGGTTTCTCCTTCTTCTGTAAATTGTTCTATAAAACAATTCATAAGTACAACATGGCGATACATAACACGCCCGTTTGAGTGTCGACCCGATCAATGAAGTCGTATAAACGACATTACTAGTCCCAGACAACCTAGGCTTCTGTAAACAACAATTACCAGACTTGAAGTCGTCCAGGCACGACCGACCTAGGGAAGCAGATACACCGGGTTTAAGATGGTACATGCAACAAAGAAACTAACCCAGCCATCGCTAAAGACAACAATCAACTAACAATGAACCACTAACTAGAAAGTAGTCGTTAACAAAGGGTTACACTTTCGTTTCCTTACCACTAAAATCAAATAAAAGTGAAACACTAACTTTAATATATTCGTGCACAAAGTGACAAGCAACACAATCATTTCATTACCACCGGTTAAGCACAAGGAATCGCGGTCGCACAGTCGCAGGACATTTCACGTGAACATCTAGTCCAAGTATCAAGTGTTGATGACACTGTGTGTGGCCGTCACTGAACTAAACCACTGTCCGGCCGACACGATGACAGCCACACTGGATGATCCTCCAGATTTGACTAGACCTTGTCACTGACACGGCGGTGTGTTGCGGAGACGACCAGCCGTCTGAGGGCGACTTTCTCTCGATGTACGGCCGAGGTTGCGGTGAAGGATTCAGCAACGTGAAGAATATAACAGCCTAGAGAAGGCACAAGAAAGCGGCCAGGGGATGCCTGTAGCCCGCTCTGTGAGGACCTGGTCTCCCCATTCACCCACACGTCCCGCCGGTAAACAACACACGTCACCGGGTTCACTCGGTGCAAGCTCCGCCCCTCCACCAATCACCACCAGGCAGGGGGGCCGGCCCATTCCCCGGTGACTGACACATGGGTGTCAGACAGGCGGCTTCTTGGAAGTTTGGAAAACTGAGGTCTCTAACTCCGCCCTGAGCGTCTTGTTACTAGAAGTTTTATGTGCATTTTTCTACTCGCCGACCCAGCTTCCGACACCCACCTCTCCTCTCTCTCTCTCTCCCTCCTCCCCGTGTTTATTCTGCCACCACAGCGCATGGTTCCTCCACGTGTGGCTTACCTAACTCTACATCTAACAACACTTTCTGTACCGAACAACGCACCAAGAGTTTGTTCATTATCCCTCACATTCCATCAGTGGAATAATTGGTGTCTTTACTAATTGCGTGTCTTTAAGCGAGCATAAATAGTGCGGATACACATATGAAGAAAGACACTTGGGAGTAAAGACCCAGCTGGATCGTAAATGTTGCTACGAGGGTAAGTTAATAAGTAAGTCACAAATGGCTATAGAAAAATAACTAAATATGGTAATAACTTGAAACCAGTTTATTTTTATACATACATTGTCCCTTTATTTCTCAACATAATTTTCACCAACATTGATGCACTTATCCCATCGTTTTATCAGTCCTACCAAACGGCTTCATGGAACTACGTGCTTTGTTTTCAAGTACTTGCCATCCTACAGAACTGTGTGATTTACTTATTGACTCGCTCTCATAACCTTTTCTACCCATCTATGCACCGCTTTATGGGAAATCGTTAGGGGCTAAATCCACTGAAAACCTACCTTGGCGAGAGAAATTTCGCGAGTGACGCCGAAGTTGAATGTGAAGTGAAAACGTGGTTTAGAAAACTGAGCACGCATTCTATGCAGCCGATTTGGGAGGACTGATAAAACGATGGGATAAGTGCATCAATGTTGGTGAAAATTATGTTGAGAAATAAAGGGACAATGTATGTATAAAAATAAACTGGTTTCAAGTTGTTATCATATTTAGTTATTTTTTCAACAGCCATTTGTGATTTACGTATTAACTTACCCCCGTAGTATCTCACGTGAAACATTCGTGGAATGCGTTGAGATGCTTCTGACGGTTAGAAAACTATTGTTGGATGATTTCCACAGTAGAGTTTATACAAGTGAAAGATATAGTTGGAGCGCCATGGGGTCTATTGGGTTTTAAGACGTGTTTGTGTGTGTGTATGTGTGTGTGTGTGTGGGTATGTGTGTGTATGTGTGTGTATGTGTGTGTGTGTAGTGTGTGTATGTGTGTATGTGTGTGTGTGTATATATGTGTGTGTGTGTGTGTGTGTGTGTGCGCGCGCGCTAACCTCATAAAGGTTGTTCCACAGCAGCTTCTGGCTCTGGGGCGTCAAATGGTGGGCGTTCACATATTCTAGGTACAAAACGAACTCGCGAACTAACGAATGAGGGAACTTTACTTTCAAAGGGTTCAGACTATGGCATTCTGCCCTTCTCATCTATCTGCTCTCATACATGATTTCACTCATCCTTCTCATCTCTCTGCTCTCATACATTATTTCACTCATCCTTCTCATCTCTCTGCTCTCATTCATTATTTCACTCATCCTTCTCATCTCTCTGCTCTCATATATTATTTCACTCATCCTTCTCATCTCTCTGCTCTCATACATTATTTCACTCATCCTTCTCATCTCTCTGCTCTCATACATTATTTCACTCATCCTTCTCATCTCTCTGCTCTCATTCATTATTTCACTCATCCTTCTCATCTCTCTGCTCTCATACATGATTTCACTCATCCTTCTCATCTCTCTGCTCTCATACATTATTTCACTCATCCTTCTCATCTCTCTGCTCTCATACATTATTTCACTCATCCTTCTCATCTCTCTGCTCTCATACATTATTTCACTCATCCTTCTCATCTCTCTGCTCTCATACATTATTTCACCCATGCGTCACTGATGAAGCTAGTATTAGACAACAACCACAACAACAGAAAGTGAGCAGTGTTGGAATATCTATGGAGACAGACTACAGACAGTGAGCAGTGTTGGAATATCTATGGAGACAGACTACAGACAGTGAGCAGTGTTGGAATATCTGTGGAGACAGACTACAGACAGTGAGCAGTGTTGGAATATCTATGGAGACAGACTACGGACAGTGAGCAGTGTTGGAATATCTATAGAGACAGACTACAGACAGTGAGCAGTATCGGAATATCTATGGAGACAGACTACAGACAGTGAGCAGTGTTGGAATATCTATGGAGATAGACTACAGACAGTGAGCAGTGTTGGAATATCTATGGAGACAGACTACAGACAGTGAGCAGTGTTGGAATATCTATGGAGACAGACTACAGACAGTGAGCAGTGTTGGAATATCTATGGAGACAGACTACAGACAGTGAGCAGTGTTGGAATATATATGGAGACAGACTACGGACAGTGAGCAGTGTTGGAATATCTATGGAGACAGACTACAGACAGTGAGCAGTGTTGGAATATCTATGGAGACAGACTACAGACAGTGAGCAGTGTTGGAATATCTGTGGAGACAGACTACAGACAGTGAGCAGTGTTGGAATATCTATGGAGACAGACTACAGACAGTGAGCAGTGTTGGAATATCTATGGAGACAGACTACAGACAGTGAGCAGTATCGGAATATCTATGGAGACAGACTACAGACAGTGAGCAGTGTTGGAATATCTATGGAGACAGACTACAGCAGTGTTGGAATATCTATGTGACAGACTAGAGACAGTGAGCAATCAGTAGCCAGTACCGGATATAAGAGAGAATGCTACAATCTGTGGTCATTACCGGATATAAGAGAGAATGCTACAAACAGTGGTCATTACCGGATGTAAGAGAGAATGCTACAATCAGTGGTCATTACCGGATATAAGAGAGAATGCTACAATCAGTGGTCATTACCGGATGTAAGAGAGAGAATGCTACAATCATTGTTCAATACCGGATATAAAAAAGAATGCTACAATCAGTGATCAATACCGGATATAAGAGAGAATGCTACAATCACTGGTCAGTACCGGATATAAGAGAGAATGCTACAATCACTGGTCAGTACCGGATATAAGAGAATGCGACAATCACTGGTCATTACCGGATATAAGAGAGAATGCTACAATCACTGTTCATTACCGGATATAAAAGAGAATGCTACAATCAGTGGTCATTACCGGATATAAGAGAGAATGCTATAATCAGCGGTCATTACCGGATATGAGGGAGAATGCTACAATCACTGGCCAGTACAGGATATAAGAGATAATGCTCCAATCACTGGCCAGTACAGGATATAAGAGATAATGCTACAATCACTGGCCAGTACAGGATATAAGAGATAATGCTACAATCACTGGCCAGTACCAGATCTAAGAGAGAATGCTACAATCACTGGTCAGTACAGGATATAAGCGAGAATGCTACAATCACTGCTCATTACCGGATATAAGAGAGAATGCTGCAATCACTGTTCATTACAGGATATAAGAGAGAATGCTGCAATAAGTGGTTATTACCGGATATAAGATAGAATGCTACAATCACTGTTCATTACCGGATATAAGAGAGAATGCTACAATCAGTGGTCATAACCGGATATAAGAGAGAATGCTACAATCAGTGATCATTACCGGATATAAGAGAGAATGCTACAATCACTGGCCAGTACAGGATATAAGAGATAATGCTACAACCACTGGCCAGTACCAGATCTAAGAGAGAATGCTACAATCACTGGTCAGTACAGGATATAAGAGAGAATGCTACAATCAGTGGTCATTACCGGATATAAGAGAGAATGCTACAATGACTGGTCATTACCGGATATAAGAGAGAATGCTACAATCACTGGCCTGTACCAGATATAAGAGAGAATGCTACAATCACTGACCAGTACCAGATAAAAGAGAGAATGCTACAATCACTGGCCAATACCAGATATAAGAGAGAATGCTACAATCACTGGCCAGTACCAGATATAAGAAAGATTGCTACAATCACTGGTCGGTATCAGATATAAGAGAGAATGCTACAATCACTGGCCAGTACCGGATACAAGAGAGAATGCTACAATCACTGGCCAGTACAGGATATAAAAGAGAATGCTACAATCACTGTTCAGTACAGGATATAAGAGAGAATGCTACAATAACAGGTCAGTAACGGATATAAGAGAGAATGCTACAATCACTGGCCAGTACCAGATATAAGAGAGAATGCTACCATTACTGGCCAGTACCGGATATAAGAGAGAATGCAACAATCACTGGTCAGTACTGGATATAAGAGAGAATTCTACAATCACTGGTCAGTACAGGATATAAGAGAGAATGCTACAATCACTGTTCATTACCGGATATAAGAGAGAATGCTACAATCACTGTTGATTACCGGATATAAGAGAGAATGCTACAATCACTGGTCAGTACCGGATAAAAGAGAGAATGCTACAATCACTGGTCAGTACAGGATATAAGAGAGAATGCAACAATCACTGGCCAGTATCGGATATAAGAGAGAATGCTACAATCAGTAGTCATTAGATGATACAAGAGAGAGTGCTATAATCAGTGGTCATTACAAGATATGAGTGAGAATGCTACAATCAGTGATCATTACTGGATATAAAAGAGAATGCTACAATAAGTGGTTATTACCGGATATAAGAGAGAATACTACAATCACTGTTCATTACCGGATATAAGAGAGAATGCTACAATCACTGGTCAGTATCGGATATAAGAGAATGCGACAATCACTTGTCATTACCAGATATAAGGGAGAATGCTACAATCAGTGGTCATTAATGGATATAAGGGAGAATGCTACAATAACTGCTGATTACCGGATATAAGAGAGAATGCTACAATCACTGTTCATTACCGGATATAAGAGAGAATGCTACAATCAGTGGTCATTACCGGATATAAGAGAGAATGCTACAATCAGTGGTCATTACCGGATATAAGAGAGAATGCTACAATCAGTCATACCGGATATAAGAAGAATGCTAAATCACTGGTCAGTACGGATATAAGAGAGAACTAACATGGCCATACCGGATAAAGAGAGAATGCTACAATCACTGGTTTACCGGATAAAAGAGAATGCTACAACACTGGCTCATACAAGAGAGAATGCTACAATCGAGCTCAGATATAAGAGAAATGCTACAATCACTGGCCAGTACCAGATATAAGAGAGAATGCTACAATCACTGGCCATACAGGATATAAGAGAGAATGCTACAATCACTGGTACCAGATATAAGAGAGAATGCTACAATCACTGGTCATACAGGGAAAAAGAGAGAATGCTACAATCACTATCCGGAAATAAAGAGAATTCAATCACTGGCCATACCGGATATAAGAGAGAATGCTACAATCACTGGCCAGTACAGGATATAAGAGAAAGCTACAATCACTGTTCATACCGGATATAAGAGAGAATGCTACAATCAACATGGTCAGTAACGGATATAAGAGAGAATGCTACAATCACTGGCCAGTACCAGGATATAAGAGAGAATGCTAACAATCACTGGCCAGTATCGGATATAAGAGAGAATGCATACAATCACTAGTCAGTTAGATGGATACAAGAGAGAGTGCTATAATCATGGTCAGTACAAGGATATAGGAGTGAGAATGCTACAATCACTGATCATTACCTGATATAAGAGAGAATGCTACAATAATTGTTGATTACCGGATATAAGAGAGAATGCTACAATCACTGGTTCATTACCGGATATAAGAGAGAATGCTACAATCACTGAGTCCAGTATCAGGATATAAGAGAGAATGCTACAATCACTGGTCAGTACCGGATATAAGAGAGAATGCTACAATCAGTAGGTCATTAATGGATATAAGAGGAGAATGCCTACAATCAGCTGGCTCATTAACCGATATGAGTGAGAATGCTACAATCATGGATCATTACTGGATATAAAGAGAGAATGCTACAATAAGTGGTTATTACCGGATATAAGAGAGAATGCTACAATCAGTGGTCATTACCGGATATAAGAGAGAATGCTACAATCAGTGGTCATTACCGGATATGAGGGAGAATGCTACAATCACTGGTCATTACTGGATATAAGAGAGAATTCCACAATAAGTGGTTATTACCGGATATAAGAGAGAATGCTACAATCACTGTTCCTTACCGGATATAAGAGAGAATGCTACAATCAGTGGCCAGTATCGGATATAAGAGAGAATGCTACAATCACCGGCCAGTATCGGATATAAGAGAGAATGCTACAATCTCTGGCCAGTACAGGATACAAGAGAGAATGCTACAATCAGTGGTCATTACAGGATATAAGAGAGAATGCTACAATCAGTGGCCAATATCGGATATAAGAGAGAATGCTACAATCAATAGCCATAACCGGATATAAGAGAGAATGCTGCAATCACTGGCCAGTACCGGATATAAGAGAGAATGCTACAATCACTGGTCAGTACAGGATATAAGAGAGAATGCTACAATCACTGGTCAGTACCGGATATACGAGAGAATGCTACAATCACTGGCCAGCACCGGATATAAGAGAGAATGCTACAATCACTGGCCAGTACCGGATATAAGAGAGAATGCTACAATCACTGGTCAGTACCGGATATAAGAGAGAATGCTACAATCACTGGTCAGTACAGGATATAAGAGAGAATGCTACAATCACTAGCCAGTACCGGATATAACAGAGAATCCTACAATCACTGGCCAGTAACGGATATAAGAGAGAATGCTACAATCACTGGTCAGTACCGGATAAAAGAGAGAATGCTACAATCACTGGTCAGTACCGGATATAAGAGAGAAAACTACAATCAGTGGTCAGTACCAGATATGAGAGAGAATGCTACAATCACTGGCCAGTACAGGATATAAGAGAGAATGCTACAATCACTGCCAGTACCGGATATAACAGAGAATGCTACAATCACTGGTCAGTACAGGATAAAAGAGAGAATGATACAATCACTGGCCAGTACCGGATGTAACAGAGAATGCTACAATCAGTGGTCAGTACCAGATATAAGAGAGAATGCTACAATCATTGGTCAGTACAGGATAAAATAGAGAATGCTACAATCACTGTTCATTACCCGATATAAGAGAGAATGCTACAATCACTGGTCAGTACAGGATATAAGAGAGAATGCTACAATCACTGGCCAGTATCGGATATAAGAGTGATTGCTACAATCAGTGGTCCTTACAGTATATAAGAGAGAATGCTACAATCAGTGGTCATTACAGGATATAAGAGAGAATGCTACAATCACTGGCCAGTATCGGATATAAGAGAGACTGCTACAATCACTGGCCAGTATCGGATATAAGAGATAATGCTACAATCACTGGCCAGTACCGGATATAAGAGAGAATGCTACAATCACTGGCCAGTACAGGATATAAGAGAGAATGCTACAATCACTGTTCATTACCGGATATAAGAGAGAATGCTACAATCACTGCTCATTACCGGATATAAGAGAGAATGCTACAATCACTGGTCAGTACCAGATAAAAGAGAGAATGCTACAATCACTGGTCAGTACAGGATATAAGAGAGAATGCTACAATCACTGGCCAGTATCGGATATAAGAGAGAATGCTACAATCAATAGACATTACAGGATATAAGAGAAAATGCTACAATGAGTGGTCATTATAGGATATAAGAGAGAATGCTACAATCACTGGCCAGTATCGGATATAAGAGAGATTGCTACAATCACTGGCCAGTATCGGGTATAAGAGATAATGCTACAATCACTGGCCAGTACCGGATATAAGAGAGAATGCTACAATCACTGGCCAGTACATGATACAATAGAGAATGTACAATCAGTGGTCATTACAGGATATAAGAGAGAATGCTACAATCAGTGGCCAGTATCGGATATAAGAGAGAATGCTACAATCACTGGCCATAACCGGATATAAGAGAGAATGCTGCAATCACTGGCCAGTACCGGATATAAGAGAGAATACTACAATCACTGGTCAGTACAGGATATAAGAGAGAATGCTACAATCACTAACCAGTACCGGATATAAGAGAGAATGCTACAATCACTAGCCAGTACCGGATATAAGAGAGAATGCTACAATCACTGGCCAGTACCGGATATAAGAGAGAATGCTACAATCACTGGTCAGTACCGGATATAAGAGAGAATGCTACAATCAGTGGTCAGTACCAGATATAAGAGAGAATGCTACAATCACTGGCCAGTACAGGATATAAGAGAGAATGCTACAAGCACTGCCAGTACCGGATATAAGAGAGAATGCTACAATCACTGGTCAGTACAGGATAAAAGAGAGAATGATACAATCACTGGCCAGTACCGGATGTAAGAGAGAATGCTACAATCAGTGGTCAGTACCAGATATAAGATAGAATGCTACAATCACTGGTCAGTACAGGATATAAGAGAGAATGCTACAATCACTGGTCAGTACATGATATAAGAGAGAATGCTACAATCACTGGTCAGTACAGGATATAAGAGAGAATGATGCAATCACTGTTCATTACCGGATATAAGAGAGAATGCTACAATCACTGTTCATTACCGGATATAAGAGAGAATGCTACAATCACTGGTGAGTACCGGATAAAAGAGAGAATGCTACAATCACTGGTCAGTACAGGATATTAGAGAGAATGCTACAATCACTGGCCAGTATCGGATATAAGAGTGATTGCTACAATCAGTGGTTCTTACAGGATATAAGAGAAAATGCTACAATCAGTGGTCATTAAAGGATATAAGAGAGAATGCTACAATCACTGGCCAGTATCGGATATAAGAGAGAATGCTACAATCACTGGCCAGTATCGGATATAAGAGATAATGCTACAATAACTGGCCATTACCGGATATAAGAGAGAATGTTACAATCACTGGCCAGTACAGGATATAAGAGAGAATGCTACAATCACTGGTCAGTACAAGATATAAGAGAGAATGCTACAATCAGTAGACATTACAGGATATAAGAGAGAATACTACAATCAGTGGTCATTACAGGATATAAGAGAGAATGCTACAATCACTGGCCAGTATCGGATATAAGAGAGAATGCTACAATCACTGGCCAGTATCGGATATAAGAGATAATGCTACAATCACTGGCCAGTACCGGATATAAGAGAGAATGCAACAATCACTGGCCAGTACATGATACAAGAGAGAATGCTACAATCAGTGGTCATTAAAGGATATAAGAGAGAATGCTACAATCAGTGGCCAGTATCGGATATAAGAGAGAATGCTACAATCACTGGCCATAACCGGATATAAGAGAGAATGCTGCAATCACTGGCCAGTACCGGATATAAGAGAGAATGCTACAACCACTGGTCAGTACAGGATATAAGAGAGAATGCTACAATCACTAGCCAGTACCGGATATAAGAGAGAATGCTACAATCACTGGCCAGTACCGGATATAAGAGAGAATGCTACAATCACTGGTCAGTACCGGATATAAGAGAGAATGCTACAATCACTGATCAGTACCGGATATAAGAGAGAATGCTACAATCACTAGCCAGTACCGGATATAAGAGAGCATGTTACAATCACTGGTCAGTACCGGATAAAAGAGAGAATGCTACAATCACTGGTCAGTACCGGATATAAGAGAGAATGCTACAATCAGTGGTCAGTACCAGATATAAGAGAGAATGCTACAATCACTGGCCAGTACAGGATATAAGAGAGAATGCTACAATCACTGCCAGTACCGGATATAGAAGAGAATGCTACAATCACTGGCCAGTACCGGATATAAGAGTGAATGCTACAAACCGTGGTCTCTCTCATATATAAGAGAGACTGGCTGGCTGCTGAGGATGGGGACGGAACGCTTATGGGAATGTCCCGAATGCTGTGATGTCGGTTCCTAAATCAATCAATCAATCAATCAATCAATCAATATATAAGAGAGAATGCTACAAACAGTGGCCAGAACCTGATATAAGAGGGAATGCTACAATCACTGGCCAGTACCATTCTCCAGGCCTGAGACGGGAACTTTCCCGCGCCTGTTTAAGAGTCGTCTTCTAGTAAATAGTGGTCATTTTTTCTGTCAGGGGCACTGCAAATGCATTGTCTGTTGCAAGCCATTGTCTGTTGTAAGGCATTGTCTGTTGTAAGCTATTGTCTGTTGCAAGCTATTGTCTGTTGCAAGCTGTTGTCTGTTGTAAGCCATTGTCTGCTCTAAGCCATTGTCTGTTGTAATTCATTGTCTGCTCTAAGCCATTGTCTGTTTTAAGCCATTGTCTGTTGTAAGCTATTGTCAGTTGTAACCCATTGTCTGCTCTAAGCCATTGTCTGTTGTAAGCCATTGTCTGTTGTAAGCTATTGTCTGTTGCAAGCTATTGTCTGTTGCAAGCTGTTGTCTGTTGTAAGCCATTGTCTGCTCTAAGCCATTGTCTGTTGTAATTCATTGTCTGCTCTAAGCCATTGTCTGTTTTAAGCCATTGTCTGTTGTAAGCTATTGTCAGTTGTAACCCATTGTCTGCTCTAAGCCATTGTCTGTTGTAAGCCATTGTCTGTTGTAAGCTATTGTCTGTTGCAAGCTATTGTCTGTTGTAAGCCATTGTCTGCTCTAAGCCATTGTCTGTTGTAAGCCATTGTCTGCTCTAAGCCATTGTCTGTTGTAATTCATTGTCTGCTCTAAGCCATTGTCTGTTGTAATTCATTGTCTGCTCTAAGCCATTGTCTGTTGTAAGCCATTGTCTGTTGTAAGCCATTGTCTGTTGTAAGCCATTGTTTGTTGTAAGCCATTGTCTGCTCTAAGCCATTCTCTGTTGTAAGCCATTATCTGTTGTAAGCCATTGTCTGCTCTAAGCCATTGTCTGTTGTAATCCATTGTCTGTTGTAAGCCATTGTTTGTTGTAAGCCATTGTCTGCTCTAAGCCATTCTCTGTTGTAAGCCATTGTCTGTTGTAAGCCATTGTCTGCTCTAAGCCATTGTCTGCTCAAAGCCATTGTCTGTTGTAATCCATTGTCTGTTGTAAGCCATTGTCTGTTGTAAGCCATTGTCTCCTCTAAGCCAATGTCTGCTCTAAGCTATTGTCTGTTGTAAGCCATTGTGTGGTGTAAGCCATTGTCTGTTGTAAGCCATTGTCTGTTATAATTCATTGTCTGCTCTAAACCATTGTCTGTTGTAAGCCATTGTCTGTTGTAAGCAATTGTGTGTTGTAAGCCATTGTCTGCTCTAAGCCATTGTCTGTTGTAAGCCATTATCTGTTGTAATTCATTGTCTGCTTAAAGCCATTGTCTGTTGTAAGCCATTGTCTGCTCTAAGACATTGTCTGTTGTAAGCCATTGTCTGCTGTAAGTCATTGTCTACTCTAAGCCATTGTCTGCTCTAAGCCATTGTCTGCTCTAAGCCATTATCTGTTGTAAGTCATTGTTTGTTGTAAGCCATTGTCTGCTGTAAGCCATTGTCTGTTGTAAGCCATTATCTGTTGTAAGCCATTGTCTGTTTTAAGCCATTGTCTGCTCTAAGCCATTGTCTGCTCTAAGCCATTGTCTGCTCTAAGCCATTGTCTGCTCTAAGCCATTGTCTGCTCTAAGCCATTGTCTGCTCTAAGCCATTGTCTGTTGTAAGCCATTATCTGTTGTAATTCATTGTCTGCTCTAAGCCATCGTCTGTTGTAAGCCATTGTCTTTTGTAAGCCATTGTCTTTTGTAAGCCATTGTCTGTTGTAAGCCATTATCTGTTGTAATTCATTGTCTGCTCTAAGCCATTGTCTGTTGTAAGCCATTGTCTGTTATAAGCCATTGTCTTTTGTAAGCCATTGTCTGCTGTAAGCCATTGTCTGTTGTAAGCCATTATCTGTTGTAAGCCATTGTCTGTTGTAAGGCATTGTCTGTTGTAAGGCATTGTCTCCTCTAAGCCATTGTCTGCTCTAAGCCACTGTCTGTTGTAAGCCATTGTCTGCTGTAAGCCATTGTCTGCTAAGCCATTGTCTGTTGTAAGCCATTGTCTGCTCTAAGCCATTGTCTGTTGTAAGCCATTGTCTGTTTTAAGCCATTGTCTGTTGTAAGGCATTGTCTCCTCTAAGCCATTGTCTGCTCTAAGCCACTATCTGTTGTAAGCCATTGTCTGTTGTAAGCCATTGTCTGTTGTAAGCCATTGTCTGTTGTAAGGCATTGCCTGCTCTAAGCCATTGTCTGTTGTAAGCCATTTTCTGTTGTAAGCCATTGTCTGTTGTAAGGCATTGTCTGTTGTAAGGCATTGCTTGCTCTAAGCCATTGTCTGTTGTAAGCCATTGTCTGTTGTAAGCCATTGTCTGCTCTAAGCTATTGTCTGTTGTAAGCAATTGTCTGCTCTAAGCCATTGTCTGTTGTAAGCCATTGTCTGTTGTAAGCCATAGTCTCCTGTAAGCCATTGTCTGTTGTAAGCCATTGTCTGCTCTAAGCCATTGTCTGTTGTATGCCATTGTCTGTTGTAAGTCATTGTCTGCTCTAATCCATTGTCTGTTGCAAGCCATTGTCTTCTCTAAGCCATTGTCTGTTGTAAGCCATTGTCTGCTCTAAGCCATTGACTGTCGTAAGCCATTGTCTGATGTAAGCGATTGTCTGCTCTAAGCCATTGTCTGCTCTAAGCCATTGTCTGCTCTAAGCCATTGTCTGTTGTAAGCCACTGTCTGCTCTAAGCCATTGTCTGCTCTAAGCCATTGTCTGTTGTAAGCCATTGTCTGTTGTAAGCCATTGTCTGTTGTAAGCCATTGGCTGCTCTAAGCCATTGTCTGCTCTAAGCCATTGTCTGCTCTAAGCCATTTTCTGTTGTAAGCCATTGTCTGCTCTAAGCCATTGTTTGTTGTAAGCCATTGTCTGTTGTAAGCCATTGTCTGCTCTAAGCCATTGTCTGTTGTAAGCCATTGTCTGTTGTAAGCCATTGTCTGTTGTAAGCGATTGTCTGCTCTAAGACATTGTCTGCTCTAAGCCATTGTCTGCTCTAAGCCATTGTCTGTTGTAAGCCACTGTCTGCTCTAAGCCATTGTCTGCTCTAAGCCATTGTCTGTTGTAAGCCATTGTCTGTTGTAAGCCATTGTCTGTTGTAAGCCATTGTCTGCTCTAAACCATTGTCTGCTCTAAGCCATTGTCTGCTCTAAGCCATTGTCTGCTCTAAGCCATTTTCTGTTGTAAGCCATTGTCTGCTCTAAGCCATTGTCTGCTCTAAGCCATTGTTTGTTGTAAGCCATTGTCTGCTCTAAGCCATTGTCTGTTGTAAGCCATTGTCTGTTGTAAGCCATTGTCTGCTCTAAGCCATTGTCTGCTCTAAGCCATTGTCTGCTCTAAGCCATTTTCTGTTGTAAGCCATTGTCTGTTGTAAGCCATTGTCTGTTGTAAGCCATTGTCTGCTGTAAGCCATTGTCTGCTCTAAGCCATTGTCTGCTGTAAGCCGTTGTCTGTTGTAAGCCATTGTCTGTTGTAAGCCGTTGTCTGTTGTAAGCCATTGTCTGTTGTAAGCCATTGTCTGTTGTAAGTCATTGTCTGCTCTAAGCCATTGTCTGCTCTAAGCCATTGTCTGCTCTAAGCCATTGTCTGCTGTAAGCCATTGTCTGCTCTAAGCCATTGTCTGTTGTAAGCCATTGTATGTTGTAAGCCATTGTCTGTTGTAAGCCATTGTCTGTTGTAAGCCATTGTTTGTTGTAAGCCATTGTTTGTTGTAAACCATTGTCTGTTGTAAGCCATTTTCTGTTGTAACCCATTGTCAGTTGATATCACCATAAGTGCCAAGTCTCCTCCCACAGATCACCGTAGGAAACTCATCACAGTGCCCGAAATCCAAGGACCCAAACATGTATATACCACAAGCACGCCTCAATGTTCGTGGGTGGATTTTTTGTGTTGTTAAATTCTAAATTCAACCTGACAGCGACCTGCTCATTTGCATTTCTGGCTTTCTCTGGGTAAAATGAAAAGACACACTAGACAACAACAACAACAACAACAACAACAACAACAACAACAACAACAAATGCGAAGCTATAAGACACGCCAAATTCTAGCCCGGGCATCGAATGAAAGATAGACAGGAAGTGTAATAACAGATTTGACCCAACTGAAAGCAATTTATGCCTACAGCGCATGCGTGCATACTTAACATGCGAAACCCCTGGAAACATTCTTGCACGTGCTTCTCGGAACCAATGGTAAGTGATGCAAAACGCAGCGGGTTCGTGACCCCAGGAGGCCCGCGCACTTAGGTAACCTGTGTTATTGCACGCCTGCCAGGGAGGGAGAGACCTGGCGGGCTACAGAAAAACAACATATTGAATATGGTAAACATCAAACGACTGCATAATCGCGTCTGATTCCTCATTATGCCATTACTGTTGGTATGTGATGTATTTGTGAGCCCCGACAACAGAAAAGGTCCCGCGTGGTTATTTGTGGTAATATCGTGGTCAGATTGTGTCGTGGTGAAGTACACAGTTGACCCAAGTCAAGCTTTCTGATGGCACTGACCCATCACAAATCTCGCCCTGAGATTGCTGGTAAACCCGTTCTGGACAATCCAATGTGTTGGTTTCCTCCCATTTCCTAGAACCGTTGATTACAGTTCGTGTGATCAACAAAGTGGTGTACGACAGGGATAAGTAATGTCTCCAAATCTGTTCTCTCATTAGAGTGAACATATTATGAGGATATGAAAGGAGTTGCATTCAGAGGGCAAAACATTCAATAATATAAGATATGCAGATGACACAGTATTGATTGCTGACAACAACGAGCAGGATCTACAACATTTGGTGGATGTGGTTATTGCACAGTGAGAAACATACTTTGGAATTGAATTGTAAGAAAATAGAGATCAAGGTCCTCCCCAAGAGGAAAGAAATATCACATTGTAACATCCAAGTGAATGGAAATATCCTTAAACAAGTGAATCAGTGTAACTATATCGGGACAGCCGTAACGTTTGATGGTAGATACCTTGCAGAGATTAGACTAAGAATCGCCATGGCGAACGTGGCCTTCTGCAAAATAGAAAACATACTTAGCAGCAAAAAGTTGTCAACTGCAGTGAGAAAAATAGTGTTGAAGTGCTATGTAGAACCCATATTGTTGTATGCGTGCGAAACATGGACATTTAACAGACAAGCTGTGAAACATCTAAAGGCGGTGGATTTTGAGAAAACTGCAAAATGGACTGACGGAAAATCAAATGAGGCCGTCCTTCAAGAGACAAATGAAAAAAAAATAAAAGTATATTGATTGGAGAAATTATACGTAGACAATCAAGGTTTTTTTTTGTTGGACATGTTATGAGGAGAAATGGACTTGAAAATGTGGTGACAACTGGCAAGCTTGATGGCAAGAGAGGAAGAGGAAGATAAAGGGATAAATAACCTGATGGTTTGGCAGCAATAGCTTGGTTGGGACTAGAACACAGACTTGATTCGAGATTCTGGTGACTGTGTGAGTTGGCGACAGCCTGTCGGCGGACCACTTGATGATGATGATCAACAAAGACATCAGCATGGCAGGCGGGCTTCATGTGCTGGCGTTTACGCCTCCGCTGCGCTGAGGGCGGGGTAGGGGGTTCACTTTCCGCATGAATCAGTTGGACTTCAAAGTTGACATGTCGTTCAGAAAGCAATGGTCAAACTACTGCTTGTAATCAATGGTCAGTAAATCCAACTAGGGCAGTTTCTCTAGTCCCCGAAGTCAACCGCGTGCGGTTTGACTGCAGACTGCTTTGCGTTGGTATAGGCACATTCAGAAAGCACTGGGAACTACTGAAGGCAAAGATTGTCTAGTAAACTACAAACAGCCAAAATGTTGGGGTTGAATGGGATGTCTTGTAAGGGACGTGCAACTGACATTGTATGATCAGCACATACAGAGACCCGAGACGCCTTGTAAGGGACGTGCAACTGACATTGTATGATCAATAACATACAGAGACGTCCTGTAAGGGACGTGCAACTGACATTGTATGATCAGCACATACAGAGACGTCCTGTAAGGGACGTGCAACTGACATTGTATGATCAGCACATACAGAGACATCCTGTAAGGGACGTGCAACTGACATTGTATGATCAGCACATACAGAGACCAGAGACGTCTTGTAAGGGACGTGCAACTGACATTGTATAATCAGCACATACATAGACCAGAGACGTCTTGTAAGGGACGTGCAACTGACATTGTATGATCAGCACATACAGAGACCAGAGACGCCTTGTAAGGGACGTGCAACTGACATTGTATGATCAGCACATACAAGGGCCAGAGACGTCTTGTAAGGGACGTGCAACTGACATTGTATGATTAGCACATACAGAGACCAGAGACGCTTGTAAGGGACGTGCAACTGACATTGTATGATCATCCACATACAGAGACGTCCTAGTAAGGGACGTGCAACTGACATTGTATGATTCAGCAATACAGAGACGTCTTGTAAGGCGACGTGCAACTGACATTGTATGATCAGCACATACAAAAAACTCTTGTAATATTATTTTTAATGAATATAAGATACAGAGACGTCTTGTAAGGGACGTGCCAACTGACATTGTATGATCAGCCACATACAGAGACGTCTTGTAAGGGACGTGCACCTGACATTGTATGATCAGCGCATACAGAGACCAGAGACGTCTTGTATGGGACGTGCAACTGACATTGTATGATCAGCACATACAGAGACGTCTTGTAAGGGATGTGCAACTGACATTGTATGATCAGCACATACAGAGACCAGAATGCCTTGTAAGGGACGTGCAAATGAATGGTATGATCAGCACATACAGAGACGTCTTGTAAGGGACGTGCAACTGACATTGCATGATCACACATACAGAGAACGTCCTGTAAGGGAAGTGCAACTGACATTGTATGATCAGCACATACATAGACCAGAGGACGTCCTGTAAGGGACGTGCAACCTGACATTGTAGGATCAGCACATACAGAGGACGTCTTGTAAGGGACGTGCAACTGACATTGTATGATCAGCAACATATCAGAGACGTCCTTGTAAGGGACGTGCAACTGACATTGTATGATCAGCACATACAGAGACGTCTGTAAGGGACGTGCAACTGACATTGTTATGATCAGCACATACAGAGACCAGAGACGTCCTTTAAGGGGACGTGCAACTGACATTGTATGATCAGACCATACAGAGACCAGAGACGTCCTGTAAGGGACGTGCAACTGACATTGTATGATCAGCACGTACAGAGACCAGAGACGTCTTGTAAGGGACGTGCAACTGACATTGTATGATCAGCACATACAGAGACCAGAGACGTCCTGTAAGGGACGTGCAACTGACATTGTATGATCAGCACATACAGAGACCCGAGACGCCTTGTAAAGGACGTGCAACTGACATTGTATGATCAATCACATACAGAGACGTCCTGTAAGGGACGTGCAACTGACATTGTATGATCAGCACATACAGAGACGTCCTGTAAGGGACGTGCAACTGACATTGTATGATCAGCACATACAGAGACGTCCTGTAAGGGACGTGCAACTGACATTGTATGATCAGCACATACAGAGACCAGAGACGTCTTGTAAGGGACGTGCAACTGACATTGTATAATCAGCACATACATAGACAGAGACATCTTGTAAGGGACGTGCAACTGACATTGTATGATCAGCACATACAGAGACGAGAGACGCCTTGTATGGGACGTACAACTGACATTGTATGATCAGCACATACATAGACCAGAGACGTCTTGTAAGGGACATGCAACTGACATTGTATGATCAGCACATACAGAGACCCGAGACGCCTTGTAAGGGACGTGCAACTGACATTGTATGATCATCACATACAGAGACGTCCTGTAAGGGACGTGCAACTGACATTGTATGATCAGCACATACAGAGACGTCCTGTAAGGGACGTGCAACTGACATTGTATGATCAGCATATACAAAGACTTACTGTAAGGGACGTGCAACTGACATTGTATATCAGCACATACATAGACCAGAGACGTCTTGTAAGGGACGTGCAACTGACATTGTATGATCAGCACATACAGAGACCAGAGACGTCGTGTAAGGGACGTGCAACTGACATTGTATGATCAGCACATACAGATAGCAGAGACGTCTGTAAGGGACGTGCAACTGACATTGTATGATCAGCACATACAGAGACGTCTTTAAGAGACGTGCAACTGACATTGTATGATCATCACATACAGAGACGTCCTGTAAGGGACGTGCAACTGACATTGTATGATCAGCAGATACAGAGACGTCCTGTAAGGGACGTGCAACTGACATTGTATGATCAGCACATACAGAGACTTCCTGTAAGGGACGTGCAACTGACATTGTATAATCAGCACATACATAGACCAGTGCCATGAGTCAGATTACTTAAGACCTGGTTAACAGCAACATAGATTGGTGAAACAGTAATAGTGATAAATAAGTACGGAGAGTGATAAGGGAAAAGACACCGGTAACGGGCTAAAGATAGTGGCCAATAGAATTGCGAGGAGGAGGCCACGTGATTAGGAGGGTCGAGCAGGGCGAACGGACAAAGGGAGTCAGTCGGGGTTGGGAAGCCATGACAGACAGATCACGAAAGCAGAGAAGTGTGTCGGCTGAGAACTGAATATTCCTTGTGGCGATGAAACGCCGAGAATCGTTCGACGGACCAGTAAATGAGTGTACGCTAGATATTTACAAGCGTGGACCGATTGATGAGAATAGTGTTGCCGCGACCAGGCGGGTGGACATGTTACAGCACGGAGTCGAGTCGTGTGCCGTGGGCAGAGGTTGCCGGCCTGTGAATGTAGGCGCCATGCGACCATGTGTAACAGGACTGTAAGTAGGGTAGAAGAGTGTGTGTGTAGATCATTGTAGTTGATTAGATAGCCTGGATAGCAGGATCGTACTACAATCAGTGTGTAAACAAATGTCGTGAGTGTACATGTAACTTTGAATATCCCAGTGATTGTGTCGCATAGAAACAATACATGATGCCATTCTATCACTCGGTGGTGACGAGTTGTGTTCACGGTTGTATCAGTGTGTAATTCATAAAGAGTGTCAACGTAGCCGCATCTCAATACCCCTAGTTACGTCAGAAAGGGCTCGTTGGCAACGTGGGGGCATGCGTCCTTCGAAAGAAACTCGGCAAAATTGAGGCAATGGTTATTATGGTAGTGAACAAGTATGTATGTATTGTCAGCTACAGATTTTCAATAACCACAAACAGTTAAGGCTATGTACACCAACAAGATAATAGCACAAGCGCATGGATTATAGATAACAGAAAACCATGGCTAGGTGTGGAACATAGGACGCTTGAGCTTATGTTACAAGAAAGTAACCCGCAGTAAGCGAGGTTCAACAGCCTCAGGAAAGTAATCGGTTGTATTAAACAATTGAAGAGCATAAGTAAGAATATGGGGCAACTTGATTCAGGTGATGGTTTCAAAGTGAGGTATCATCAGTGAAGTTAGCATTCATGGTGCAAGTACAATGGAGCAGTCAGCGCCAATTCTGCTAAAGCTAAGAAGATGAGTAGCAGCAATACAAACAACAGAACATACGTCGATACTCAACTGTATAATTTCTGATTAACTTGGCGTTGTGCATGAGCGAACAACACTTTAATATTAGGAAATCCCGGAAAATAGAAATACAGAAACATTATGGCATCTTGCCACAAGAATTACAGTGTGAAGCCGTATTCAGGGGGCTGCAGCATTAGAATGCTGGCATAGACTAATTATGTCAAAACTAGTATCTGTTCCAGAAATGTGTTCCATGACAGTTAGTAGTACACTATGAGGTATCTACGCCATTGATGTGGAGCTGCACCTGACGACCAAGTTTATCCTTGTCGACCTGTGAGTGAAACGGGGACGGCCACGCTGATTTGGATCAAGCCGGATAGCAAGCGGAAGTGAACCGAGCATCAGGATCAAGCCACTGGAAACATCGCTGGATATATACAGGGCAAGTTAATTCCAATTAATTTTCTATGTGTACTGCTCAATTACAGAGAGCTATTAGACACCTTTGTATGGTATTGTGCAATCAGCCTGATGAATTAGATTGTGCTTCCACAGGGATGATGGTGGTTAGTTAATCTTTTTTCTGTTACAGGTTACCAAAACAAGATCAGCGACAACACTTACTGCGTCTACTGATAGTGATATATATAATCGGACTAATAGATAACAGATAATCATGTCTACCTTGGCAGACTTCATAGCTCTAGGTGAGAAGTGTGTTTCACAGGAAAAGAGCTTATGACGTGGGCGGAGAATAAAGTGACTGACACATCAGAAGCAAGAACGGGAACGATAGAGCAGCAGTCAGAGAATTTGAAAGGCAGAAATTAGCAGCACAAGCAGAACTCGAAGAAAAGAAATTAGCAGCACAAGAAGCGGCAGCTAAAGACGCCAAAGAACTTGAGCTACAGAAATTAGCAGCACAAGAGGCAGCACTAGCTTTCGAAAAAGAGAAACTGGCAGTACAATTAACATTGAAAGACAAAGATGTGGAGGGGAGTATTAAAGTAAAGATGCTAGAACTGGAGAAAGAAACTGAAGTTGAAAAAACTAAGTTGGCAGCCAAAGCATTGGACCCCATTCGAAGATATCAAGGTATCATCAGGAACTTTGCCACAAGGGATTCCATCTCTGCATGGGTTACCAACTTCGAAGTATTGATGAACCACTACAAGGTGCAGTTGAAGAGTGGGCGATCCTCTTTCATAAGCATTTGGCCTTGGAGCCATTGAAGGTGGTAGAGGGCATCCCGGAGCATCGGCGAACTGATTACAACTATGTCAAGGAAAGAGTCTTGGCACATTTTAGTTTAGATGAGGCGGGTCTGAGAACCGCATTTTAGAGTACTGACTCCAAAGTCGAACCCAAACCTTCATGGATTTCATGGCCGAAACTCAATCTCTATATGACAAATGGCTGAAGGCAGCTAGAGTAGGCAACGACCCCGAAAAGCACAGAGACCTGATGCTGAGAGATAAAATTATTTCAGCTGTGCCAGACTCCATGGCAACGTTCCTGCTTGAAAATAAATGCGCCACAATAACTGAAATGGAGTCCAAGGGTGAGGCGTATTATAATGCCCATAGGGAGATTTTTGCAGAGGGGGCACAGCCAGAACTTATAGTAGGAGCAGCTGCCAGGTTCTATGATCGAAGGCAATCATACGGACCCAGAAGTAAATATCAACCAATGAATAGATATACACCAAATCCCACCGAGACAAGCGGACGTAGTTCGAACTGGCCCAGTAAGAGAATGTAAATATTGTGATCGCCAACATGGGTCGTTGGAAATGTGCGACCGAAATCCTGAGTATAAGTCATACCTCAAGAATATGTCGGTCAGAAGAAGCAATAGGTATGCAGACTATAGAGACAGTCTGAAATGCTGGTTATGTAGAAGCTATGGCCACTTGGCAAGGAAGTGTTAGTCTGAGAAAACTGAATGAAGACACCAACATGGCATACGCCATGTCCAGCAGCGACGAGGATGAACAAGACACAAATGCAACACACATGTATGACTGTCAGGGCGACATGACTGACAACAAAGTGTATATGCAGGAAGCCAACTCTGCATACATAACAAACGGAAATCTGGACGTTCGACGAGCATTAGTGAATGTTTTGCAGTGAAAATGGTTAGAGACACAGGGACAACAATGTGGGGGTAGACAGGAAGATGGTAAGAGACGAAGACTATACAGACGACAGAGTGACGTGCAGAACATTTGGCGGGGCGTTAGAGCAGTATAGAGTAGCTTGGACAGACATTGACTGTCCTTACTACAAAGGGCGGAAAAAAGCGGCAGTGTTACCACATCCCACAACGGAGCTAATATTGGGCAATATCCCAGAGGTCAAAGAGTGCACACCCCAGGACATAAACAAATGGGAAAAAGAGAACTTAGAAATAGCAGATTGCGATGCGGCATGGACATTCCCGACAGAAGACATTAAAATTAAAGTAGATGATGACCCATCAGACATAGGAACAGACATTTACCATACAGGCGAAGAATACAGAAGAATTCAAGGACAAACAAGGGACCCCAGTACAGGGACCGTACAGGGGAATGTGTCCCGACGGTAACGACACAATCATGGACGATAGGCATGGACCAGTTGATATTCGCGAAGAGCTAAGACAGTTGACACAGCAAGAACTGACATGGGATACATTAAATTTTAGGCCAGACCTAACAGAGTACGAAAAGGAGAAAGTAGTCTTTGGTGTGGAAAACTTAGAGTGGATTGTCCACAGTTCAACGACAGCACAGCAATGGTGAAACAATTTTTTATGCCATACTTGACTCACACATGTGCTAACAGGTTAGAAAAACAAATGGTACAACAAGCATGTTCAGCACAAGAGAGTAGGTCAGTATCTGGGTATAGGTTACAGGACGAAGAGGGCGTATGCATCAAGAAAAACAGTCAAGAAGAAAGGTCAACAGAGAAGGTGAAGATAAAACAAACAGATGTTACAGACTACACAGAATCGGGTTGGGAGAATGAAATTCCCCCAAAGAGGCCACACGTACGGTACATTGACACAGACGCTCTGTTAGCACAATGGCAACAAGAGGAAATTCCAAAAGATCAAATAAATAAACGAACACAGGACATCAAAATAAGGAATTGGAATAGGTATTGGAAAAGTATAGGGTTAACAGATGAGGAAAGGAAAGAAAAGACAAAAGAAATAGATAAGTTCAAATCAATAACAACATATATTACAAAAGAAGATGCAAATCATTGTACAATACTACATGTTAAGGAGACATCACATGTTCCTACGTGAAACTCGTATCGTAGGATAGGTATATTGTATATACATGTCATATTCATGTTTATGTCATATACATGTTTGTATATACTTGTAGTGTATAAAAGCTATGTGTATGTGATTGGTACAGGTAGAAATGTTGTAGTAGAATGAATGCATTGATAGGTATAAGGTTGATTGAAGTAACATGATGAGGTGGTAAAGTCATCAGGGAAAAAAAAAAATACAAACATCACAGAGGTGTAATAGTGTGGTTAAAATATAGACATGAAGTCTGTGAATGCTAGCAATAACATGGCCTAAGAAACGTTACACCGACTATATGATAAAATGATCTGGTCAGATTAGGGACAAAATCCCGATAGTACAATAGGGCATACGGTAAGACTATCATCTAGGAAACCATGCGTTCATACAAGGGGATTGGTCCAGTGGTTAGCACGTTGTGGTACTGACCATGATAACATGTCAATGTAGGAAATGTGATAGGATTGCTGTAATATAATATGCCATTGTGAATGTAAATATGTATGTATGGATATATATACACACAAGGCTGTTGTTAATTTCAGATAGTTAAGGGGTGTAAATGACTGAGCAGAAGAGATAATGTCGAAGGTACCTCAAAGATGCTACCTCACTAGCTGACTGAAGAGGCTGAGACCGACAGACGCAAGGAAGATTGAGAATCTGATGGGTAGAAGATACAGTTAGCGAAGACAGATACCAGCCAGAACCAACCAAGAGAGTAATAGTTAATAACATTCACAATCATTCAATAAACAAAACTCATAATATACGTAGATAGAGATAAATATAATTTTAATGGCTTTAAGTACATCCATAAACATCAGTACGTTCTTATGATCATGATCATCATGCCATGTATATTTGTAATCAGTATGCAGGTAATTTTAACAATAATTGTAACAGTGTTGATTGTACTATTACCTGATTGTAACACATAACGTATAAAATGAGATGTCGGTGCTAGAGATGCTAGAAACTGATGAATGCTCATAACTGGAAAAAAAAAGAAGGATCAACATCTACCAGAGCAGGAAGGTTGACAGTGGGTCTAAAACCACGATATATCACAGATGACACCCATAACAAAAAAAGAAAAGAAGAAGAAGGTAACTGAGACATTACTACCAGTGATACATATTGATGTCACAAAGATGATAATGATGGGCGAGTGAAAGTTTGAATAGTGCTTGAAATATTACATGTGAGTCCAACTTTATATACTATTCAGATTTTATGACAATATTGTAAGTTGGAAAGACAGACATGTACAATTGGTAGGAGAAACTTATGTGATTGTGGTAACAGATACATAACATGAGAACATGAGGAGTGACAGCGAAGTGAGAAAAAGGGGACGAGAAGACTGAGAGTAGGAATTTGTGCGAATGAGAATCAATTTGAACACAACTGGGATACTTGCACACCGGTATACAGGAAGCGTACAGGCATAGACGGAACATTTGAGGTTCGAGTATGCGTGTTGTAAGACAGAGTACAGAATAAAAAATTAAACACTATTAAAAAAAAAAAAAAAAAAAAAAAAAAAAAAAAAAAAAAAGAGAGAGAGAGAAAATTGTGATGAATGGATGAAAGAGAGAGAATGAAAGAGAGAGAGAACAGAGTACAAGTACAGGTGAAAGAAAGAATACAAGGATAGTGGAGTAGGATTATTAGCAGTACCAATGATAATAGTACCAAGTGGTAGCACTTTGTACATATAATATGTTAACATGTAGTACTTTGGCATGGTAGTAGATGTATATCAAGGTATATAAGGGTCATGGTATTAGGAACACGACAAGGAAAAAGTTAGTAGCAAGAACACCAGGGATAAACAGAAGGCAAATAAAGGGAAGAGATAGCCACAGAGCAGAAGTAACTAATGGCAGCCAACCACGCACACACGTTGACAAGACATATACAAGAGTCATAGGTACTCGCACCAAAGAGATCCACAGTCGTAGCATAGACTACTCAGGAGCAAAATAGAGCTTAAACAAAATATGGGTGAAATTGATGTCTGCAATACACACGTTCCTGCACCCAGGGCTTAAGGGCTGGGGAGGGTGTCAGTTGCTTGTACCGAGGTATAAATGAGGAACCTTATGGGAATGTCCGGGGTGGGACATTGGGACTCATAGTAGGTTGGTCCTCAACTTGCCGAAAACAAAGGGGGTTGAGGCCACACGAGGTCTATTTGGGAATAGACGGATATTCGTGTCCGACATTATAATTTGTGTGAAGGTATGGCAGAATATCAACGTAACACAGAGGGAAGTTAAAGGGAAATGAGAAGCAAGCTCAAAGGCATGAGGCAGTAGACAGATATGTGCGACCAGGGACAGGCATGTGCGACCAAGCTGACTCATGTCAAGTGTAGAGATAAGGAAGAACCCAAAAATGTAGAACATTTTTGAAATTGCGGGGGGCATATGCCATGAGTCAGATTACTTAAGACCTGGTTAACAGTAACATAGATTGGTGAAACAGTAATAGTGATAAATAAGTACGGAGAGTGATAAGGGAAAAGACACCGGTAACGGGCTAAAGATAGTGGCCAATAGAATTGCGAGGAGGAGGCCACGTGATTAGGAGGGTCGAGCAGGGCGAACGGACAAAGGGAGTCAGTCGGGGTTGGGAAGCCATGACAGACAGATCACGAAAGCAGAGAAGTGTGTCGGCTGAGAACTGAATATTCCTTGTGGCGATGAAACGCCGAGAATCGTCGACGGCCAGTAAATGAGTGTACGCTAGATATTTCAAGCGTGGACCGATTGATGAGAATAGTGTTGCCGCGACCAGGCGGGTGGACATGTTACAGCACGGAGTCGAGTCGTGTGCCGTGGGCAGAGGTTGCCGGCCTGTGAATGTAGGCGCCATGCGACCATGTGTAACAGGACTGTAAGTAGGGTAGAAGAGTGTGTGTGTAGATCATTGTAGTTGATTAGATAGCCTGGATAGCAGGACGTACTACAATCAGTGTGTAAACAAATGTCGTGAGTGTACATGTAACTTTGAATATCCCAGTGATTGTGTCGCATAGAAACAATACATGATGCCATTCTATCACTCGGTGGTGACGAGTTGTGTTCACGGTGTATCAGTGTGTAATTCATAAAGAGTGTCAACGTAGCCGCATCTCAATACCCCTAGTTACGTCAGAAAGGGCTCGTTGGCAACCAGAGACGTCTTGTAAGGGACGTGCAACTGACATTGTATGATCAGCACATACAGAGACCAGAGACGTCGTGTAAGGGACGTGCAACTGACATTGTATGATCAGCACATACAGAGACCAGAGACGTCTTGTAAGGGACGTGCAACTGACATTGTATGATCAGCACATACAGAGACCAGAGACGCCTTGTAAGGGACGTGCAACTGACATTGTATGATCAGCACATACATAGACCAGAGACGTCTTGTAAGGGACGTGCAACTGACATTGTATGATTAGCACATACAGAGACCCGAGACGCCTTGTAAGGGACGTGCAACTGACATTGTATGATCATCACATACAGAGACATCCTGTAAGGGACGTGCAACTGACATTGTATGATCAGCAAATACAGAGACGTCCTGTAAGGAACGTGCAACTGACATTGTATGATCAGCACATACAGAGACTTCCTGTAAGGGACGTGCAACTGATATTGTATAATCAGCACATACATAGACCAGAGACGTCTTGTAAGGGACGTTCAACTGACATTGTATGATCAGCACATACAGAGACGTCTTGTAAGGGAAGTGCAACTGACATTGTATGATCAGCACATACAGAGACCAGAGACGTCCTGTAAGGGACGTGCAACTGACATTGTATGATCAGCACATACAGAGACCAGAGACGCCTTGTAAGGGACGTTCAACTGACATTGTATGATCAGCACATACAGAGACGTCTTGTAAGGGACGTGCAACTGACATTGTATGATCAGCACATACAGAGACCAGAGACGTCTTGTAAGGGACGTGCAACTGACATTGTATGATCAGCACATACAGAGACCAGAGACGTCTTGTAAGGGACGTGCAACTGACATTGTATGATCATCACATACAGAGACGTCTTGTAAGGGACGTGCAACTGACATTGTATGATCAGCATATACAGAGACCAGAGACGTCTTGTAAGGGACGTGCAACTGACATTGTATGATCATCACATACAGAGACGTCCTGTAAGGGACGTGCAACTGACATTGTATGATCAGCACATACAGAGACGTCCTGTAAGGGACGTGCAACTGACATTGTATGATCAGCACATACAGAGACGTCCTGTAAGGGACGTTCAACTGACATTGTATGATCAGCACATACAGAGACGTCTTGTAAGGGACGTGCAACTGACATTGTATGATCAGGACGTACAGAGACCACAGAAGCCTTGTAAGGGACGTGCAACTGACATTGTATGATTAGCACATACAGAGACGTCCTGTAAGGGACGTGCAACTGACATTGTATGATCAGCACATACAGAGACCAGAGACGCCTTGTAAGGGACGTGCAACTGACATTGTATGATCAGCACATACAGAGACCAGAGACGCCTTGTAAGGGACGTGCAACTGACATTGTATGATCATCACATACAGAGACGTCCTGTAAAGGACGTGCAACTGACATTGTATGATCAGCACATACAGAGACGTCTTGTAAGGGACGTGCAACTGACATTGTATGATCAGCGCATACAGAGACCAGAGACGTCTTGTATGGGACGTGCAACTGACATTGTATGATCAGCACATACAGAGACGTCTTGTAAGGGATGTGCAACTGACATTGTATGATCAGCACATACAGAGACCAGAGATGCCTTGTAAGGGACGTGCAAATGATATTGTATGATCAGCACATACAGAGACGTCTTGTAAGGGACGTGCAACTGACATTGCATGATCAGCACATACAGAGACGTCCTGTAAGGGAAGTGCAACTGACATTGTATGATCAGCACATACATAGACCAGAGACGTCCTGTAAGGGACGTGCAACTGACATTGTAGGATCAGCACATACAGAGACGTCTTGTAAGGGACGTGCAACTGACATTGTATGATCAGCACATACAGAGACGTCTTGTAAGGGACGTGCAACTGACATTGTATGATCAGCACATACAGAGACGTCTTGTAAGGGACGTGCAACTGACATTGTATGATCAGCACATACAGAGACCAGAGACGTCCTTTAAGGGACGTGCAACTGACATTGTATGATCAGCACATACAGAGACCAGAGACGTCCTGTAAGGGACGTGCAACTGACATTGTATGATCAGCACGTACAGAGACCAGAGACGTCTTGTAAGGGACGTGCAACTGACATTGTATGATCAGCACATACAGAGACCAGAGACGTCCTGTAAGGGACGTGCAACTGACATTGTATGATCAGCACATACAGAGACCCGAGACGCCTTGTAAAGGACGTGCAACTGACATTGTATGATCAATCACATACAGAGACGTCCTGTAAGGGACGTGCAACTGACATTGTATGATCAGCACATACAGAGACGTCCTGTAAGGGACGTGCAACTGACATTGTATGATCAGCACATACAGAGACGTCCTGTAAGGGACGTGCAACTGACATTGTATGATCAGCACATACAGAGACCAGAGACGTCTTGTAAGGGACGTGCAACTGACATTGTATAATCAGCACATACATAGACCAGAGACGTCTTGTAAGGGACGTGCAACTGACATTGTATGATCAGCACATACAGAGACCAGAGACGCCTTGTAAGGGACGTGCAACTGACATTGTATGATCAGCACATACATAGACCAGAGACGTCTTGTAAGGGACATGCA
Source organism: Cepaea nemoralis (assembly GCA_014155875.1). Classification (NCBI taxonomy): domain Eukaryota; kingdom Metazoa; phylum Mollusca; class Gastropoda; order Stylommatophora; family Helicidae; genus Cepaea; species Cepaea nemoralis. The sequence continues at coordinate 327,744 of JACEFZ010018320.1, read as the reverse complement.
ACTGACATTGTATGATCAGCACATACAGAGACCCGAGACGCCTTGTAAGGGACGTGCAACTGACATTGTATGATCATCACATACAGAGACGTCCTGTAAGGGACGTGCAACTGACATTGTATGATCAGCACATACAGAGACGTCCTGTAAGGGACGTGCAACTGACATTGTATGATCAGCATATACAAAGACTTACTGTAAGGGACGTGCAACTGACATTGTATAATCAGCACATACATAGACCAGAGACGTCTTGTAAGGGACGTGCAACTGACATTGTATGATCAGCACATACAGAGACCAGAGACGTCGTGTAAGGGACGTGCAACTGACATTGTATGATCAGCACATACAGATAGCAGAGACGTCTTGTAAGGGACGTGCAACTGACATTGTATGATCAGCACATACAGAGACGTCTTTAAGAGACGTGCAACTGACATTGTATGATCATCACATACAGAGACGTCCTGTAAGGGACGTGCAACTGACATTGTATGATCAGCAGATACAGAGACGTCCTGTAAGGGACGTGCAACTGACATTGTATGATCAGCACATACAGAGACTTCCTGTAAGGGACGTGCAACTGACATTGTATAATCAGCACATACATAGACCAGAGACGTCTTGTAAGGGACGTGCAACTGACATTGTATGATCAGCACATACAGAGACCAGAGACGTCGTGTAAGGGACGTGCAACTGACATTGTATGATCAGCACATACAGAGACCAGAGACGCCTTGTAAGGGACGTTCAACTGACATTGTATGATCAGCACATACAGAGACGTCTTGTAAGGGACGTGCAACTGACATTGTATGATCAGCACATACAGAGACCAGAAACGTCCTGTAAGGGACGTGCAACTGACATTGTATGATCAGCACATACAGAGACCAGAGACGCCTTGTAAGGGACGTTCAACTGACATTGTATGATCAGCACATACAGAGACGTCTTGTAAGGGACGTGCAACTGACATTGTATGATCAGCACATACAGAGACCAGAGACGTCTTGTAAGGGACGTGCAGCTGACATTGTATGATCAGCACATACAGAGACCAGAGACGTCTTGTAAGGGACGTGCAACTGACATTGTATGATCATCACATACAGAGACGTCTTGTAAGGGACGTGCAACTGACATTGTATGATCATCACATACAGAGACGTCCTGTAAGGGACGTGCAACTGACATTGTATGATCAGCACATACAGAGACGTCTTGTAAGGGACGTGCAACTGACATTGTATGATTAGCACATACAGAGACGTCCTGTAAGGGACGTGCAACTGACATTGTATGATCAGCACATACAGAGACCAGAGACGCCTTGTAAGGGGCGTGCAACTGACATTGTATGATCAGGACATACAGAGACCAGAGACGCCTTGTAAGGGACGTGCAACTGACATTGTATGATCATCACATACAGAGACGTCCTGTAAAGGACGTGCAACTGGCATTGTATGATCATCACATACAGAGACGTCCTGTAAGGGACGTGCAACTGACATTGTATGATGAGCACATACAGAGACGTCTTGTAAGGGACGTGCAACTGACATTGTATGATCAGCGCATACAGAGACCAGAGACGTCTTGTATGGGACGTGCAACTGACATTGTATGATCAGCACATACACAGACGTCTTTTAAGGGACGTGCAACTGTGCAACTGACATTGTATGATCAGCACATACAGAGACCTGAGACGCCTTGTAAGGGACGTGCAAATGACATTGTATGATCAGCACATACAGAGACGTCTTGTAAGGGACGTGCAACTGACATTGTATGATCAGCACATACAGAGACGTCCTGTAAGGGACGTGCAACTGACATTGTATGATCAGCACATACATAGACCAGAGACGTCCTGTAAGGGACGTGCAACTGACATTGTATGATCAGCACATACAGAGACCAGAGACGTCTTGTAAGGGACGTGCAACTGACATTGTATGATCAGCACATACAGAGAAGTCTTGTAAGGGACGTGCAACTGACATTGTATGATCAGCACATACATAGACCAGAGACGTCTTGTCAGGGACGTGCAACTGACATTGTAGGATCAGCACATACAGAGACGTCTTGTAAGGGACGTGCAACTGACATTGTATGATCAGCACATACAGAGACGTCTTGTAAGGGACGTGCAACTGACATTGTATGATCAGCACATACAGAGACGTCTTGTAAGGGACGTGCAACTGACATTGTATGATCAGCACATACAGAGACCAGAGACGTCCTTCAAGGGACGTGCAACTGACATTGTATGATCAGCACATACAGAGACCAGAGACGTCCTGTAAGGGACGTGCAACTGACATTGTATGATCAGCACATACAGAGACCAGAGACGTCTTGTAAGGGACGTGCAACTGACATTGTATGATCAGCACATACAGAGACCAGAGACGTCCTGTAAGGGACGTGCAACTGACATTGTATCATCAGCACATACAAAGACGCCTTGTAAGGGACGTGCAACTGACATTGTATGATCAGCACATGCAGAGACCAGAGACGTCATGTAAGGGACGTGCAACTGACATTGTATGATCAGCACATACAGAGACCAGAGACGCCTTGTAAGGGACGTTCAACTGACATTGTATGATCAGCACATACAGAGACGTCTTGTAAGGGACGTGCAACTGACATTGTATGATCAGCACATACAGAGACCAGAGACGTCTTGTAAGGGACGTGCAGCTGACATTGTATGATCAGCACATACAGAGACCTGAGACGTCTTGTAAGGGACGTGCAACTGACATTGTATGATCATCACATACAGAGACGTCTTGTAAGGGACGTGCAACTGACATTGTATGATCATCACATACAGAGACGTCCTGTAAGGGACGTGCAACTGACATTGTATGATCAGCACATACAGAGACGTCTTGTAAGGGACGTGCAACTGACATTGTATGATCAGCACATACAGAGACCAGAAACGTCCTGTAAGGGACGTGCAACTGACATTGTATGATCAGCACATACAGAGACCAGAGACGCCTTGTAAGGGACGTTCAACTGACATTGTATGATCAGCACATACAGAGACCAGAGACGTCTTGTAAGGGACGTGCAACTGACATTGTATGATCAGCACATACAGAGACCAGAGACGTCCTGTAAGGGACGTGCAACTGACATTGTATCATCAGCACATACAAAGACGCCTTGTAAGGGACGTGCAACTGACATTGTATGATCAGCACATGCAGAGACCAGAGACGTCCTGTAAGGGACGTGCAACTGACATTGTATGATCAGCACATACAGAGACCAGAGACGCCTTGTAAGGGACGTTCAACTGACATTGTATGATCAGCACATACAGAGACGTCTTGTAAGGGACGTGCAACTGACATTGTATGATCAGCACATACAGAGACCAGAGACGTCTTGTAAGGGACGTGCAGCTGACATTGTATGATCAGCACATACAGAGACCTGAGACGTCTTGTAAGGGACGTGCAACTGACATTGTATGATCATCACATACAGAGACGTCTTGTAAGGGACGTGCAACTGACATTGTATGATCATCACATACAGAGACGTCCTGTAAGGGACGTGCAACTGACATTGTATGATCAGCACATACAGAGACGTCTTGTAAGGGACGTGCAACTGACATTGTATGATCAGCACATACAGAGACAAGAAACGTCCTGTAAGGGACGTGCAACTGACATTGTATGATCAGCACATACAGAGACCAGAGACGCCTTGTAAGGGACGTTCAACTGACATTGTATGATCAGCACATACAGAGACGTCTTGTAAGGGACGTGCAACTGACATTGTATGATCAGCACATACAGAGACCAGAGACGTCTTGTAAGGGACGTGCAGCTGACATTGTATGATCAGCACATACAGAGACCAGAGACGTCTTGTAAGGGACGTGCAACTGACATTGTATGATCATCACATACAGAGACGTCTTGTAAGGGACGTGCAACTGACATTGTATGATCATCACATACAGAGACGTCCTGTAAGGGACGTGCAACTGACATTGTATGATCAGCACATACAGAGACGTCTTGTAAGGGACGTGCAACTGACATTGTATGATCAGCACGTACAGAGACCATGAGACGCTTGTAAGGGACGTGCGAACTGAGCATTGTATGATTAGCACAGACAGGAGACGTCCTGTAAGGGGAGTGCAACTGGACATTGTAATGATCAGCACATACAGAGACGCATAGGACGCCTTGTAAGGGGCGTGCAACTGACATTGTAGTGATCAGGACATACAGAGAGCCATGAGACGCCCTTGTAAGGGACTGGTGCAACTGACATTGGTATGATCATCAGCAATACAGAGACGTTCCTAGTTAAAGGTACGTGTAATCTTGGAAAAAGGGGAAAAAAAAACCATTGGTACGATCATCACATTACAGAGACCGTCCTGTAGAGGGACGTGGCAACTGACATTGGTATGACTGAATTGCACATAGAGGAGAAAAAAAAAACCAGTAGAACGTCCTTGTAAGGGACGTGCAACTGACAAGTTGTATGATCAGGCTAACATACAGAGACGTCTTGTAAGGGACCGTGCAACTGTGACATTGGATGATCAGGCACATACAGAGACGTCCTGTAAGGGACGTGCAACTGACATTGTATGATCAGCACATACAGAGACGTCTTGTAAGGGACGTGCAACTGACATTGTATGATCAGCACATACAGAGACGTCTTGTAAGGGACGTGCAACTGACATTGTTATGATCAGACACATACAGAGACCAGAGACGGTCCTGTAAGGGACGGTGCAACTGACATTGTCATGATCAGCACATACAGAGACGTCTTGTAAGGGACGTACAACTGACATTGTATGATCATCACATACAGAGACCAGTGACGTCTTGTAAGGGACGTGCAACTGACATTGTATGATCAGCACATACAGAGTACCAGAGACGTCTGTAAAGGGACGTGCAACTGACACTTGTATGATCAGCACATACAGAGACGTCTTGTAAGGGACGTGCAACTGACATTGTATGATCAGCACATAGAGAGATCAGAGACGTCTTGTAAGGGACGTGCAACTGACATTGTATGATCAGCACATACAGAGACGTCTTGTAAGGGACGTGCAACTGACATTGTATGATCAGCACATACAGAGTACGTCTTGTAAGGGACGTGCAACTGACATTGTATGATCAGCACATACAGAGACGTCTTGTAAGGGACGTGCAACTGACATTGTATGATCAGCACATACAGAGACGTCTTGTAAGGGACGTGCAACTGACATTGTATGATCAGCACATACAGAGACGTCTTGTAAGGGACGTGCAACTGACATTGTATGATCAGCACATACAGAGACCAGAGACGTCCTTTAAGGGACGTGCAACTGACATTGTATGATCAGCACATACAGAGACCAGAGACGTCCTGTAAGGGACGTGCAACTGACATTGTATGATCAGCACATACAGAGACCAGAGACGTCTTGTAAGGGACGTGCAACTGACATTGTATGATCAGCACATACAGAGACGTCTTGTAAGGGACGTGCAACTGACATTGTATGATCAGCACATACAGAGACGTCTTGTAAGGGACGTGCAACTGACATTGTATGATCAGCACATACAGAGACCAGAGACGTCCTTTAAGGGACGTGCAACTGACATTGTATGATCAGCACATACAGAGACCAGAGACGTCCTGTAAGGGACGTCCAACTGACATTGTATGATCAGCACATACAGAGACCAGAGACGTCTTGTAAGGGACGTGCAACTGACATTGTATGATCAGCACATACAGAGACCAGAGACGTCCTGTAAGGGACGTGCAACTGACATTGTATGATCAGCACATACAGAGACGCCTTGTAAGGGACGTGCAACTGACATTGTATGATTAGCACATGCAGAGACCAGAGACGTCTTGTAAGGGACGTGCAACTGACATTGTATGATCAGCACAAACAGAGACCAGAGACGTCTTGTAAGGGACGTGCAACTGACATTGTATGATCAGCACATACAGAGTCGTCTTGTAAGGGAAGTGCAACTGACATTGTATGATCAGCACATACAGAGACGTCCTGTAAGGGACGTGCAACTGACATTGTATGATCAGCAGATACAGAGACGTCTTGTAAGGGAAGTGCAACTGACATTGTATGATCAGCACATACAGAGACGTCCTGTAAGGGACGTGCAACTGACATTGTATGATCAGCACATACAGAGACCAGAGACGTTTTGTAGGGGACGTGCAACTGACATTGTATGATGAGCACTTACAGAGACGTCCTGTAAGGGACGTGTAACTGACATTGTATGATCAGCACATACAGAGACCAGAGACGTCCTGTAAGGGATGTGCAACTGACATTGTATGATCAGCACATACAGAGAAGAGAGACGTCCTGTAAGGGACGTGCAACTGACATTGTATGATCAGAACCTACAGAGACGTCTTGTAAGAGACGTGCAACTGACATTGTATGATCAGCACATACAGAGACGAGAGACGTCCTGTAAGTGACGTGCAACTGACATTGTATGATCAGCACATACAGAGACGTCTTGTAAGGGACGTGCAACTGACATTGTATGATCAGCACATACAGAGACGTCCTGTAAGGGACGTGCAACTGACATTGTATGATCAGCACATACAGAGACGTCTTGTAAGGGACGTGCAACTGACATTGTATGATCAGCACATACAGAGACGTCTTGTAAGGGACGTGCAACTGACATTGTATGATCAGCACATACAGAGACCAGAGACGTCCTGTAAGGGACGTGCAACTGACATTGTATGATCAGCACATACAGAGACGTCTTGTAAGGGACGTGCAACTGACATTGTATGATCATCACATACAGAGACCAGTGACGTCTTGTAAGGGACGTGCAACTGACATTGTATGATCAGCACATACAGAGTCCAGAGACGTCTTGTAAGGGACGTGCAACTGACATTGTATGAGCAGCACATACAGAGACGTCTTGTAAGGGACGTGCAACTGACATTGTATGATCAGCACATAGAGAGACCAGACACGTCTTGTAAGGGACGTGCAACTGACATTGTATGATCAGCACATACAGAGACGTCTTGTAAGGGACGTGCAACTGACATTTATGATCAGCCATACAGAGACGTCCTGTAAGGGACGTGCAACTGACATTCTATCTATGAATCAGCACATACAGAGACGATCTTGTAAGAAGGACGTAGCAACTGACATTGTATAGATCAGCACATACAGTAAGACGTCTGTAAGGGACGTGCAACTGACTATTGTATGATCAGCAACCATACAGAGACGCAGAGAAGCGGTCTTGTAAGGGACGAATGCAGAACCTGACATTGTATAGTCGATCAAGCACCATACAATAAGACGTCCTGGATAAGGGACGTGCAAACTGACATATAGAAATGATCAAGCACATACGGAGACCAGAGACGGCCGTCACCAGGCGGTGGTCACATGCCATGAGACAAATTATAGCGCATGGCAAGATGAAATATAGTCACGCTGAAGGACGTGACAATCATGGATCTTAAGCCACGCGGCGCACGCTAAGATTGTCGCCGAAGCGAATAATAACGATTACCGAAGGTGACAAAGTCATATAGGTTCGTGGCTGCTGTCAAGTGTGGACGCACCACGTTAGGAAGATAGCTATATCTAACATTATGCCGCTATTATATTAGTCAATGTTTAGAATTTGTCGTGTATATTAGTGAAACATTGTTGAACAAATGGTTGTATAATTGACAATGTTCATTGTCTAGTTAAATCCAAACCCGAGTTAGAGTCGTGTTCTTACAGAAGTGTGAAAATGTGTTTTAACAGTTGGTCGTTATCGTCTGTGTAGAGTAGAAGAGTCTAACTGTCATCAAAGTAAAGTTCTGAATACAATCAGTGAAGTGAAGATGCTTAGCCAACTACAGAGTCTGGGTATAGCAAAGAATGATGAGTCGAGAAGAAACCACGGCGAATATATATTGATTACTGATAAATTATACCCCAAGGCAACCAACCGACCAGGCCATGACATATGTTTACAACCATCATGTTACTTATATGTAACAACCAACAGTTAAGCACGCCGTTGCACACGCAGTGACCACACACCCAGGGAACTAATCTAGGCAGTGACCACACACCCAGGGAACTAATCCAGGCGGAGACAAGGGACGGACGTCACCAGGCAGTGACCACACACCAAGGGAACTAATCCAGACAGAGACCACACACCAAGGGAACTAATCCAGACAGAGACCACACACCCAGGGAACTAATCCAGACAGAGACCACACACCCAGGGAACTAATCCAGACAGAGACCACACATCCAGGAAACTAATCCATACGCGAGCAGAAGCCAGTGACCGTGTTCAACAATGACTGTGTGAGGAGATATGGAACAGGGATGTTTGGCTCCAAGTATGGAAGACAACAATCAACATGCCTTCCCCAATGAAAGGACATTTACATTTGTGCATCAGCCATAGTGCATACCATACTGGAGGGTCAGGTTGAAATCCGGCGAGCAAGAGGTAGACAAGCATACACATGGGAAGAACATCAAGAGATGAGTGAACATCAATCTGACAGAATGTAAGGTCAGGGAGAGAGACAGAGCGTGTTGGAGATGCATTGCAGCCACCTTCATTGAGGAGACGACGATGCGCCATGAAGATTACTGACAGGAAGTTAGAATATGAATTATAGGAAGTACAGGTCGGTTTCAGACAGGACAGAGGAACCAGGAGCCATATCTTCAACTTGAGAACCGTCTATGACATGAGGAGAATACACTGGAGATCTATAGTTGTTTCACATACTACACCGGCAGTTGTGGAACATCTTCAGTGAAATGGGGTTTCCCGCACGTTGACCTATTTAATTCACACATTACATCACAAACGACAAGGTACTGTCAGATCAGCTGTTGAAACATCAAAAAGAATTGTGCACGGACCAACCATTTATCAAACAAACCATACATTACAATGAAGAAATTGGAAGAAAAAAAAAACAACAACAAACAAACAGATGTGTGGCATAGACCAGTTTCCGAACGCAATCGGTTGTTTAAGAGTTTAAATGTCAAAAATAAAATAAACTCCTAGAATAATAGGGAACAGCCAGAAGATAAATAATGTCAACAAGATGTGACGGGCAGGCTTCTGTTGTAATGGGGACAGCGCGAGAGATCTGGATGTTTTATAATACATGTGACATCTGTGACAGCTTTCATGTGCATGTAGCTTCTGTGACAACTTGCATGTGCATGTAGCTTCTGTGACAGCTTGTATGTGTATGGTAGCATTTGTGACAGCTTGTATGTGCTTGGTGGATTTGTGACAGCGTGTATGTACATGGTAGCTTCTGTGACAACATGTATGTGCAAGTATCTTTTGTGACAGCTTGTATGTGCATGGTAGCAATTGTGACATCTTGTATGTGCATGGTAGCATTTGTGACAGCTTGTATGTGCATGGTAGCATTTGTGACAGCTTGTATGTGCATGGTAGCATTTGTGACAGCTTGTATGTGCTTTGTAACATCTGTGACAACATGTATGTGCATGTAGCTTCTGTGACAGCTTGTATGTGAATGGTAGCTTCTGTGACAGCTTGTATGTGAATGGTAGCTTATGTGACAGCTTGCATGTGAATGGTAGCTTATGTGACAGCTTGTATGTGAATGGTAGCTTATGTGACAGCGTGTATGTCGATGTAGCTTATGTGACAGCGTGTATGTCGATGTAGCATATGTGACACCTTTGTTGTGTATGTCAGTATATGTAACAGCTTGTATATATATACATATATGGTAGAATCTATAAGAAATTATATATGTGTATGGCAACATCTACAACAAATTATATATGTGTATGGCAACATCTACAACAAATGATATGTGTATGGTTGCATCTACAACAAATGATATGTGTATGGTTGCATCTACAACAAATGATATGTGTATGGTTGCATCTACAACAAATGATATGTGTATGGCAACATCTACAACAAATGATATGTGTATGGTTGCATCTACAACAAATGATATGTGTATGGTTGCATCTACAACAAATGATATGTGTATGGTTGCATCTACAACAAATGATATATGTATATGGTTGCATCTACAACAAATGATATGTGTATGGTTGCATCTACAACAAATGATATGTGTATGGTTGCATCTACAACAAATGATATATGTATATGGTTGCATCTACAACAAATGATATGTGTATGGTTGCATCTACAACAAATGATATGTGTATGGTTGCATCTACAACAAATGATATATGTATATGGTTGCATCTACAACAAATGATATGTGTATGGCAACATCTACAACAAATGATATGTGTATGGTTGCATCTACAACAAATGATATATGTATATGGTTGCATCTACAACAAATGATATGTGTATGGTTGCATCTACAACAAATGATATGTGTATGGTTGCATCTACAACAAATGATATATGTATATGGTTGCATCTACAACAAATGATATGTGTATGGCAACATCTACAACAAATGATATGTGTATGGTTGCATCTACAACAAATGATATGTGTATGGTTGCATCTACAACAAATGATATGTGTATGGTTGCATCTACAACAAATGATATGTGTATGGTTGCATCTACAACAAATGATATGTGTATGGTTGCATCTACAACAAATGATATGTGTATGGCAACATCTACAACAAATGATATGTGTATGGTTGCATCTACAACAAATGATATATGTATATGGGTTGCATCTACAACAAATGATATGTGTATGGTGTTGCATCTACAACAAATGATATGTGTATGGTTGCATCTACACCAATGATATATGTATATGGTTGCATCTACAACAAATGATATGGTGTATGGCACATCTACAACAAATGATATGTGTATGGTTGCATCTACAACAAATGATATGTGTATGGTTGCATCTACAACAAATGATATGTGTATGGTTGCATCTACAACAAATGATATGTGTATGGTTGCATCTACAACAAATGATATGTGTATGGTTGCATCTACAACAAATGATATGTGTATGGTTGCATCTACAACAAATGATATTGTATGGTTGCATCTACAACAAATGATATGTATATGGTTGCATCTACAACAAATGATATGTGTAAGGGTGCATCTACAACAAATGATATGTGTATGGTTGCATCTACAACAAATGATATGTGTATGGTTGCATCTACAACAAAAGATTGTGTATGGTTGCATCTACAACAAATGATATGTGTATGGTTGCATCTACAACAAATGATATGTGTATGGTTGCATCTACAACAAATGATATGTGTATGGTTGCATCTACAACAAATGATATGTGTATGGGTTTCTCAAAAAAATGATATGTATATGGTTGCATCTACAACAAATGATATGTGTATGGTTGCATCTACAAAAATGATATTGTATGGTTGCATCTACAAAAATGATATGTGTATGGTTGCTCTACAACAAAGATATTATATGGTTGCATCTACAACAAATGATATTGTATGGTTGCATCTACAACAAATGATATGTGTATGGTTGCATCTACAACAAATGATATGTGTATGGTTGCATCTACAACAAATGATATGTGTATGGTTGCATCTACAAAAAAATGATATGTGTATGGTTGCATCTACAACAAATGATATTGTATGGTTGCATCTACAACAAATGATATGTGTATGGTTGCATCTACAACAAATGATATGTGTATGGTTGCATCTACAACAAATGATATGTGTATGGTTGCATCTTCCCATTGGCACCTTGCCGTCTTGACAGACGATAGTTTGTGCTTTAAAAAGGCATAATAACTTTTAACTATGGCGGTAGCGAGTGTGACTGATAAGGCCAATTTGTGCTGTAAATGTCCGTTCACAGTGGGTGCATGTGAACACGTGGTCATTTCCACCATCATGCACCATCTTACGTCTCAAACGCTTGGTGTGTGACTTTTCTGCAATAATTTTCTCCTTTGACTTTATTCCATTTCTGATATTTGCCCTCCATGCAACACGTTCAGCGGCGACTTGCTCCCAATGTGCATTATCAATGCCTGTATCAATCATGTCCCGCTTACACACATCTTTGTATCGTAGTAGAGGCCGACCCTGAGATCTCTTACCCATCTGTAATTCACCAAAAAAGATATCCTTTGGTATTCTACCATCATCCATCCTCCTAAGATGTCCTATCCATCTAAGTCTACGAAGACTGAGCATGGAATAAACTGTCACACAACCTGATCTTTCCAATACTTCAGTATTTGTGATTTTGTCTTGCCACTTAATACCAAGAATACTTCGCAGACACCGCATATGAAAGCTGTTTAAATTGTTCTCTTGGTGTGAGTAAGTTGTCCAGGTTTCACTGCCATAGAGAAGAGTACTAAGGACACAGGCTTGATAGACAAGGACTTTTGTTTTGGCAGTAAGCTTCCTGTTCTCCCAGACTCTTTTTCTTAACCTGTTCATTGTTGTTGCGTGCCTTACCCCCTAAACTTTTTTGTTTTTTGGGGTGGGAAGTGTGTCCAGGTGGTCAAGAGTTGGTAGAGCCTCTATGGCGTTGAGGGCATCATCCGCTTGTTTGGTCTCACTTGAGTAAAGCTCCAAATAGTGCTCTACCCATCTGTCCATCTGCTGTTTCTTATCAGT
>JACEFZ010018320.1:262500-310000 GCA_014155875.1 Cepaea nemoralis | reverse complement strand
ACATCCCACAGGGCATGGACACGACATCTCACAGGGCATGGACACGACATCCCACAGGGCATGGACATGACATCCCACAGGGCATGGACACGACATCCCACAGGGCATGGACATGACATCCCACAGGGCATGGACACGACATCCCACAGGGCATGGACATGACATCCCACAGGGCATGGACATGACATCCCACAGGGCATGGACACGACATCCCACAGGGCATGGACACGACATCCCACAGGGCATGGACATGACATCCCACAGAGCATGGACACGACCATCCCACAGGGCATGGACACGACATCCCACAGGGCATGGACACGACATCCCACAGGGCATGGACACGACATCCCACAGGGGCATGGACACGACATCCCACAGGGCATGACATCCCACAGGGCATGGACACGACATCCCACAGGGCATGACATCCCACAGGGCATGGACACGACATCCCACAGGGCATGACATCCCACAGGGCATGGACACGACATCCCACATGGCATGACATCCCACAGGGCATGGACACGACATCCCATAGGGCATGGACACGACATCCCACAGGGCATGGACACGACATCCCACAGGGCATGGACACGACATCCCACAGGGCATGGACACGACATCCCACAGGGCATGGACACGACATCCCACAGGGCATGGACACGACATCCCACAGGGCATGGACACGACATCCCACAGGGCATGGACATGACATCCCACAGGGCATGGACACGACATCCCACAGGGCATGACATCCCACAGGGCATGGACACGACATCCCACAGGGCATGGACACGACATCCCACAGGGCATGACATCCCACAGGGCATGGACACGACATCTCACAGGGCATGGACACGACATCCCACAGGGCATGGACACGACATCCCACAGGGCATGGACAAGACATCTCACAGGGCATGGACACGACATCCCACAGGGCATGAACACGACATCCCACAGGGCATGAACACGACATCCCACAGGGCATGGCCACGACATCCCACAGGGCATGGACACGACATCCCACAGGGCATGGCATCCAGAGACCACGTGAACATCGCGCTCGTGCTGTCAGTGAAGCAGTCCGTGGATCGATCTCACGACGTTCAGAACACAAGACAGACGACTTAACCACAGCGACGTCAGGGAGAACGAACGAACGAACAAACTTTATTTTCAAAGGGTTAAAAATTGGGCACGCAGGCCCGTCTAACATTCTGCTCGTCTACCACTCTTCTTCAAAGATTATTTCATCCATACATCTTTCGAGGCTAACTGAGAAAAACAATATAAAAGCTATGCATTATAAAGGCATGGTGAAAATGCAAAAACCACTACTACATGACTCACTACAATTAATGAATGATGTGGCAGTTGTTATTAGCAGTGGGGAACATACTGGTCTACCACAAGGGGACTAAGGTTTCATTATTATTATTATTATTATTATTATTATTATTATTATTATTATTATTATTATTATTATTATGATGATGATGATGATGATGATGATGATCATCATCATCATCATCATCATCATCATTAATGTGTAAACGAGACGTGAAGTGAGGTAACCAACTCCATTCCAATCTTCTTTTGCTACCTCGACCGACAGCACAGCCAAATACAGAGGAACCTCGGTTGTCGTCGATAATCCGTACGAAAACAATCGGCGTAAACAGAAACCGGTGAAATCCGAGGCAGTTATTTCCATATGAAATATGGAATATATTTCCAATGCAAATTCAATTAATTCGTTCTAGATACTCCAAAATACATCCAAAAAAAACAAAAAAAAACACATTCTATAGATAATAAATATAGTGTATAATACTAAAAACAAATAATATATTAATATAAAATGAAATATAAAAGACTAATGTAAAGAATAAATAAACATTTAACATGGCATTTACCTCTCTGAAGTCTCTTCTTGGCGTATGGAAGACGTCGAGGAGGGGAGAGAAAGGTGCATTGTGTGGAAGGGAAATCCCCCTCTATAAGGACCTTACGTATCAAGGCACTATCTGGGGTCAGTTCCCTTCTTGGTCTTCTCGACTTTTTTTTATGCAAGTGCGCCTCTTGAATTTTTTTTTAAAAGCCATCCTCTACTGGCCTTAAAATCATTAAGTACACTAGCACTCTCCACATGCATTTTCTTAATGAGATCGGCATACAATGGTCTGGCCCTTTCACATATGATTGTCTCCGAAACAGAATCGCCATTTAACTGTTCTTGATTTATCCAAATTAATAATAACTGTTCAATATCTTCAATTGTTTGCGATCTCTGTTTCGTTAGCACATTCACGCCTTTCGCTACATTAGCCTGCTTTATTGCTGCCTATTTCGCCACAATGGAACTTATCGTGGATGGCGACTTCCCGTACATGCAGCAAATTTCAGCAATCTTAATGCGGCTCTTGTTTTTTTCAGTGATTTCCTTTTTCAACTCAGTCGTGTTCCTGGCCTTCCTCTTCGAAGGGCTGCTGGCTCTGGAAACTTTCTGTGGTCCCATGATGGAGCTCAAAGGAAAGGGTTAGTTAGTTAGATAGTTAGTTAGTTAGTCGACAGATCATCCTCACTGCACATCGAACCATTCAGTCCATAAGTGCTCGGATCCCCTCCTCAGTAAATCCCGCAGCGTGTAGCGGCTAACGACACCAGTTCTGTGTTGGTTTATAAATCTTCTTTGGCTTCCTGCGTAGTGTTCTTGTTTGGCCACCCCTCTTTTAATTTGCTGTTCTCGCAGTCTGGCCATGGTTGTAGATTCACAGTCATCACTTGGTTCACGCAAAAGTCTTACTTCTCGTAGAGCATTCAGAATGTCAGCCTGGTCCATGGCGCGCGCGCCCTCCACATTAGCCTCACCTGCGAGCTTGTCAGCCCGCTCATTTCCTTATATTCTGGCATGTCCTGGCACGAAGATGAAACTAATCTTTGCCAGCCGAGACCGCTCCAGAGGCAGCAACCATTCTCTTCGGATCCACCCCATCTCTATCCTCTTGAGCATGTTCATTGAGTCGCTAAGGAAACATGCCCTAGTGAATGTCTGTGTCTCGAGCCATGTTATTGCTTTACTTACTGCCATGACTTCCATAGTCTGGCTACTTGTGGTTTCAGTGAAAGCACCAGAGTCCTCCTTCACAATTATGCTAATAACGACCAGACAAAAACTACAGACCCTAGCCATAACTAGGACACCGCTCGTGCTCCACGTAGACACGTTACCTATAATTAATGTAAATGAACATAAAACATTAGGTCTTTTAATTGACAGACATTTAAACTGGAGCCCTCATGTTCACGTCTTATCAAGAGAATAGCACAAAAAGTTTACCAACTTGCTAACATTCAGCACTTTTTGGATGAAAGCACACGAAAAATATTCTATGCATCCTATATCCAATCACCTCTCGATTATTGTTCCACAGTCTGGGATGGTTGCCCTAAATCTAATATGAAACGATTGTGTTCGCTTCAAAACCGCGCTATACGTCTAGTTTCTAGCATAAAGCACGTTGAAAGTAATAAATTATACAGCCATCTAAGACTTCTACCATTTCGAAAGCGCTTCTTTTTTAACAAAGCCAAATTAGTTAATAAAATTATATCTGAAAATACCCCAGAGTATCTTCTACCGTTAATTCAATCTAATGCAATGAACAGTAAGCGCTTAAATTTATTACAGCTTCCTAAGCCTAGATTGGACTTATACAAAACTTGTTTCGCATATTCTGGTGCTCACTTGTGGAATAGCCTTCCACCAGATCTGAAAACACCAATGAGTCCCTACACATTCAACCGAAAACTCTTTCAATACTTACTTCATACCGACTATATGCCTCCATAAGTCACCTACTGGTATCATTTTTCCACTATCATTCTTCACTGTATGTGTGTGAGCGAGACAGTGGGTGAGAGAGTGAGTGAGAAAGAGTGTGAGTGGAAGAATTAGTATGAGTGAGAGTGAGAGAGTATGCATGCGCGTGTGCCTGAGTGAGTGTAAAAGTGAGTGAGTGTGTGTGGACATATGTGTGAGAGATTTAGTTAGAGAATGAGTGAATCTGAGAGAGTGGGTGTGTTGTGTGTCTGCCTGTCTGTGTGATAGAGTGTGAAAGTTAGTGAGTGAGTGTGAGTTAGAGAGTCATCGAGTAAATGAGTGAGTAAGGGAGCGTGAGTGAGTGAGAGAGAATTTGTGGGTATGCGTGTATGTTCGCGAATGAGTGAGTGTGAGAGCGAGTGAGTGTGTAAAAGAGAGAGCGTGGGTGAATGAGAGAGTGCATGAGAAAGTGTGATGTATGTGTGTGCATGTCTGGATGTGTGTATGGGTGTATATGTGTGTGTACATGTGTGTATCTGTGTGTGCCTCTGTGTGTATGTCTGTACGTGTGTTAAGGTGTGCGTTCATGTGTTTATATGCGTTTATATGCATGTGCGTGTATATATGTGCGTATGGATGAGTGTTGTGTGCGTGCTCGTGTGTGTATTGTATATCTTTGTGTGTGTAAGTGTGCATGCATGCAGTGTATGCGAGGGAGTGTATATTCGGGTGTTATGTGAGTACGTGTGCGTAAGTATATGGATGTGTGTAGGTGTGTGTATGTGCGTGGGTATATGTGTGTATTTGCGTGTGTATGTTGTGTGTGGGTGTGTGTGTACATGTGTGTGAGAGAGAAGAGAGAGAGAGAGAGAGAGAGAGAGAGAGAGAGAGAGAGAGAGAGAGAGAGAGAGAGAGAGTTGAGCGCACGCATGTCATCTAACATGCTGTTCCATATGTTTTGTGTATTCTCATTTTCATATTATCATTTTGATGCACTTGATTTTAACATGCATAAAATGAATTCATGTAAATTACTGTAGAGTAAGTGAGAGAGTTAGTGAGTGTGAGTGAGAGAGAGAGAGAGAGAGAGAGAGAGAGAGAGAGAGTGAATGAGTGTGAGAGTGTGTGTATGTAAGAGAGAGAGAGAGAGAGAGAGAGAGAGAGAGAGAGAGAGAGAGAGAGAGAGAGAGAGAGAGTTGAGCCCACGCATGTCATGTAACATGCTATTCCATATTTTTTATGTATTCTCATCTTTCATATTACGAGGTATCATTTTGTATGCCACTTGATTGTCCTGTAACATGCCATTCCATATTTTTTTTATTTTTTTGTTGTTTATTCTCATCTTATCATTTTGTATGCCACTTGATTTTATCATGTATAATATAACATTACTGTGATGTGAGTGAGAGAGTTAGTGAGTGGGAGAGAGAGAGAGAGAGAGAGAGAGAGAGAGAGAGAGAGAGAGAGAGAGAGAGAGAGAGAGAGAGAGAGAGAGAGAGAGAGAGAGAGAGAGAGAGAAAAGAGAGAGTTGAATTGCATCACTAATTTTTACGCTACATAATGTATATGTACAATTTTTTCTCCACTTCTTGCAATTGCGAGAATTCTCACGACAATCGTCAGTGTCTCAATTGTGTGTAAAGTGTGGGAGTTTGTTCTTATTAGTTTCAGTGATCATGTGAGGCATCATGTATGTGTCTAGATGTGAGGATGTGTGTATGGGTGTGTATGTGAGGGATATGTGTGTGTGTGGGGGTGTGGGGAATGTATGTGTGGAGGGGTTGTGTGTGGGGGATGTGTATGGGTTAATGGGTGATGTGTGGATGTGTGAAGGGATGTGTAGTCGGTGGTGGATGTATGTGTGTGTGAGGGATATGTGTGTGTGTGTGGGGGGGGGGGATATTTGAGAGGATAGTTGGAAGTATGTGGGTGTTGGTGGGTTGGGAGGGGGTGTGGGTAGGGAGTGTGTGTTTGGGTGGGTGAATGGGTGTGTAGGAGATTATGTGGGTTGGGGGATGGGTGTGTAATGGGTGTGGGGATGAGTGTGGGGGTGTCTGTGAATGGGATATGTCTGTGTGGGTGGGAGTGTGTGAGTGTGGATGGGGTAAATGTGAGTGGGTGGAGGATGTATGTGTGGGTGGTGAGGATGTTTGTAGGTGGAGGATGTGTGAGTGGGTGGGGAGATGTGTGGGCGGGGATGTGTATGGGGAATGTATGTGGGGGATGTGTGTGTGGGGGGAATGTGTTTATGGGTGGAGTTTTGTGTGGGAGGGGAGATGTGTGAGAGGTGGGGGAGGTGTGGGATGTGCAGGTGATTGAAGGATGTATGCGAGGATGGGGGATGTGTGTTTGGCTGGGTGGTTGGGGTGTGTGTGGGTGGGAGGGTAGATGAGAGATGCATGTGTTGATGGGCGCGTGGGTGATGTGTGGGTGTGAGTGGTTGATGGATGAGTACGTGAGTGGGTGGATGTGTGTGAGAGATGAGTGTATGGGTGGGGGAGGTGTGTAGTTGTGAGAAGATGTGTGTGAGCGGCGGATGTGTGTGGGTGGGGTATATGTGGGTGGCGGGTGTGTGTGGGTGGGAGGTGTGTGTTTTTGGGTTATGGGTGGGGGATATGTGTGGGCAGGTGGGGAGATGTGTTTATGGGTGGGGATGTGTGTATAGGTGGGGATGTGTAGTTGAGAGGTGGCGAATATTGGGTGGGTGAGTGGGTGTAGGTTGGCTGATGTGTGTGTGGGTGGGTGGGGAAAATTGTGAGAGTGCGGGATATGTGTGTGGATAGGTGCGGGATGTGTGGGTTGGCGGGGGTATGTGTGTGTGGTTTCTTCTTCTTCTTCTTCTTCTTCTTCTTCTTCTTCTTCTTCTTCTTCTTCTTCTTCTTCTTCTTCTTCTTCTTCTTCTTCTTCTTCTTCTTCTTCTCTCCTCCTCCTCTTCATTCCTTCTTCTCTTCTTCTTCTTCTTCTTCTTCTTCTTCTTCTTCTTCTTCTTCTTCTTCTTCTTCTTCTTCTTCTTCTTGGTGTGTGAGGATGTATATGTGGGTGGGGAAATGTGTGTGGGTGGGGGATCAGTGGGTGGGTGGCGGTAAGTATGTTTGCCTGGTTCTGTGTGAGTGCGTGGAGGTATGTGTGGGTGGGTGGGGGAGGTTTGGTGGGTGGGGGATGTGTTGGTGGCTGCGGGATATGAGGGTGGATGGGGGATGTGTCTCACAACATTGCAATATGCACTGTTTATGTTTACAACTTTCATTTGATAATGTTTTTTTGTTTTGTTTTCTCATGTGAATGTATCATGCGTAATATGCATTGTTTATGCTTACAAAATCCATTTGACAATGTTCTTTACCCCTATGTTAATGTAACATGCACATTTGATGAATGAAAGATGAGTGATTGAAAGGGCCGAATGTAAGACGGGCCGAATGTAAGACGGGCCTGCGTGCCCAATTTTTTACCCTTTTAAAATAAAGTTTGTTTGTTTGTTTGTTTGTTTCTCCCTCCGGCCCGAGCTGTAAAGGCCCATGAGCTTCTCACATGTCGGACGACCGACCAATCTGTGTAGATGACCGCGTCACCGTCTAGCGAATTCTCGAAAATCAACGCTTGTACTTCAGCCTCAACAGCAGCCGGATTTTCTTGTCTGCATTTTCTATCTAGTTGGATACAAACTGAAAAGGATGTGCAGAAATCTGTTCGCCCTTGTACCCACTCCTCGCCAGGTTCTAAGTCCTCCAGTGAACACACCTATTGAAGAATGTCTTCGGCTTGACCCATCCACGACCGTCCTCTTTTTAACCTGCTGCCCTTCACTTTCACAATTTCACTATGCAGTGGATGTTGTGTGTTTGCGTTAATTCTGAGGTAGGCGCGTGCCCTGCAAACTTGCATTCTCTCTTCAATGGTTGGAAAATCAAGAAGGTAACGCACCGCCCTGCATGCTGTATCTCTTGTACATCCAAGAATAATGCGCATAGCAAAGGAAAGGGTTAACTTATTAGCAAGTGATGCTCGCACAGTGAGAAACAACGCCAAACTGAGCAGGAGAACGCGGGGCTCCCTTTGCTTTCGCAAATTTACCAGCGAGGCCACGTGGGCACGCCGACGAAATCCGAGGGAACCGACGAAAAACGAGACAAATTATTCGATGAAAACCGAAATAGACGAAAACCGAAGTCAAAGAAAACCGATGTTCCACTGTACTTGCGCTAGAAATCAAGCGGACGGGCGACAGACAGACATGGTTTCAAACCGGACACATTACGCGTGAAGGCTAACCCAACTACTCTGTGAGTAACCCAGCCGCTGACATGGAAAAGTCGGGTCGTACATTCACACGTGTAATCTTATATCGACAGATTGGTGCAATGGGCACACAATAACCCTGGGAAAGCGGTCACAGACGACCTGTGTTACCCAACACCAGGCAAGTGGAGATAACTGCAGCACTAGCCAGCTCTTGCGGGCCATCTGGTGCAAACCCATTACAGATTTAATTTTCCCTTTGCACTGTTGACAGGTTGACTTTTACACAGTCGCCGCGATGTGATTGATATATTGTTACCGTCGCCCGATGACTCTCCGATAGGGATATGTTCTCAGAAGTATTCTCTTTACGGCACAGAAGAATATGAGCTTGCACGTAAAGCACCGCGGACTGTCTGGTCTTGCATGTAAAGAAGCATCCACTGTACAAGAATGACGTCACAAGGCTTCTCTAAAACACCGCACGAACCAGCACCTGGCCGAGGATACCTCAGGGCTCGGTTAATTGTTTCTGACGGGTCGTTACAGGGATCTCCGATCTACGCCATTGCCTCCGATAGTTGGTTACAAGGATCTCTGATCTACGCTATTGCTTGTGATAGTTGGTCACAGGGATCTCTCATCTACGTTATAGTTTCTGATGGGTCGTTACAGGGATCTCTTATCTACGTTATTGCTTCCTATAGTTGATTACAGGGATCTGTTATCTACGTTATAGCTTCTGATGGGTCGTTACAGGGATCTCATATCCACGTTATTACTTCCGATAGTTGATTACAGGGATCTGTTATCTACATTACAGCTTCTGATGGGTCGTTACAGGGATCTCATATCTACGTTATTACTTCCTATAGTTGATTACAGGGATCTGTTATCTACATTACAGCTTCTGATGGGTCGTTACAGGGATCTCATATCTACGTTATTACTTCCTATAGTTGATTACAGGGATCTGTTATCTACATTACAGCTTCTGATGGGTCGTTACAGGGATCTCATATCTACGTTATTCCTTCCGATAGTTGATTACAGGGATCTGTTATCTACATTACAGCTTCTGATGGGTCGTTACAGGGATCTCATATCTACGTTATTCCTTCCGATAGTTGATTACAGGGATCTGTTATCTACATTACAGCTTCTGATGGGTCGTTACAGGGATCTCATATCTACGTTATTACTTCCTATAGTTGATTACAGGGATCTGTTATCTACATTACAGCTTCTGATGGGTCGTTACAGGGATCTCATATCTACGTTATTACTTCCTATAGTTGATTACAGGGATCTGTTATCTACATTACAGCTTCTGATGGGTCGTTACAGGGATCTCATATCTACGTTATTACTTCCTATAGTTGATTACAGGGATCTGTTATCTACATTACAGCTTCTGATGGGTCGTTACAGGGATCTCATATCTACGTTATTCCTTCCGATAGTTGATTACAGGGATCTGTTATCTACATTACAGCTTCTGATGGGTCGTTACAGGGATCTCATATCTACGTTATTACTTCCTATAGTTGATTACAGGGATCTGTTATCTACATTACAGCTTCTGATGGGTCGTTACAGGGATCTCATATCTACGTTATTCCTTCCGATAGTTGATTACAGGGATCTGTTATCTACATTACAGCTTCTGATGGGTCGTTACAGGGATCTCATATCTACGTTATTCCTTCCGATAGTTGATTACAGGGATCTGTTATCTACATTACAGCTTCTGATGGGTCGTTACAGGGATCTCATATCTACGTTATTCCTTCCGATAGTTGATTACAGGGATCTGTTATCTACATTACAGCTTCTGATGGGTCGTTACAGGGATCTCATATCTACGTTATTCCTTCCGATAGTTGATTACAGGGATCTGTTATCTACATTACAGCTTCTGATGGGTCGTTACATGGGATCTCTCACCCACGTAATTGAGTGTGACTGGTGGTTACATGGATCTCTTATCCTCGTGATTGTGTCTGGTGGCTGGCTACATGGATCTCTTATCCACTTAAATGTTATATCCGAGATAAACAGTGGGTTCACATGGCTGGGTGCACATGATATACAGAGAGAGAGAGAGAAAGAAAGCGAGTGAACGAACGAACGAACGAACTTTATTTTCGAAAGGTAACAAATTGGGCACGCAGGCCCGTCTTACATTCGGCCCTTCCAATCACTCATCTTTCGTTCATCAGTGCATAGTGTATTCACATAGGAAAAATACATTGTCAAATAAATGTTAAAAAGTGAGAAAGAGAGAGAGCAAGCGAGTGAAAGAGAGAGAGAGAGAGAGAGAGAGAGAGAGAGAGAGAGAGAGAGAGAGAGAGCAAGCGAGCGTGAAAGAAAGAGAGAGAGAAAGAGAGAGAGAGCGAGTGAGAAAGAGAGAGAGAGAGAGTAAGAAAGAGAGAGAGAGAGAGAGAGAGAGAGAGAGTGAGCAAGTGACAGCGAATGAGCGAGTGCAAAAGAGAGAGCGAATGAGATAGGATGATTGAGGGAGAGAGAAAGAGAGAGTGAGTCATAAAAAAGAGAGAGAGAGAGAGAGAAAGAGAGAGGAGGGATTGATTGATTGATTGATTTAGAAATCGACATCACAGCGTTCGGGGCGTTCCCATAAGCGCTCCCCATCCTCAGCAGCAAGCGAAGAGTTCCAACACCAATAGTACCAGTAGCAATCTGATTATATGGCCGTCTGGCCTTTCCTCTGAGCGTCGAGCGTCGGCCAGATCCCCTCGCTGTCTTATTCTTGCCAGACCATGGTAATCCATTTGCTCCTCCGAGGTGTACCTGTTCATTTCCCAGCACACCGGCATGCCCCGGAGAAAGATCCAGGCGATGCTTGTCACCCGTGACCTCCGAAGCGAAGCAAGCCACTCCGCATGAAGTCTGCCCGTCCTCACCCTCGTCAGCATGCTTTCTGAGTCAGTTACAATCACAATGTGTGTGTGTGTGTCATATTCTCCATCCAGCGGAGAGCCGCAGTGACTGCCTCCACCTCCATTCTTAAGCTGGATGTTGTGGTATCATATACCAGGCTCTCCTGCACCAAACGTCGACCATTAGCTGTGGCTATGAACCCCCAGACACTTCTCTTGCCTCTTGACACCGAACCATATGTGTAGTTGGGTGAAAGAGAGAGAGAGAGAGAGAGAGAGAGAGAGAGAGAGAGAGAGAGTGAGCGAGAGAGAGAGAGAGAGAGAGAGAGAGAGAGAGAGAGAGAGAGAGAGAGAGCGAGTGTAAGAGAAAGAGCGAATGTGAAGGGACGATTGAGGGAGAGAGGAAGCCAGAGACAGAGGGAGTGCGATAAAGGAAGTGAGAGAGAGACAGGAAGAAAGACACACACACAGACACAGACACACACACACACACACGCACACACACACACACACACCTGTTACAACCTGGCATGTTTTAGTTCCACAGTTACTTCTCGAGCTACTTCCTAAATTTATGAGCCATTCCTGTACAGTGACGTCACGTAACCAGGCCTAGTGCGTTTACATGAGGCGGCCTTGTTGCCCCCTGGCTCCTTGACGCAACCAGAGCACTCGAAATCACGGAGAAGGTACACGACCTCACACTGGTAGAGTGGTCGGTCATAGACGCCAGCCAGGCATGTATCGACCGCATGACAACAACAACAACAACAACAACAACAACAACAACAACAACCACTGACACTGGTGCTGCTTCAACGAGAGGTCATCGATTCCCGCCGTCACCTAATTATAAATATTAGACGTGGGGGGGGGGGGATGAATCACCATTCAGGGAGATGGTAGGGGTGGGAGAATTTGACACTTTGTCTGCATCATCATCATCATCATCATCATCATCATCATCATCATCATCATCATCATCATCATCATCATCATCATCATCCTCATCACTTCTTCTTCTTCTTCTTCTTCTTCTTCTTCTTCTTCTTCTTCTTCTTCTTCTTCTTCTTCTTCTTCTTCTTCTTTTTCTTCTTCATTATAATCGTCGTCTTCTTCATTATCCACAGTGTAGCCGTTTGTTCTAACACATTGCACTTTGACCTGTTTGCTGCCGGTGTGTCAGTGATTCCTAATGTCACCACATGACAGACGTTTGTTCTATATGATTCTGAATGTCGCTATAGGAAAAATATTTGTTCGATATGATTCTGAATGTCGCTATAGGACAAACATTTGTTCTATATGATTCTGAATGTCGCTATAGGACAAACATTTGTTCTATATGATTCTGAATGTCGCTATAGGACAAACATTTGTTCTATATGATTCTGAATGTCGCTATAGGACAAACATTTGTTCTATATGATTCTGAATGTCGCTATAGGACAAACATTTGTTCTATATGATTCTGAATGTCGCTATAGGACAAACATTTGTTCTATATGATTCTGAATGTCGCTATAGGACAAACATTTGTTCGATATGATTCTGAATGTCGCTATAGGACAAACATTTGTTCTATATGATTCTGAATGTCGCTATAGGACAAACATTTGTTCTATATGATTCTGAATGTCGCTATAGGACAAACATTTGTTCGATATGATTCTGAATGTCGCTATAGGACAAACATTTGTTCTATATGATTCTGAATGTCGCTATAGGACAAACATTTGTTCTATATGATTCTGAATGTCGCTATAGGACAAACATTTGTTCTATATGATGCTGAATTCGCTATCGACAACATTTGGGTTCTATATGATTTCTGAATGTCGCTATAGGACAAACATTTGTTCTATATGATGTCTGAATGTCGCTATAGACAAACATTTGTTCTATATGATTCTGAATGTCGCTATAGGCCAACATTTGTTCTATATGATTCTGAATGTCGCTATAGGACAAACATTTGTTCTATATGATTCTGAATGTCGCTAATAAAGGAACAAACTTTGTTCTATATGATTCTGAATGTCGCTAATAGGACAAACATTTGTTCTATATGATTCTGAATGTCGCTATAGGACAAACATTTGTTCTATATGATTCTGAATGTCGCTATAGGACAAACATTTGTTCTATATGATTCTGAATGTCGCTATAGGACAAACATTTGTTCGATATGATTCTGATGTCGCTATAGGACAAACATTTGTTTCTATATGATTCTGAATGTCGCTATAGGACAAACATTTGTTCTATATGATTCTGAATGTCGCTATAGGACAAACATTTGTTCGATATGATTCTGAATGTCGCTATAGGACAAACATTTGTTCTATATGATTCTGAATGTCCGCTATAGGACAAACATTTGTTCTATATGATTCTGAATGTCGCTATAGGACAAACATTTGTTCTTATATGATTCTGAATGTCGCTATAGGACAAACATTTGTTCTATATGATTCTGAATGTCGCTATAGGACAAACATTTGTTCTATATGATTCTGAATGTCGCTATAGGACAAACATTTGTTCTATATGATTCTGAATGTCGCTATAGGACAAACATTTGTTCTATATGATTCTGAATGTCGCTATAGGACAAACATTTGTTCTATATGATTCTGAATGTCGCTATAGGACAAACATTTGTTCTATATGATTCTGAATGTCGCTATAGGACAAACATTTGTTCTAACACATTGCTAACTGATTTGTTTATTGACGATGTGTCAGTGATTCTTCATTCTGTTTAATCCCAACACTGCCGAGGCCAGCCCATAATGAAATCTTTGTTTAATCCCAACAGTGCCGAGGCCAGCCGACAGTGAAGTATTTGTTTGTGTTTGAACAGCCAAGATGTTCAACGTGAGTGGCGTTTTAACGTCTTCATTGTTGATTGTAACAGCGGTCACACCCCCCCCCCCCTCCCCCTCCCCCCTCGGCAACAGCTGTGTGGTTAGCCGATTTGGTGTCAAACCAAGCGGTAAACTAGGGTATGCCTACCCACCATGTGAAGACAGGATTCGGCAGACTGCGCGGAAGAAATCATTCCTGATTCAACGGGCAAGACGGCGTTTACTTTCAAAGCGTTGTGGAACGTAGTGAGCACGGCAAGGCACGTAGAGTGCCCTGGTTATCCACTGCACCTGTATTTGTCTCCAGTCGTCTTGACTTGTCTTGCCACTGGACTCAGATGGACTCAGGCGAGAGAGTGAGGTCGACGAATTGCGCAACTCTTCCTCACTTTAATCCGATTCAGCGCGCAGGTCAGTCTTCATCCAACGTCATATATCACCTTCAAGCCCTGTGGCGATGGGCGAGCGGCGAAGCGGCAGGCGTGGGTACGCTGGCAGTCGTAGTCGCAGACCTGCACACAGGCGGCTCAGGCCATATGGTCGTCTTCTACTGACCGGAGCAGCAGTGGGATTCGGCAGCCCCCTGAGCTACTGAGCAGCCCTCTATAGGAACACACTGCTCACCTCCATAGCACGAGGAAGGGGCTAGAAAAGGTGCCTTAAACATTGTCTGCTCCATCATTACCTAACCAGCTAGCAGCGGTTGGTGGGTACCCTAAACTGCGGTCGACATACAAACAAAGAAATAACAGGTAAAGCTAAAAGAGCAAACCATATTCCCTTAACAATCTGAACTTGCAATGTACGCACCGTACTTGACAGAGACGGCGCGTCGGGTCCAGAGAGACGAACAGCACTGATTGGGAGAGAGCTGGGCAGGTACAACATCGACATTGCAGCCTTGAGCGAGACATGACTTGCAGAAGAAGGCCAAATCTGTGAAATAGGTTCCGGCTACACATTTTTCTGGAGTGGAAGGAAAAGCGAGGAAAGACGCCATTAAGCAAACTAGTTGGATTTCCGAAGGCAATACACGACAGGCTTATGACCATTAAGTTGCCCCTGCTGAACGGAAGGAAGCACGCAACCATTGTGAGTGTCAACGTACCAACCATGATCAAGAACAAGTTCTATGAGGACCCAAAGGAGGAAAACTCATGGAGTGGCATCATTGGAAAGCACGGAGTCGGAAATTGTAACAGCAATGGACTCCTCCTCCTTCAGACCTGTGCCGAACACGATCTCTTGATTATCAACATAGTTTTCCGTCTTCCCACGAGAAATAGGACATCATGGATGCACCCTCGCTCGAAACACTGGCACCTCATTGACTATGTCATCGTCAGGAGGAGTGACAGACAAGACGTTCGAGTGACAAAATCCATGTGTGGTGCCGAATGTTGTACAGACCATCGTCTCATTATCTCGAAAATTAACATACACGTCAAACCACCACGGCGTCCTCAAAGGGTAAAAATGTAAAAAAAAAAAACAACAACAACAAACTAACTGTCACCCGCCTAAACAGCAAAAAAATGCAGCTGTCGTTTGAAAATATGCTGGAAGACCGCCTCAAGCCCAATGTTGCAGCTCAACAGGATACAGAAACAGAGTTGGAGAGCCCTAACGGACATAACTTACAACACAGCTATGGAAATCCTGGGTCCAGCCCCCCGAAAGCATAAAGACTGATTTGATGAAAATTCCGAAGACATCAACCAATTTCTGGCAGAGAAACATCTTCTCCTCAAGGCAAATTTGAATGACCCGAAGTCCAAAAAAAAATTAAAAAATTCCTTCAATAACATTCGGAGAGTAGTGCAGCAGAAACTTCGGCACATGCGGGATTCCTTGCTGAGCAACAAAGCTGATGAAATTCAAGGCTTTGCTGACAGACATGATATGAAAAACTTCTACGACTCACTGAAAGCGGTCTATGGTCCTACATCACCAGGCATAGTTCCCCTCCTCAGTGCAGATGGGGGAACATTGGTCACCAATAAGAAAGAAATCCTTCAAAGCTGGGCAGAACATTTCAGCAACATCTTAAATGCAACTTCCTTCTTCGATGATGAAACCGTAAACCGCCTTGCTGATGTTCCCACTAATGATACACTTGATGACCTGCCAACCATAGTGGAAGTAAACAAAGCCATCCAGCAACTTCCCAGAGATAAGGCGCCTGGTCCTGACTCCATCTCAGCAGAGATATACAAGGCAGGTGGGTCGGTCCTAACAGAGCAGCTTCACCAAGTCTTCACAAACATATGGGTGAACGAGACCATGCCACAAGATTTCAAGGACGCGTCAATAGTCCACCTTTACAAACGTAAAGGAAACCGCCAATCCTGTGACAACCACCGAGGCATCTCCTTGCTTTCAATTGCGGGGAAGATACCCGCCAGAATTCTTGTCAATTGCCTCACGGCCCATCTCGATCAAGGTTTTCTTCCTGAGAGTCAGTGTGGTTTCAAAAAATAACGAGGGGCTGTTGACATGATTTTCGCTGAAGGCAGCTACAAGAGAAATGCCAGGAACAGAACTGCGAAATGTTCTCCACTTTCATTGACCTTACCTAGGCTTTTGATACAGTCAGCAGAGAAGGACTGTGGAAGATTATGGCAGAATATGGCTGTCCACGAAAGTTTGTCCAAATAGTGCGGCTATTTCATGATGGTATGCAAGCAAGAGTACAGGAAAATGGTGAACTGTCTGAGTCCTTTCCTGTCACCAATGAAGTGAAGCAAGGATGTGTCCTGGCACCAACACTGTTCAGCCTCATGTTTTCAGCTATGCTAACGAATGCCTTCGAGAACAATGACATTGGAATAGACATCAACTACCGCATGGATGGAAAGCTGTTCAATCTCAGAAGGCTGAAAGCTAAAACAAAAATTAAGAGCGACACCGTCAGAGAGCTCCTGTTTGCTGATGATTGTGCCCTATACGCCAACTCAAAGGCAGATATGCAACACAATGTTTCAGCTTTCTCATATGCCTGTGCCAACTTTGGGCTCAATATCAACTTGGAGAAGACTGTAGTTATGTACCAGCCAACTCCAGGGAATAATAACACCATGCCGAAATTTCATAGTGAATGGTCATAGACTAAGTGTTGTGGACAAATTCACCTATCTTGGCAGCACTGTGTCACAAGCTGCCAAAATTGATGACGAAGTGAATGCAAGAATCTCCAAGGCCTGCGTGGCCTTTGGCAGACTGTACAAGAATGTATGGGGCAGAAATGGAATAAGCCTGCAAATAAAGCTGAAAGTCTTCAAAGCCGTTGTGTTATCAACACATCTGTACGCTTGTGTCAATGTCAGGTCATAGTTAGATAATGACTGAGCTACCGTATGACAGTAGATGGTACTACCTGCTTCTGTTAGCGCCGGATGTTGGGCGACGCTGACCAAATCCGACACCCCACACTGTGCCAATGGCTTCGGGCAGAGGAGCGCAATTGAGAGGGTACAAGCCTTATCCTGGTGCTAGGAAATGCAACCTAAAGGCTAAATGTCATAGCATGGCAGACCAAGTCCTAAGCCTTGGTTGGCAACTGGTCTAGGATCGAAGCTCCGACAGACGGACTGTTAGAGCATTGCTTTGTTAATCCGGCAGTTTCTGCAGCTTATTTTGTTCCAGACGTACCGGTGGTACCTTTCCTTTGGAGTAAACTAGACAGGCCGAGAGAGGGATCACGCTGCATGGGCAACACATGGTCTCTAAACTCAGTCCAGGCTTTGTGTTATGGAGGTGTAACTCCATTTTACAAACTATCGTCTGTCAAGACGGCAAGCTGCCAGCCAGTTA
Source organism: Cepaea nemoralis (assembly GCA_014155875.1). Taxonomy (NCBI): domain Eukaryota; kingdom Metazoa; phylum Mollusca; class Gastropoda; order Stylommatophora; family Helicidae; genus Cepaea; species Cepaea nemoralis. The sequence goes on along the minus strand of JACEFZ010018320.1, from coordinate 292,346 downwards.
GTCATATGCTGCACTGTTTATCAGCGACACGCTATGAAATTAAACCACTTCCACACAGTCTGTCTTAGGAAGCAATTGAAGATTAAATGGCTTGACAAGATCCCAGACACTGAAGCCCTATAAAGAATGTCCATGCCCAGTATCCACACTCTACTAATGAAGAATCAGATTCGCTGGGCTGGTCACTTGACTCACATGCCAGATCACAGGCTCCCTAAACGAATTTTTTTTTTACGGCGAGCTGCCTTGTGGTAAAAGCTCCCAGGGCGGCCAGAGGAAACGCTTTAAAGACACTGAAAATCTCTTTGAATGCTTTTGGAATTCATCATGACACCTGGGAGACTGCTGCCAAAAACAGAAATTCGTGGCGTACATCATTACGCAAGGGTGCAGTCACACGTGAAGCAAACAGGACTGCAAGAGCTGTGAAGAAAATGCTGGACAGAAAAACACTGCAGGAGATCCTCCTACTGGAACGTCAAGCATTCTTTGTCCACATTGTCAAAGAACATTTCGAGCCAAAATAGGCCTTATCAGCCATCTCAGAACTCAAGACTCCATACTTTCAACCCCACTGGATGAAATGAATGGTCATCATCATTCTTGATGGACAAACAACAGACAGACATTGTTATTAATGAGTCTTGGTTGGCCTGTAGTTCAGTGCGTTGACAATATTTGCTCTGTCATAGCACGGAAGGGATCAAAACACGAATTGATCAATGACATCAGAGATCGCAATTTGTGGAGATGCATGACAGCCCACGCCAGCCGGCAAGGCACTGGATGATAATGATGTTATTTAACTTGAAGATAAAACAGAAGATTGTGACGTCCATTGGGTCTGTCGGCAGAGAAGGTTAACAATTCAATTTCCCTGAGCACTCTCTGAGAGGAGGATCATGACGAAAGTGTACAAATAATACTTCACCACTACAAATACAGGATATAAATACCTCCACGTGACAGCATATAAATACCTCCACGTGACAGGAAGACGTGTCCATGAGCTCCTTGACATTGTTATCACGTGTCCATACATTGTCAATGTTTTGTCTGTCTTTTGTTCACGTGTTCATACATAGTCAATGTTTTGTCTGTCTTTTGTTCACGATGTACATCTTGTTTAATCTGTTTTGTCCGAGTTAGTTACAACTGGAGTGTTAGTAGCGTAGCTTTCCCTTGGCTCGTGTCAACCTTTGTGTGCCTTTTCTTCCTGTGTTCTGTTTGTGTTAACTTGCAGTTTTACTGCGTATCTATCGCTTGATGTCGACAACATTGTGATTGTCTCTCCCTAGATGCAGGGCCGCCTCTAACTCAGGGTTATGTCTAGTATACAATAAACAACTAACAGATAGAAGCTCTACTTCGTACGTTCCATGAAATGCAACGCTAGTAGTGAGATATGGCCACGACTGCCTGTGATTTAGCGTATACGAGGGTAAGTCAATAAGTAAGTCACAAATGGCTGTAGAAAAATAATTAAATATGATAATAACTTGAAACCAGTTTATTTTTATATATACATTGTCCCTTTATTTCTCAACATAATTTCCACCAACATTGATGTACTTATCCCATAGTTTTATCAGTCCTCCAAAACCAGCTGCATAGAGCGGCGTGCTCTGTTTTCTAAACCACGTTTTCACTTCACATACAACTTCGGCATCACTCGCGAAATGTTTCTCGCCAAGGTGGGTTTTCAGTGGACCAAAAAGGTGGAAATCGCTAGGGGCTAAGTCGGGGCTGTAAGGTGGATGTTCCAGAACTTTCCGCCTTAATTGGGTTAATCGAGCCGTATGTAGTCTGGCATTGTCATGAAGAAGCAACACTCCTCTTGTCAGCAGGCCTGGAAATTTTCTTCGAATTGCATCATGAAGCATCAATAGAATTTAACAGTACGGTTCAAAATTCACATTGTCACCTTTCTTCTTGAAATTGGTTAAAAGCACTCCTTGACAATCCCAGAACACTGTCAGCATAAAACTTCCCTGCTGAAGGCGTAACCTTGAATTTTTGGACACAAGGCGAAGGATGTTTCCACTGCACTGAAGTACGCGTTGATTCGAGCTGGTAGTGATGTACCCATGATTCTTCCCCAGTAACAATCCTATTCAGTATGTCCTCTCCTTCATCTTCGTATCGACAGAGATGATGCAAGGACAGGCCACATCGGTTCATTTTGTGATCCTCCTTCAATTGTCTGGGTACCCATCTTGAGTACACTTTCTTAAATTTCAATCGATCATGCATTATGCTGTATGCTGAACCATGTGAGCACCCTATTGCATATGCTGCAGAGTCTATCGTTACTCTCCTGTCACCTCTAATCATCTGCTCCACCCGCTGCACGGATGCTTCTGTTGCAATCTCAACGGGACGATCAGATCGGATTTCATCAACAATTTTAGAGCGTTCTTGAGAAAATTTTTCTACCCATGCTATGCACCGCTTTACGGGACAAACAATTGTCAGCATAAACAGGAAGCATTTCCTTATGAATATCCTTTGCAGGCAGTCCTTTTGCCCCCCCCCCCCCCCCCAAAAAAAAAAAAATAAATACGCACAACAGCACGTGGCTCTTTGGTTGTACACTCCGTAAGTACGGTCGCCATATGTTTTTATGCGCCTAGCATACTCATGAGACACCTAGCGCCACCTGACGAATGGGAATATAAAGTTCGATGTTGCTGTCACCTAATGACACCTGTAGAAAACACCAACTACATTTATCTGCCATCCCACATAACTGTGTGACTTACTTATTGACTCGCCCTTGTAATCTAAGCCGTGTGACGACTGTCGCCACGAATGTCCACAGACTCCTGTCTATCGACTTATAGTCCTAGTCATGTTACACTGGTCATAGTGTTTGTCCTCTGCATCCCGTCTCTTCTTACAGCCGAAGAAGCGTGATGATGGTCGTTATATATGTCCACAGCCTCCAGTCTCGCTTCTATTAGTCCATGCCAGGCGAGGATAGTCGTCATCAATGTCCACAGCCCACGAACTAATCCAGCCCCCCCCCCCCCCCCCCCCCCCAACCCAATCCCTCGTGATGTCTTCACAGAATGTGGGAACTTCCCCGTTGTCGCGAACTATTCCAGTCTTTCCCCTCGTGATGTCTTCACAGAAAGTGGGATGTTTGTGTATGAATGGCGAACCAGTTCTCTTGGTGAGTTATGGCACTTTGGTACACTCTTCTCTGACCTACTTTGGCCTGACTGACAAGTGAGCGTTTGCGAAGTGGTAGCAGCTGAAGATATATATATATATAATGGAATTGTCAATTTCATGTTTATTGTAAAGTAAATCCACAGCCCGTGTCCGGAATGAGTAAAGTCGCTTAGTGATAGAATTATAATTATTAATTATAGCACAACTCAGTAAATGTCTGTATGTGAGAAGTATAGAATATCTTTCTGGTGTTAAGGTCATTGTTAAATTTTAGCAAGTTAGTTGAATTTTATGGTTTTGTTTTGACTGTGTGTTTAAGCCACGCTCCATGTTCAGTCTTCATAGACTTAAATGGATAGGACATCTTAGGAGGATGGATGATGGTAGAATACCAAAGGACATCTTTTTTGTTGAATTACAGATGGGTAAGAGATCTCAGGGTCGGCCTCTACTACGATACAAAGATGTGTGTAAGCGGGACATGATTGATACAGGCATTGATAATGCACATTGGGAGCACGTCGCCGTTGAACGTGTTGCTTGGAGGGCAAACATCAGAAATGGAATAAAGACAAAGGAGAAAATTATTGCAGATAAGTCACACACTGAGCGTGTGAGACGTAAGATGGTGCATGATGGTGGAAATGACCACGTGTTCACATGCACCCACTGTGAACGGACATTTACAGCGCGAATTGGCCTTATCAGTCACACTCGCTACCGCCATAGTTAAAAGTTATTATGCCTTTTAAAAACACAAACTATCGTCTGTCAAGACGGCAAGGTGCCAATGTAAATGTGTTTAACGATCGCATGAGCATGGGAATGAAAGGTTAGATTTCAATCAACGGTGTGATTTTATGGTGACATGTATGAATTCTGTGTACGCATCATCATCATAATCATGACTGTGTCAAAGAGTCAGTGGCCACACTGAGTGGAGCTATGCGGCTGATGACAAGTACACGCCGGGAGTGTGTGTGTCATACATCTTTGTCAGGTTTTACCAGCAATTGCGGACAGGCTCAAGGTGTTCCAGGAAACATCATAACCCCGAGTGGCTGCAGATACGGAACACCCAACCTCCACCCTTTCCCCCCGTTCCAGTTGCATGAAATCCAGGACACAATTAAGGGCCACATGCTAATCTGAGGAAGATCACGAAAAAGTCTTAAAAGTCTGGCCGAGGCAGAAGAGAAAGCCTCGTGCTGGCTAAGGAGCAAGCGTAATGCCGGGGACTCCCGGTATACCCCAATTTGAACCGCAATGTCGATATACCTCTTCGCCACTAAGTATGTCGTGATTCTGTTAGTCTTGACTAAGATGAATATTTCGCCATTGACGATGAGAAGAGAGAAAGAGAGATTGAAAGAATGAGAGAGCGCGCGCGCGCGAGAGAGAGAGAGAGAGAGAGCGAGAGAGAGAGAGAGAGAGAGAGAGAGAGAGAGAGAGAGAGAGAGAGAGAGAGAGAGAGAGAGAGAGAGAGAGATTATAATGTAATAATAACCGAGGAAGTATTTTTGAACCAAGGGAGACAATCACAGAATATATAATAGTCAATAGTTATTACGTAATTACTTCCCTTGAAACAATAACGGCAACAACAACAACAATGCACACAACAACTGACCACCCAATCGACATGCCTTTGAATTCATTTTAAGGCACATTTTAAAAACGTAGGCCCACAGGTAGACGAAGCGTAAGACAGGTGTCAGAGAAAGTCATGGGCGACTTGACATTGCCTACATGACCCGCCGATTGAAAAATCGCTCTGAGGTGAGATGCTCAGTTCAATTCCTCTCTGCGGTCTTCATTCTTGTGTGTTAAATCGACTGGCGAAGTGGTTACACCGCCCGCCCCACACGCCGAAGATTTTGGGTTCGATTCGGTTCACCAGTGCAATTTTCTCGGAGACTTCTCAGGGTTGTTGCTGGAGATACGGAGTTTGGTGCTATGTAGACGCTTTCGACACGACGCCCTTCGGAAAGAGACCGATCCATATGGGATAAAACCCGGTGCAATGACACCTCCACCTGGATATGTTTAGTTTTCCCCGGTGTGGCCCCACCCGCTGCTGTCCTGCGAGCGGGCCACAGGTGTGGCAGGAAGATCACAAACAAATCATATGTTACACACATTATGACCACACACACACACACACACACACACGCACGCACGCACGCACACACACACACACACACACTCACACACACACTCACACACACACACACACACACCAAACTAACGTGAAAGTAATTCACTTATATGTTACATTGTTTAATTGATTCATTGATTGAGTAATTACTTAATTAATAAATTAATTCAGTAGCATGTCCTTTGCAGAACCTCGCTCCCATAACAACTTTCCGGAAAACCTCTCGATCATAAGCAAGATGTACCGCGTCCGATACACCCATCTGGAGATCATCAGCCACATCCTGCACCCATCTTCTCTTTGGCCTTCCTATTCCTCTCTTCCCAGGCATATACCCCTTCATTATTGTTTTCTCCAAACTTTCATGACTTTTCATGTGACCAAAATATTTCAACTTTCTTTATTTTATCGTATTTAGTAGCCAACCTTCTTCAATAATCAGATCTTGTCGTATGGATGCATTTGTTCTTTTCTGTATCCAAGATACTCTTCTTCTTAATTGTGTTGCGTATCCCTTACGGGACGTTGCAGTCAACACCAGCATTTTCAGCTGCTGTTGATGTACTAGGCAAGTGTTACGTTCAGTAGTTTGCCATTGCTTTCTGAACGACCGGCCTCTATACCTTTTTCGAAAAAACCAGCACCGCCATGTTTCGAACACGGGTATACGGGCTCACAAACCGCGTTCGCAAGCCCTTAGCCACAGAGACCGGCAATAGAACCCGTCTATAACAGTTATATTCAAAGGCATTTATGCGCTGTTCAGTCCACATATAAACACATATAGTATTGTTTGGTGCTCATAGAATGAGAAGAAGGAAGTATACACTAGAGGACGCACTAGACAAGATAATATTTGAAAGCTATAGTTACCGACCGGGATTCGAATCTGTCACCTCTAAATGACGACAGCGCCTCGCTGCAGGAACAAGTGTACTCATGCAGGAACAAGTGTACTCATGCAGGAACAAGTGTACTCATGCAGGAACAAGTGTACTCATGCAGGAACAAGTGTACTCATCCAGCGAGGCGCTGTGGTCATTTGGAGGTGACAGCATCACAAATCATATTGTGACCACCATGCATGACGTCAACGGCCACCAAGAAGAGTTTGCGTGGGGCTGACTGCCCCATCCTGGAGACAACTATAGCTGCTGATGTCAACCAATCATGCACACGGCTACAGATGTCAACCAATCATGCACACGGCTACAGATGTCAACCAATCATGCACACGGCTACATATGTCAACCAATCATGCACACGGCTGCATATGTCAACCAATCATACACATGGCTGCATATGTCAACTAATCATGCACACGGCTACAGATGTCAACCAATCATGCACATGGCTACAGATGTCAACCAATCATGCACACGGCTACATATGTCAACCAATCATGCACACGGCTGCATATGTCAACCAATCATACACATGGCTGCATATGTCAACTAATCATGCACACGGCTACAGATGTCAACCAATCATGCACACGGCTACAGATGTCAACCAATCATGCACACGGCTGCATATGTCAACCAATCATGCACACGGCTACAGATGTCAACCAATCATGCACACGGCTACAGATGTCAACCAATCATGCACACGGCTGCATATGTCAACCAATCATGCACATGGCTGAATATGTCAACCAATCATGCACACGGCTACAGATGTCAACCAATCATGCACACGGCTGCATATGTCAACCAATCATACACATGGCTGCATATGTCAACCAATCATGCACACGGCTACAGATGTCAACCAATCATGCACACGGCTACATATGTCAACCAATCATGCACACGGCTACAGATGTCAACCAATCATGCACACGGCTACATATGTCAACCAATCATGCACACGGCTGCATATGTCAACCAATCATACACATGGCTGAATATGTCAACCAATCATGCACACGGCTACAGATGTCAACCAATCATGCACACGGCTGCATATGTCAACCAATCATACACATGGCTGCATATGTCAACCAATCATGCACACGGCTACAGATGTCAACCAATCATGCACACGGCTACATATGTCAACCAATCATACACATGGCTGAATATGTCAACCAATCATGCACACGGCTACATATGTCAACCAATCATGCACACGGCTGCATATGTCAACCAATCATACACATGGCTGAATATGTCAACCAATCATGCACACGGCTACAGATGTCAACCAATCATGCACATGGCTGCATATGTCAACCAATCATACACATGGCTGCATATGTCAACCAATCATGCACACGGCTACAGATGTCAACCAGTCATGCACACGGCTACAGATGTCAACCAATCATACACACGGCTACATATGTCAACCAATCATGCACACGGCTACAGATGTCAACCAATCATGCACACGGCTACATATGTCAACCAATCATGCACACGGCTACAGATGTCAACCAATCATGCACATGGCTACAGATGTCAACCAATCATGCACACGGCTGCATATGTCAACCAATCATGCACACGGCTACAGATGTCAACCAGTCATGCACACGGCTACATATGTCAACCAATCATACACACGGCTACAGGTGTCAACCAATCATGCACACGGCTACAGATGTCAACCAATCATACACACGGCTACAGATGTCAACCAATCATGCACACGGCTACATATGTCAACCAATCATGCACACGTCCTCAGATGTCAACCAATCATACACACGGCTACAGATGTCAACCAATCATGCACACGGCTACATATGTCAACTAATCATGCACACGTCCTCAGATGTCAACCAATCATGCACACGGCTACAGATGTCAACCAGTCATGCACACGGCTACATATGTCAACCAATCATACACACGGCTACAGGTGTCAACCAATCATGCACACGGCTACAGATGTCAACCAATCATACACACGGCTACAGATGTCAACCAATCATGCACACGGCTACATATGTCAACCAATCATGCACACGTCCTCAGATGTCAACCAATCATACACACGGCTACAGATGTCAACCAATCATGCACACGGCTACATATGTCAACTAATCATGCACACGTCCTCAGATGTCAACCAATCATGCACACGGCTACAGATGTCAACCAATCATGCACATGGCTGCATATGTCAACCAATCATGCACACGGCTACAGATGTCAACCAATCATGCACACGGCTACAGATTCGGAAAGAAGAAAACAAAGCCAAGAACAATGAAGGGAGGTTGTTCTAGAAGAAGTATGACGCGGTAGGGGACATCCATCAGGAAGATGGATCACCAACTTATGCAAGGTCAAAGACGTAGTCTCAAGGAAACAGGCGGAACGTACTTGAGGACACACTAGAGGCAAGGTCCCAGTCTTTGGCTCAAGGAAACAGCCGTAGGCCGCAGCTGTACCATTTCTAGATGTAAGTTGACAGGCGTGGACTCAAGGAAACAAGTCTAAAATCAAGGACACAGAAGCAGACAACACGTGAGGACATACAAGGCGCAGAGTGACAAATGTAGAGATACAAACGTAGACTCAAGGAAACAAACGTAGACTGTACTTGAGGACACACTAGACGCAAAGTGACAAACGCATAATAAAGTAAAGAGACGTAGATGGTGGTTGAGTGATACTAAACGCAAGGTGCCAGATGTAGACTGAAGGAAACTGATGTAGACAGTAGCTGAGGACACTGTAGAAAATAGGAGACAGGCATAATGATCATACAACATACCTACACAATAGTGTACAATACACCTAGACACTATTGCACAGACACAGATACTGATGTAGGGCCACGCTTATAGTGGTGTACACACTTAGACACCGTGGTACAGTCATAGACAATGTTGTAAATACCTAGTCACTGTTGTACATACCTAGATATTGTTGTACATACATAGATACAGTTGTACATACCTAGACATTGTTGTACATACCTAGACACTGTTGTACATACTAGACACTGTTGTACATACTAGACACTGTTGTACATACTTAGACAATGTTGTACATACTAGACACTGTTGTAATACTTAGACAATGTTGTACATACTAGACACTGTTGTAATACTTAGACAATGTTGTACATTTTAGACACTGTTGTACATACTAGACACTGTTGAACATATAAGACACTGTTGTACATACCTAGACACTGTTGTACATACTTATACACTGTTGTACATACTAGACACTGGTGTACATACTAGACAATGTTGTACATACTAGACACTGGTGTACATACCAGACAATGTTGTACATACTAGACACTGGTGTACATACTAGACAATGTTGTACATACTAGACACTGGTGTACATACTAGACAATGTTGTACATACTAGACACTGGTGTACATACTAGACACTGTTGTACATACTTAGACAATGTTGTACATACCTAGACAATGTTGTACATACCTAGACACTGTTGTACATACCTAGACACTGTTGTACATACCTAGACACTGTTGTACATACTAGACACTGTTGTACATACTTAGACAATGTTGTACATACTAGACACTGTTGTAATACTTAAGACAATGTTGTACATTTTAGACACTGTTGTACATACTAGACACTGTTGAACATACTAGACACTGGTGTACATACCTAGACACTGTTGTACATACCTAGAAACTGTTGTACATACTAGAAAATGTTGTACATACTAGACACTGTTGTACATACTTAGACAATGTTGTACATACTAGACACTGTTGTAATACTTAGACAATGTTGTACATTTTAGACACTGTTGTACATACTAGACACTGTTGAACATACTAGACACTGGTGTACATACCTAGACACTGTTGTACATACCTAGAAACTGTTGTACATACTAGACAATGTTGTACATATCTAGACACTGTTGTACATACTTAGACAATGTTGTACATACTAGACACTGTTGTACATACATAGACACTGTTGTACATACTTAGACACTGTTGTACATACCTAGACACTGTTGTAAATACTAGACACTGTTGTACATACTAGACACTGTTGTACATACTAGACAATGTTGTACATACTAGACAATGTTGTACATACTAGACAATGTTGTACATACTAGACACTGTTGTACATACTTAGACACTGTTGTACATACTTAGAAAATGTTGTACATACCTAGACACTATTGTACATACCTAGACACTGTTGTACGTACATAGACACTGTTGTACATACCTAGACACTGTTGTACATACTAGACACTGTTGTACATACAAGACAATGTTGTACATACTAGACAATGTTGTACATACTAAACAATGTTGTACATACTAGACAATGTTGTACATACTAGACAATGTTGTACATACTTAGACAATGTTGTACATACTAGACAATGTTGTACATACTAGACACTGGTGTACATACTAGACACTGTTGTATATACCTAGACACTGTTATACACACCTAGACACTGTTGTACACACTAGACACTGCTGTACATACTTAGACAATGTTGTACATACTAGACAATGTTGTACATACCTAGACACTGTTGTAATACTAGACACTGTTGTACATACTAGACACTGTTGTACATACGCAGACACTGTTGTAATACCTAGACACTGTTGTACACACTAGACTGTGTTGTACATACTAGACACTGTTGTACATACTTAGACAATGTTGTACATACTAGACAATGTTGTACATACCTAGACACTGTTGTAATACTAGACACTTTTGTACATACTAGACACTGTTGTACATACTAGACAATGTTGTACATACTAGACACTGTTGTACATAATAGACAATGTTGTACATACTAGACAATGTTGTACATACCTAGACACTGTTGTACATACTAGACACTATTGTACATACTAGACACTGTTGTACATACTTAGACACTGTTGTACATACTAGACACTGTTGTATATACTTAGACAATGTTGTACATACTTAGACAATGTTGTACATACTAGACAATGTTGTACATACTAGACACTACTGTACATACTTAGACACTGTTGTACATACTAGACAATGCTGTACATACTTAGACAATGTTGTACATACTAGACAATGTTGTACATACTTAGACACTGTTGTACATACTAGACACTGTTGTATATACTTAGACAATGTTGTACATACTTAGACAATGTTGTACATACTAGACAATGTTGTACATACTAGACACTGTTGTACATACTTAGACAATGTTGTACATACCTAGACACTACTGTACATACTTAGACAATGTTGTACATACTAGACACTGTTGTACATACTAGATACTATTATACATACTTAGACACTGTTGTACATACCGTTTCCGGTAACGAGCGGACGTGTCTTCACATGCTCTCTCGATTTTCGAATATTTTAACAAGTTTACTTAATTCAATCGCGATGTTGTGTATATCATTGTGTTCGTTCTAAGAGTGGATTTACATACTACTCAACACTTCAAGTTTATGTGACCTTTTATTCAGTGAAATGAGGGATTCTTTGTGATATGTGATGGTAAGAGCAGCCGTTTTTGAATGTTACCAATTATCGATCCACGTCAGCGTGAGAATTAGCCATGCGGGGCTAACAAGTGATAATCACCACGCACGCCCTACAGAAGGGCCGGCGCTTTTATTTACTCCATTATTGTGCTGAATTTACACACTCTCAACTGTCAAGTTTATGTGACTGTTTATTTAGTTAAATGAAGATTTCATTGTGACACGTGAGGGTAAGAGCATCCATTTTTGATTTTTACCAATTACTGATTCACGACAACGTGAGACTTAACTATGTGTGACTAGCAAGAGATAAGCGCCACGCACGATCTACAGAAAGGCCTGCAGTTTTATTTACTCCTTGCCTTGTCGAGCTGCCTATATTGCCAACATGTCCTCCAACTTACGATCATCAACTGTGTCAAAGCGATGTGAAAATGTAAACAAAAACAAGACGGGACAAAAGTTAGTTAGCACGCCAGCTCAGCGACTGAATCGATCATCTTCATCGCCAACATCCATCACGTTGTCTAGTGAACAATCAGACACTGATGTCCAGCTGGACAAACAACACAATTCGCCAGCTCAATCTTATCAAACTAACACATCACCTTCAAAGACGCTTTCTTCGGCCGAAACACAGAGCCACAATGATTGTTGTCGTGATCTAATTCAGGCTTTGGAGACGAGGTTAAAAGATTTTATTACCAACAACACCACTAACATTATTGCGGAGTTTAAAAAAGAAAACATTCTTCTTCGAGAGGAAATCCGAATTCTTAAAGAAGAGAAGGAGACTTTTAAAACATCCATACATGCCTTGAAACTAAAGCGTGCACAGTCATTTCATAAAAGTGCACAAACAGAAAGTATCCATGGTGTTGTAGATGCGTGTGTTACCAGTGAATGTTCGTCGCATAATGACACACAGATAGTTTCTACAAGCAACAAAACCACCACTAAACCTGTAGAACGCACACCATCTATCTACCCCATCGATGTGCATGTCAGCAACAGGTTCCAGGCCTTAAGTGTAGACTCTCCAGCAGCAGACTTGGAATCACAGAGCTCAGTCGTTACCACTACTGGATATCAACAACCAACGCAAGCAAGCTATAATAAACAAGAACACAAGAAAGACGACAGTGACCAGTGGCAAACACAGTCCAAGCGGACACGCCAGCAGCGTGAAATAACCATAGATCACAGTGCAACACATATCGTCATTGGAGACTCCTTGCTGAAGGGAATCTATAGTGATCGCATGTCATCTTCTGACAGCGAATCAACTTCAATCTACCCTGTACCAGGCGCTGACATTGACAGGCTGACCGCTACACTGCGACGATTCCAAGTGAACGACCGAATTAGGAGAGCAACAGTCCATATTGGTGTTAATGACATAATGGATAATAAAATCATCAGCACCTCACAACTAGCTACATTGGAGGTGCTGTTGCGCAATAGATTTCCGAAATCATCTTTGTTTATTTCATCCATCATTCCACCATGTTACGGGTTCCAGCGTCGTACTGCCGATGTTGCTAATCTAACGTTATATAAATTCTGTAAAAATAATAGCATGAATTTCATAAATAACACCCCTTACTTTACGTCACCGTCCGGAGCTCCTAAGAAAAAACTATACAGGGATCAAATACATTGTTCCAAGCTAGGAAGTAGCTTCCTAGCGAAGAACATAAAATATCCCGAACGTGCACAACAACCAGCACCAGTTACAGGAGTAAACCGAACTTCACCTCCGGCAACAGCCATCTCACTGTGTTCAGAAAACACTCCTTCTCTTCCCACACCACCCTTGCCTGTACCCCAGGAACACAATGTTGTGAATAGCAACCCAAGCTCCAATCCAAATGTTGCTAAATATGATACTTTGTTTCCTACCTTGCCCGTAAAACAGTCTCCCTCTATGATGTCAAAGGGGACACCGTTAAACAATGGTGCTGTACCGTCGATGCCTGCTTCCAATGTAGGCACTTCCAGTGACACTCATAGCAATCCCTCGCTGGACGGTAATCTACAACCCTATGAGTGGAACCGTCAACTTCAGCAGCTAATGCGATACAATCCTGCAGCCCTGCACCAAGCATTCATGATATCACTCCAGCAAAGACATTTTCCTGCCCCCTCTAACAGCCTTAACTATTTCTAAATAAAGTTTCAAAATCCCTGCAATTTGTATACCACAAGCGACATCTTCCTTTTAGTTTGTAATGTTCGCTAATCACGATCAGTGGCTCAGCAATAATGGTCTATATATAGGCCATCTCAACATCTTTCATCTGCTCAACAAATTACCTGAGCTCTCGGTAATACTGTCCAAACAGTTCCATGTGTTTGGAATCACAGAAAGTCGTCTTAACGACAAAATAACCGACTCCGAAATCTCACTTAAGGGGTTTAAAGTAATTCGGAAAGATGCAAATCAAAAATTAGAGACAGGTATTGCTGTATACATTTCCAATTCTCTCAACTGGTCCCGTAGAAGTGATCTCGAGACAGTAGAGATAGAATGTGTTTGGTTAGAGGTGAAGCCAGCCAGCCAACAGCCGTTTCTCATTGGATACCTATATAGGAATCCTTGTGCCGGGTACAGTTGGTATGACTGCTTCACTACAATGATGGATAGAGTGTTTACAGCAGGTAGAGAAAGTTATGATACTAGGTGACTTCAACATAGATATTAGTAAATCCAACCAGACATGGGACGATATCATTCTTTCTTACAATTTCAAACAACTAATAAACCGTCCTACAAGGGTTACTGACACATCCTCAACTATAATTGATCATATATATGTTACTTGTCCAGATAATATTATTGAATGTTCTGTTCCTGTTTGTACAGTTAGTGACCACTACCCGGTATGTTGTACATGGTCAAGAATTGGGTTCAAACCTCTTAAACATAAACATGTAAGTATCAAATTTAGGAATTATAAAGCATTCAACCAAGATTTATTTTTGCAATACTTAAGAAAAGCAGCCCTTGATCACGTTTACCAACTTCCTGACCCGGACGATGCATTAGCTTTCTGGACGAAGACAGTCTACAATGTGTTCGATAAACACGTGCCAATCAAAGAAGTTCGAGTCAAAAATCAACATAAATCCCCATGGGTCACTAGAGAAGTGCTGGAAATCATGAGAGAGCGAGATACAGCACACAAAAATAAAGACTTCATCAATTACCGCAGACTAAGGAATAAAGTTAAATATGAAATTCGTAGGATAAAAAAAGATCATTTTAAAAATTTGATTGTAGATAATTCAAACAGTACAAATATATGGAAGGCTATTAACTTGCTAACCAATAAGAAACGCCCTACAGAATCAGTAATACCAAATTCTATAACATGCGATGAATTCAGTTGGTTCTTTCAATCAGAAATAGAGAATCTAAAGTCTTCAATACCAGACTCATCGTGTAATTTAAGTTCACTGGCATCATTCTGTGAGGAGAAGTGCGCCAGAAATATTCCCGCTGAGATTCCTTTAATGTCTGTTGCAGACGTTTATAAATATCTCTTGAACCTCAAATCAACAAACTCACACGGCCTAGATGGTATCAGTAATAGAATTCTTCGTTGTGCTGCACCAGTCATTAGCGAGTCCTTAACGTTCATATATAACCAGTGCCTGGCCAAAAACTACTTTCCATCTGCATTTAAAATTGCTAAAGTGTTTCCGCTTATTAAAAATGGCTCAATCGATAATAGCGTTTTGGGTAATTATAGACCTATTTCCTTACTATCGTCGCTATCAAAACCACTAGAAAAACACATTAATAAAATAACGTTACAAAATTTAATTAACAATGATCTAATAATTAACAGTCAATCTGGGTTTCGACCTAAATATTCTTGCCATAGTGCTCTAACAAAAATGACCGATAACTGGCACTTAAACATCAACAACGGTAGAATTTGTGGAGCGGTGTTTGTAGACTTTAAAAAAGCTTTTGATATGGTAGATCACGATATTTTAATTAGAAAACTAAAGCAAATGAAGACAAGCACCAACATGGTGAACATAATTACGTCATTTCTATCCGACAGGCAACAAGTCGTGTCCTTCAACAACTGTCTATCAAGACCCACACAGCTTAATATTGGTGTGCCTCAGGGCTCAATACTAGGTCCGCTGCTTTTTGCAGTTTATATTAATGATCTTCCTTTATATATCAATACAACTTGTGATCTATTCGCAGACGACTGTACTATATATACTAGTCAAGAAAACCGTAGTGAATTAGAGAATTCTTTACAAAAGGAACTTGATAATCTTACTAGATGGAGCAATGAAAACCGCATGCAAATTAACATCGACAAAACCAAATCCATGCTAATAACGACCAGACAAAAACTACAGACACTAGCCATAACTGGATCACCGCTCGAACTCCGCATGGGCACGTTACCTATAGTTAATGTGACTGAACATAAAACACTAGGGCTTTTAATAGACAGCCATTTGAACTGGAGCTCTCATGTTCATGCTCTTACCAAGAAAATAGCACAAAAAGTTTACCAACTTGCTAAAATTCAGCACTTCCTGGACGAAAGCACACGAAAAATATTCTATACATGCTATATCCAATCACATCTCGATTACTGTTCCACAGTTTGGGATGGTTGCCCTAAATCTAATTTAAAACGACTATGTTCTCTACAAAACCGCGCTATTCGTCTGGTTTCTGACATAAAGCACGTTGAAAGTAATAATTTGTACAGTCATCTAAGACTTCTACCACTACAAAAGCGCTTCCTTTTCAACAAAGCCAAATTAGTGAATAAAATTATATCTCAAAATACCCCAGAGTATCTTCTGCCGCTGATTCAATCTAATGCAATGAACAGCAAGCGCCTAAATTTGTTACATGTCTCAAAGCCTAGATTGGACCTATACAAAACATGTTTCGCCTATTCTGGTGCTCACTTATGGAATGATCTGCCTCCAGATCTGAAAACTCCAATGAGTCCCTACACATTTAACCGAAAACTCTTTCAATACTTAATCCATACCGACTATATGCCACCATAATTCATTTACTGGTATAATTGTTCAGTATAATTGTTCATTATAATTGTTTAACTATAATTTTTCACTATATATGTGTGTGCGTGTGGGAGCGAGAGAGAGAGAGAGAGAGAGAGAGAGAGAGAGAGAGAGAGAGAGAGAGAGAGAGAGAGAGAGAGAGAAAGTGGGTGTCAGTGAGAGGGAGAGAGTGAATGCGTGTGTGCGCACGTGCATGCGTGTGTGTGGAGAGAGTGATTGAGCGAGAAATGGTGGGGGAATGTGTCAGTGCATGCATTCGTACGTGTATGTGTGAGAGTGAGTGAGGGAGTGTATGCGTGCGTGCATGCGTTCATGTGCATGTGTTCATGTGTATGTGTATGTTGAGAGAGTGTGATTGAGAGAGTGAGTGTGTGTGTGTGTGAAGGATTGTGTGTTAGAGAGTGAGACAGTGGGAGAGTTGATGTGTTAGTGTGTGTGTGTGAGCGCGCGCATGTGTGTGAGTGTGTGTATATGAAAGAATACAGAGAGAGAGAGAGAGAGAGAGAGAGAGAGAGAGAGAGAGAGAGAGAGAGAGAGAGAGAGAGAGAGAGAGAGCTGAGCAGATGCATGTCATGTAACACGCATGTTATGTAACACGCGAATCCATATGTTTGTGTATTCTCATCTGTCATATTATCAGTTAAATACCATTTGATTTTATCATGCATAATATAAACTCATGTTCATTACTGTAGTTAGAGTCAGTGAGTGTGAATGAGAGACAGAACGAGTGAGCGTGAGAGTGAATGAGTGAGCGGGAGAGTGAATGAGTGAGCGGGAGAGTGAATGAGTGAACGGGAAAGTGAATGAGTGAGCGGGAGAGTGAATGAGTGAGCGTGAGAGTGAATGAGCGGGAGAGTGAATGCGTGAGAGTGAATGAATGAGCGGAAGAGTGAATGTGTGAGCGTGAGAGTGAATGTGTGTGTGTGTGTGTGTGTGAGAGAGAGAGAGAGAGAGAGAGAGAGAGAGAGAGAGAGAGAGAGAGAGAGAGAGAGAGAGAGAGAGAGAGAGAGCATCACTATTTTTACGTCACATACATTTTATGTACACATTTTTCTCCATGTTAACATTTTTATGAGACTACTCATGACAAGTGTCAGTGTATGTGTGTGAGTAAAGTGTGGGAGTGTGTTCATACTAGTTTCAGTACTAACGTGAGACATTTTGTATGTGTCTAGATGTGAGGAAGTGTGAGTGTATGTGGAGGATGTGTGTGAGTGTGGGGATATGTGTGGGTGGGGGGTGTGTGGGTGGGGGTATGCATTTGGATGGGTTGGGGTGTGTGGGTTTTGGTGGGTAGTGGTATTTGTGGGTGTTGGTGGGATGTGTGGATGGATGTGTGGGGGTGAAAGTAGGGGTGTTGGAATGGGTGTGGGGGATGTGTATATGGGTGGAGGATATGTGTATGGGACGGATGCAGGGGATGTGTGTTTATGTGGGTGGAGATGTGTGGATGGTTTGAGGAAGTATGTGTGGGAGGCGGGGTTGTGTGGGTAGGGGATTGTGTTGGGTGGATTTGGGATGGAAGGGCGGGTGGGGAGAAGTGTATGGTGTGTGGGTTTGAGATATGTGTGCGGTGTTTTGGTGGGGGATGTGTGAATGATGTGTGGGTGGAGGGTATGTTTGTGGTGGTATGGGTGGAGGATAGTGTGTGGTGTGGGGGATGTGTGTGATGGGTGCGGGGAATGTGCGTATGGGTGGGGTATATGTGTGGGTGAGCAGGGGATTGTGGTGGTTGGGGGAAGTATGTGGGGGAGTGTGGGTGGGAGATGTGTGTGTGTGGGTGGGGTGTGTGAGTGGCTTAGGGACGTGTAGGTGGGTGAGGGAGTTGTATGTGTCGGGGTGGGATGTGTGAGTGGGTGGAGGATGTGTGTGGGGGTAGGGGTATTGTGATCGAGAGATGTTTGGTTGGGAGTGGGTGGGTGGGGGTGTGTGGGTGCGTAGTGGAGGATGTATGCGTGAGTGAGTGTGTGTTGGTGGACGGGTAGGGAATGCGTGTGTGGGTGGGGAGAGGTGTGTGGTGTGTTGGTTGGTGATATTGTGTGGGTGAGGTGTGTGGGTGGGGGATTTTTGTGGTGTGTGAGTGGGGGTATGTGGGGTGGATGGGTAAGGGTATCTGTGTGGGTGTGGGTGGGAATATTGTGTGGTATCTGGGTGGGGGATATGTGTGTGGTGTGTAAGTGGGGATGTGTTGGTGAGGGATATGTGTGTGTGGTGCGTGGGTTGGGAATAGTGCGTGGTAGGGGGTGTATGTGATGTGCGGGTGGGGGATTATGTGGTGGGGGATTAGGTTAAGGCATGTGTGGGTGGGTGGAAGTTGTATGTGTGGGTGGTGGGGTGTGTGTGTGAGTGGATTTGGGATGTATGGGTGGTTAGGGAGATGTGTGTATGTGGGGGGGGGGGGGGGTAGGGACATGTCAGTTGGTGGGGATGTGTGTGTATGGTTTGGGGATGTGTGAGTGGATGTGCGATGTGTGGGTTGGCGGGGGATTGTGTGTGTGGGTGGGGAATATGTTGTCGATGGAGATGTGGCTGGGGGATGGGTGGTTTGAGGTGTGGGTGGGGAGAGGATGTGTGGGGTAGGATGTGTATGTGGATGGGCGTGGGATGTGTGGGTTGGAAGGGGAATGTTTGTGGGTGGCGAGTGTGTTTTGGTTGGGGGATCAGGTGAGGGCAGTGTGTGTGGGTGGGGGATGTGCGGGAGGGGGATGGGTCGGTTGGTGGGGTATGTATGTGTCCCTTGGTGTGCGTGTGTGTCGGTAGGTGGGGATGTGTATGTGTCCCTTGGTGCGCGTATGTGTGGGTAGGTGGGGGTGTTGTGTGGGTGGGGTGATGTATGGATAGGTGGGAGATGGGCCTCATAACATGGTAATTAGCCTTGTTTATGTTTACAACATTCATTTCACAATGTTTATATTTCTTCCTATGTAAATGTATAATGCTCTTGATGAACGAAAGACGAGTGATTGGAAGGGCCGAATGTAAGACGGGCCTGCGCGCCCAATTTGTGACCCTAATAAAGTTGATTTGATTTGTACATAATTAGACACTGTTGTACATACTAGACAATGTTGTACATACATAGACACCGTTATACAGACTTAGACAGTATTGTACTCACGCAGACACAGTTGTACAGATATAAACATTGTTTTTACAGAAACATACATTGGTGTACAGACATAGACACTGCTGTACAGACATAGACACTGTTGTTTAGACATAGACACTGCTGTACAGACATAGACACTGTTGTTTAGACATAGACACTGTTGTTTAGACATCGAGGGCACACTGCATAGCATGATGACACATACAACAACAGACGAGACATACAACAACAGTTGACTCATACAACCACATAGAGCAGGACAGGAAAAGGACAATACCAGACAACAAAACATTTCACAAAAGTTTGTCAACTGTATTTGAACCTGTCATTCACAAATGTTGGTCAACTATATTTGAACCTGTCATTCACAAATGTTGGTCAACTATATTTGAACCTACCATTCACAAATGTTGGTCAACTATATTTGAACCTGTCATTCACAAATGTTGGTCAACTATATTTGAACCTACCATTCACAAATGTTGGTCAACTATATTTGAACCTGTCATTCACACATGTTGGTCAACTATATTTGAACCTGTCATTTACACATGTTGGTCAACTATATTTGAACCTGTCATTCATAAATGTTGGTCAACTATATGTCAACCTGTCATTCACACATGTTGGTCAACTATATTTGAACCTACCATTCACAAATGTTGGTTAACTATATTTGAACCTACCATTCACAAATGGCGCTGTCGCACAAAAAGTGTACATTGACGCTCGGTCTTCTTGAGCAAAAAACAATGTCATCACCTGTACAACTATCACTACCACAACTAACACCACCAATTCTAACAACAGCACAACAACAACAACAACAACAACAACAACAACAACTACTACTACTACTACTACTACTACTACAATAACAACAACTACTACCATTACAACAACAACAACAACAACAACAACAACAACAACTACTACTACTACTACTACTACTACTACTACTACTACTACCACCATTTCTACTACTACTCCCCGTGTGTTGCCGTGGCCCATAAGGGAAGCAAAGAATAGCAACACTGTAGCCTACCACGCATGTCGTAAGAGGCGACTAAGGAGGCTATGGTTCCGTCGCCCTGCTACTGAGTGAGTGCGTGGCGCGACACTGTGAGCTGTGAGTTTCGTGTGCAATGCTTTTGAATCTGCCCAAGGATTTTTGGAACGTGGCTGCATGTTCGGAGAGATGGCAGGTGGCTATGTCCCAGAGTTGGCTTCTGCTTGACTGCCACTGCCGTCGGTGATGAACTGTATTTTCGTGGACTGTGTGGGTGAACATCTCCAGATAGGAAGATAGGAAAATGACAGCCGATTCCATCAGAGATGAATTGGGTGTTTCGTGGGGGACTATTGTGTTGACATTCTGATGGCGGCATTATGCACAGTGTATCTGTGCGGGCTGTTGTTTGTCGAGACTCCTGTCTTTTCCACTTCTCACATTGGGCGGTGGGGAGCGTTTTGTGTGATATTCACTGGCACTGGCATAATGGGGTCGACCCGTTGCTGTGAAGTTGGAACTGCGACTAACTAACTAACTAACTAACTAACTAACTAACTAACTAACTAACTAACTAAATAATTAACTACTACTACTACTACTACTACTACTACTACTACTACTACTACTACTACTACTACTACTACTACTACTACTACTACTGCTGCTGCTGCTGCTGCTGCTGCTGCTACTACTACTACTACTACTACGTACTACTACTACTACTACTACTACTACTACTACTACTACTACTACTACTACTACTACTACTACTACTACTACTACTACTACTACTACTACTACTACTACTACTACTACTACTACTAATACTATTCTGCTGCGGTTGTTACTTCTATTACAACAATACTCAGATTCTGAATTCTACCTATGCACATTCACACATATACAGTAATTAAGTATACTACATAATGCACAAATGCATACACACGTACTCACGCACGTACACGCATACATTCCCTATCTCTGTTTCTCTTTCTTTCCTTCATTGTATCGCTTGCTGCGCGCGCGCGCGCGCACACACACACACACACACACACACACACGCACATGTCCTCCTATCATTGCCTGCTAATTATACAATACTCTCTCCTTCACTATACCTACTATTACTCACACACAATCTTCACCCCCCCCCCTCCCTAAACTGCACCGCCTGGTGCTCACACACTCTCTCACCCTGTCCATCAGTGCACTGGCGGCTTCTCAGTCTCTCACCCCCGCTCTCAACTCAGTGTACCCCGTATTGTACCGCCCAAGTACTGCCAAGTCTACAGCATACACACAACAGTGATATTTACATGACAAATTGCAGCTCGGCAAGTCTGTGACACTTGACAGCTGTCTCGGCTAACACCACGTCTTGTTCGGCTATGACACGTTCGATAAGCTCCGTACTCTAGCAGCCGAACTGCTTCACTTGACGACCACTGTCTTCCACATAAGATCTGATAATTATCTCCCTGCACACAGCTCCGTTAAATAACTAAGTACGGTATTCTAAACATTGTAACGGTTCTCATACTGCAAGCTGCACTTTACATTTTTACCTAAGGAAATGTACACATTTGGTGACCTCTAGGCATTATCAAAAGGATAAAAGTAAAAGACCCCATAATTTTGGAATACTGGAGATATGTTACCAGACACCGAATCAATGAGATGGTTAGTAGTCCCTCGATTGTCTTATCTCTCAGTCAATGTCTGGCCTAGTTTTCAGCAAGCCGGGTCTCGAAGCACCCTAGCCAGGAAAATAGGCAAGTTCCAGGGAGATCTGAACTCAAGATGATCGTACTTGGTGCCACAGTCACCGCTGTCGCATCCCAAGGTGGTCTCCTGTGGCTAGGCATGTTCCAATGCTGGCCTACACGTCCTCTAGCTGACATCGCAGGCTGTACACTGACAGCCACACAGTCGACACACTCCCACTGTGTTGGGGGAGCTGTCTGAGGGCGGGAAGAGTTTGATCTCACCTTTTACCTAACTGCTGTCTGAGGGCGGGAAGAGTTTGATCTCACCTTTTACCTAGCTGCTGTCTGAGGGCGGGAAGAGTTTGATCTCACCTTTTACCTAGCTGCTGTCTGAGGGCGGGAAGAGTTTGATCTCACCTTTTACCTAGCTGCTGTCTGAGGGCGGGAAGAGTTTGATCTCACCTTTTACCTAGCTGCTGTCTGAGGGCGGGAAGAGTTTGATCTCACCTTTTACCTAGCTGCTGTCTGAGGGCGGGAAGAGTTTGACCTCACCTTTTACCTAGCTGCTGTCTGAGGGCGGGAAGAGTTTGATCTCACCTTTTACCTAGCTGCTGTCTGAGGGCGGGAAGAGTTTGATCTCACCTTTTACCTAGCTGCTGTCTGAGGGCGGGAAGAGTTTGATCCCACCTTTTACCTAGCTGCTGTCTGAGGGCGGGAAGAGTTTGATCTCACCTTTTACCTAGCTGCTGTCTGAGGACGGGAAGAGTTTGATCTCACCTTTTACCTAGCTGCTGTCTGAGGGCGGGAAGAGTTTGATCTCACCTTTTACCTAGCTGCTGTCTGAGGGCGGGAAGAGTTTGATCTCACCTTTTACCTAACTGCTGTCTGAGGGCGGGAAGAGTTTGATCTCACCTTTTACCTAACTGCTGTTAGAGCTTGGTTGGTAAGGTGGGGGTGGGAGGCGTGGTAGTTCCGCATCAGTTCCCTTGGGTGTGGCAGTTTAATACAGGGTCGGTGGAGAAGCCTTTACACTAACTTCACCTCGACAGATGCCAGCTCACTCCAGGAGTAAGACAATCCGACCTATGCCAGCTCACTCTAAGGGTCAGACAACCCGAGATATGCCAGCTCACTCCAGGGGTAAGACAATCCGACCTATGCCAGCTCACTCTAAGGGTCAGACAACCCGAAATATGCCAGCTCACTCCAGGGGTAAGACAATCCGACCTATGCCAGCTCACTCTAAGGGTTAGACAACCCGACATATGCCAGCTCACTCTAAGGGTTAGACAACCCGACATATTCCAGCTCACTCTAAGGGTCAGACAACCCGAAATATGCCATCTCACTCCAGGGGTCAGACAACCCAACAGATGCCAGCTCACTCCATGGGTCTGACAACATGAATGTCCATGCATAACACATCATAATAATATAACACATGCACATTACTGTAAAGTGAGTGAGAAAGAGAGTGAGTGAGTGTGAGAGAGATAGTGTGTGTGTGTGTGTGTATGTGTGTGTGTATGTGTGTGTGTAAGGTTGGTGCGGGATGTGTGTGTGTGGGAGGGTATGTGTGTGTGGTTGGGGGTGTGTTGATGGGTGGGTGGAGCATGTGTGTGTTGGCGAGTCTGCGAGGGTTGGGGTATGTGTGAGTGGGGAGTTGATTGTGGGTGGGGATGTGTGTGAGGGATGTTTGTGTGGGTGGTTGTGAGATGTATGGGTTGGTGAGGGTGATGTGTGAGTGGATGGAGGGATGTGTGGTGGGTGGGGGTGTGTGGTGGGTGGGGGACAGTGGGAGAATGGATGTGTTAGTGAGTCATGCTTGTGAGTGTGTGTGTGTGCATGTGTGTGTGTGTAAGAGAGAGCAATAGAGTTGAACGCACGCATGTCATGTAACATGCTATTACTATTACATATTTTATGTGTATTTTCATCTTCATATTATCATTTTGAATGCCACTTTATTGCATCACCTTTAATATGAACACATGTACATTACTGTAGAATGAGTAAGAGAGTCAGTGAGTGCGCGTGTGAGTGTGCGTGTGTGTTTATGTGTGTGTGTGTAAGAAAAATGAGAGAGTTGAATTGCATCACAATTTTTTATGCTACACTATGTATATGTACAATTTTTTCCCAATTTTTTTTTTTTAAACAATTTTAGTGAGAATGCTCACGACAGTCGTCAGTGTATGTGTGTGTGTGTAAAGTGTGGGATATTTTTTATACTAGCTTAAGTTATTATGTAAGGCATCATGACTAGATGTGAGAAAGTGCATGTAAGGGACGTATGTGTGCGGGGGATGCGTGTGTAATGGATGTATGTGTGGAGAGAGTGTGTGTAGGGGGATGTGTGTGGGGGTTGGGTGGGTGGGAATGTGTGTGGGTGGGGGATGCGGGTGTTAGTGAGGGATGTGCCGGTAGGTGGGGATGTATGGGTGGGTGGAGGATGTGTGGGTGGGTGATGTGTGTGTGTGAGTGTGTGTGTGTGTGTGGGGGGGTGATGGGTGGATCGTAGGAAGTGCGTGGGCGTTGGTGGGTGGGGGGTTGTGTGAGTTGGTGGGTGGTGAATGTGTGTGTGGGTAGGTGGGTGTGGGGTGTGAGCGGTTGGAGGATGAGTGTTTGGCTGGGTGGTTGAAGGGGTGTGGATATGGGTGGGTGGGTGGGTGTGTGTGTGGGATTGGGGATGGGTGTGTTTGCGGGGAAATGTGTGTATGGAGGGATGTGTGTTAATAGGCAAGGGTGGGTTGGTGGGTGTTTGGGTGGGGGTGTGTGTGGGTGAGTGGGGTGTGTGTATGGCTGGGTGAGGCTGTGTGTGGGTGGGTGGAGTGGGTATGTGGGAAGGCGGGGTGGGTGAGGTGTGTTTAGGTGGGGGTTTTGTGGGTTGGTGGGTGGGGAATGTGTATGTGGGTGGGTGGGTGTAGGGTGTGTGTGTGGTTGGGGGATGAGTGTTTGGCTGGGTGGTTTGAGGTGTGTGGATATGAGTGGGTGGGTATGTGTAGACTGGGGGATGGTTGTGTTGTGGGGAGATGTGTGTGTGTGGAGGATGTGTGTAAATAGGAAGGATGGGTTGGTGGGTGTTTGGGTGGGGTGTGTGTGGGTGAGTGAGTGGGTGGGGTGTGTGTGGGGGATGTGTGTGGGTGAATGGGGGTGTGTAAGGCTGGGTGAGGCTTGTGTTTATCTGGGAGGCTGGGGTGGGTGGGGTGTGTGTGCGGGTAGGGATGTGTGTGGGTGGATGAAGGGTGTGTGTGTATGGGTGGGTGATATGTGTGGGTGGGTAAGGTGGGGGTGGATGGGGATGTGTGTGGGTGGGTTTGGGTGTATGTGGGTAAAAAGAGGTTGTGTGTGTGGGTGAGGGATGTGTCTCATAACATTGAAATATGTATTGTTTATGTTTACAACATTCATTTGACAATGCATTTTCCTATGTGAATGCAACATGCACTATTGATGAATGAAAAGTGAGTGATTGGAAGGGCCGAATGTAAGACGGGCCTGCGTGCCCAAATTGTAACCCTTTAAAAATAAAGTTGAATTGAAATTGAATTGCATCAAATTTAAGAGTTAAAACTCATAGATTCACAACCAGCCAGTCAACAAACCAATCAACCGATCCACCCACCCAACCTACTAATCAATGAACCGATCAAGCAAGCAACCAATCAACCAACTAATCAACCAACCAATCTATTAAGTTGTTGAATTGTATGTTTAACTTTTATGTTATTGAGTTGTGTGTTTGTCTGCTATGTTGCTGAGTTGTATGTTTATCTATCCGGTGATTCAGTTGTGTGTTTTTCTATCATGTTCTTTAATTGTGTTTATCTATTGTGTTCTTTTCTGTTGTGTGTTTATCTGTTATGTTGTTATATTGTGTGTTTATCTATTATATTGTTGAATGGTATTTTTATCTGTTACGTTGTTGAGTTGTATGTTTATCCATTATGTTGTTGAGTTGTATGTTTATCCGTTACGTTGTTGAGTTGTATGTTTATCCATTACGTTGTTGAGTTGTATGTTTATCCATTACGTTGTTGAGTTGTATGTTTATCCATTACGTTGTTGAGTTGTATGTTTATCCGTTACGTTGTTGAGTTGTATGTTTATCCATTACGTTGTTGAGTTGTATGTTTATCCATTACGTTGTTGAGTTGTATGTTTATCCATTATGTTGTTGAGTTGTATGTTTATCCATTATGTTGTCTAGTTGTGTTTTTATGTATTAAGTTGTTGAATTGTGTGTTTATCTGTTATGTCGTTGAGTTGTATGTTTATCTATCCTGTTTGCCCTGGTATCATTATGCGAATGAGGTGAACTGCAGGTGTACGATCAGTGTATCTTGCACAACTCCCCCTTTCCCCCTCTCTTGTTCTCCTATCGCCAGCCTCAATTCACGAGTGACCTGAGAAGGAGACAGCGGAGGGAGGACTCCTGCGGCTATCAGACTCACGTGAGCAGATGTGCGTGCAGCATTTTATCTACATCAAACTCACAGTCGATACCCCGAATCACACGCACTCATCTTCTCCCGTTTATCTTTTATAAAGTGGTTATCCGCGCCCTGTGCATGAAACCAGGCCTCAGCTGATACAACCAGACAAGAAACGCATTTCTCACACAACTTCTGATTTAATTCTACCTCATTTACCACACCCTCCCCCTCTTAGCCTGCCTGTCGGTTTGGAATTCTCATTTAAACACTAGTGTTGTAAAGAAATAGTCCCGAAGACAAGATGTTGCGAGGGCCACGGGCTCCAGCTGCGCCCGGGACCGCCACATATCATTCCGCGCGATGATTTATCAGGGTTCAACAGATGCGAGGCCATTCATAAAGGTCGCACAAATCAAAACCCTCTTTAAGCGAAGGGAGATAAAAGGAATCTATTTACTTAACTCGCGCTTATCGCCATTTCTTTTCTTTACAGGAATAATGCAATCCAATATATTTGCCAACACGAATGCTTGTCTGTCGGACAATGAACATATTAGTCAGGGCTCGGGGTATGCATGATGGGATGATAGGATGTTTAGAATCGTTGTCTTAATATCTAGCAAGCACATTAGAATAAGTACATAGATAATAGATATTGATTGTCACACATGCGAGGGGATGTACTCATTTGAGATGCTGCTGAATTGAGAGACGACACGGGATTTAAAGCACAGATTAGCGGGTGATCTTGAAATGCAGAAGACATCCGTGGATAGACTGGTTTGGTTATGAGACAAGCAGTGCTGGTTTTTTCGAAAAAAGGTATAGGCACCGATCGTTCAGAAAGCAATGGCAAACTACTGAACGTAAAACTTGCCCAGGAATCATGAACAGCCAAACAATGATGTATTTGACTGCTACGTCCTGTAAAAGACATGCAACTAATTTTTAAAAAAAATATCTTTTAACATGGCCGAAATATCTAACTAGCGACATTTTAAAAAAAAAATTAGTTTGTAAAGAGCTAGAAATTAATGAGCATATTGGTAGTAGTAGTAGTAGTAGTAGTAGTAGTAGTAGTAGTAGTAGTAGTAGTAGTAGTAGTAGTAGTAGTAGTAGTAGTAGTAGTAGTAGTAGTAGTAGTAGTAGTAGTAGTAGTAGTAGTAGTAGTAGTAGTAGTAGTAGTAGTAGTAGTAGTAGTAGTAGTAGTAGTAGTAGTAGTAGTAGTAGTAGTAGTAGCAGCAGCAGCAGCAGTAGTAGTAGTAGTAGTAGTAGTAGTAGTAGTAGTAGTAGTAGTAGTAGTAGTAGAAGTAGTAGTAGTAGTAGTAGTAGTAGTAGTAGTAGTAGTAGTAGTAGTAGTAGTAGTAGTAGTAGTAGTAGTAGTAGTAGTAGTAGTAGTAGTAGCAGCAGCAGCAGCAGCAGCAGCAGTAGTAGTAGTAGTAGTAGTAGTAGTAGTAGTAGTAGTAGTAGTAGTAGTAGTAGCAGCAGCAGCAGCAGCAGCAGCAGCAGCAGCAGTAGTAGTAGTAGTAGTAGTAGTAGTAGTAGTAGTAATAGTAGTAGTAGTAGTAGTAGTAGAAGTAGTAGTAGTAGTAGTAGTAGTAGTAGTAGTAGTAGTAGTAGTAGTAGTAGTAGTAGTAGTAGTAGTAGTAGTAGTAGGTATAGTCATGGTATCTGTAGTAGTTGTAACAAACAATATTAAGTAGCCCAGAAACAAGCCACAATTCCACTCAATATCACTGGCCTATAAACTCCCCCATGAGCAGGGATCACTAATCTTCACCGACGCCGGCCGTGGATATCCGTGCCAACAAACTTAACGTTCTGTTACACTGATGATTTTTGTGGCAACCGGTTTTCCGATGTCACTGCCACGCCGCCCAGTAGCACAAGTGGGCTAATCGGGGTTAACGATGTTAGCCAGGAAATTAATTGCTCCAATTGGACGCCGAGAGAGAAGTCCCTTGAATGCGATATGTGGCACTGATTTCACGAGACGTATTGCACAAACATTTGTCTAGTTCGGTTTCATGAGCCGGCACATCGCTCTGGCATTATGTAATAATTCAGTGGTATATACTCGCTCATGAGCAATACGGATACAGGACTGTACAGAATAAAGCATTTCTCATAAACAGATCTTTAGAATATGGGGTGTAGTGGCCAATTACTTTCTTCACTCCATCTAGTCCCGGAAAAAACGCCAGTTTAGACTACAGCCTGTGGTGTTAGTCGCTGCCGAGAGGCAAGGGTATTCCGCACTATAACCGTTATCCATGTAGTGAGAACAATGAATGATCTCTCTATATAAAACAATGAATGATCTCTCTATATAAAACAATGAATGATCTCTATATATAAAACAATGAATGATCTCTCTATATAAAACAATGAATGATCTCTCTATATATAACAATGAATGGACCATGTACAGAGAACAATGACTAATACATTTATAAAGAAGATCCCCGAATAGTGAACAAATGAGTATCCATGTATAGAGAAAAATGGAGGATCAACACATGGAGACAATGGAGTATCCCTATATATAAAATAATGGAGTATCCCTGTATAGAGAACCATGGAGTATCACTGAATATAGAACAATTGAGGATCCCTATATAAACAACAATGTATTATCCCTGTATTAAGAACGATGAAGTATCCATGTATAGAGAACAATGAATTATC
>JACEFZ010018320.1:145000-255000 GCA_014155875.1 Cepaea nemoralis | reverse complement strand
CACTTACAACATCAAAACTGGTCACGCTAACTTTCATCTATGTAGGGGGGCAACGCAGGCGTATAAGACGATCAGCAAACCGATCAGTTGGCGAACGTGGCGATGATCGAAGTGGGAAGAGGAATGTGTGGGCCAGCCATTGTCAGCTCTATAAGAGATACTGGACAGACATATGACTTTACGGAAACCTGGGAATCTGCTTTTTTGTCCAGAGTGAGGGAGATTGGGAGATGGTAGTGAAGCGGAGAGAGGTTAGACATGGACATTTTGTCAAGGCAGAAGGCACTGATGAACCAACGCATACATGGCGGGGATGTTCAAGAGAAGATCGGAACACACACGAGTATGATGATAATCCTCAATAACCACATAAAAAAGTAGTAACGTATTGAGACGAAACAGTCTGTATGTGTCGTATGGGACACCCGTTGGATGAGTCCTTCAGGACATGCTGGTGTGTTGTAAAACGAGCAGGCGGACAGATTGGCTGGGTCTTCACCGCTGGGTGCGGTACTGCTGCCAAACGACAGACAAGAAACACAGCTTTCGTCAAACCAACATGTCATAGCATAGTAGAATAGGACGGGATACACAAGGCATGTATAGCAAAGGATTAGGCGAGTAAGGAGGAGCAGAACGTGTGAAAGAACCGACAACAACACGAAGCCGAGGTGGAAGGAAAACATTAAGACAAAACAAAGAACCAGTGACATGAAAAACTTATGTCAGAGAAGTAAACGGGCAAATATAAGAGCACTTTGTGACTGGTGTGACTCAGGAGAAAACATCGCAGACTTTCTGGCATGGACGCCCACAGAGGACCAGGACGAGTGCCGGCCTTCAAACTGCAATCATCCAGAATTATGTGGCACAAGGCTAAACACTGACCAAGTAACAGAGAAGAATTCATGACCTGCTGTATCACACAGATAGAAATGCCCACCAAAACATTAGAGAAGCTATTCGTCTGAATATTGTAGTCATAGAATGTAAGAAGAACTTGTATCCTGAAGAGATAATAACATGTGCATAGACGAGGCAGCAAGAACATGGCCCCAGGAGCCGATGGTCTACTCTATGTTCACACCATGCAGCTGAGTGGTGATGGAAGACACTGTGTTATGAGGGTCTTCAGTGAAAGTATTCAGACATCTAGAGTAGCAGGGGTACACATGTATCTGAAACCATTGCCCAAACCTGTAAGAGAGCCATCACAACTAGGCACTTACAGAATCATCACTATGCAGGACGTATACGGTAGATGATGGAACATATCGTGGCTAAGGTATTCATCACAAACGCTCCAGGACACAACTGACGGTTACAAGGACACACGGATGCTTGCATTTGGGCGAAATGCCGCCGTCCGACAAGCAGGAGCGCAAGAGAGAGAGCGAACAATACATGTGTATAATCAGAGTGCAACTGAAATGACCAGCATACACATTATAACATTCGCAGCGGGGGACGGAATGGGTTTGGTCGTATACCTATTCATGTCCATGTTTAGAAACCAAGCAATCAAGAAAAGTAATGTGGCAGGTATGAGTAATCCCAAAAAATTGACACCAATGATGACTTCTCGTCCTTGACTTCAGGACGTAAATTACAAGTACATCAGAAGTCGGAGTGGGTTCGCCTTGTGGCTAGGAACACTGGTAATAGAGAAAGCTAATCCACCCACAAATATCAATCAATTACACTAGGAGTAGAAGCAACACGAGCACATGCAAAACAACAACAACAACAACAACAACAACAACAACAACAGACAAATGAGAACAGGAGTAAAGTAACTGTGACTAGAGGAGAAATGTAACTGTGACCAGAGGAGAAATGTAACTGTGACTAGAGGAGAAATGTAACTGTGACCAGAGGAGAAATGTAACAGTGACTAGAGGAGAAATGTAACTGTGACCAGAGGAGAAATGTAACTGTGACTAGAGGAGAAATGTAACTGTGACTAGAGAAGAAATGTAACTGTGACCAGAGGAGAAATGTAACTGTGACCAGAGGAGAAATGTAACTGTGACTAGAGGAGAAATGTAACTGTGACCAGAGGAGAAATGTAACTGTGACTAGAGGAGAAATGTAACTGTGACTAGAGGAGAAATGTAACTGTGACTAGAGGAGAAATGTAACTGTGCTCAAATTGAAATGTAACTGTGACCAGAGGAGAAATGTAACTGTGACTAGAGGAGAAATGTAACTGTGCTCAGAGGAGAAATGTAACTGTGCTCAGAGGAGAAATGTAACTGTGCTCAGAGGATAAGAGGAGTAACTGTGACCAGAGGAGAAATGTAACTGTGAATAGAGGAGAAATGTAACTGTACTCAGAGGAGACATGTAACTCTGACCAGAGGAGAAATGTAACTGTGCTCAGAGGAGAAATGGAACTGTGCTCAGAGGAGAACAGGAGTTACTGTGACCAGTGGAGAAATGTAACTGTGACTAGAGGAGAAATGTAACTGTGCTCAGAGGAGAAATGTAACTGTGTTCAGAGAACAGGAGTAACTGTGACCAGAGGAGAAATGTAACTGTGAATAGAGGAGAAATGTAACTGTGCTCAGAGGAGAAATGTAACTGTGCTCAGAGGAGAAATGTAACTGTGACCAGAGGAGAAATGTAACTGTGCTCAGAGGAGAAATATAACTGTGCTCAGAGGAGAACAGGAGTAACTGTGACCAGAGGAGAAATGTAACTGTGCTCAGAGGAGAAATGTAACTGTGACCAGATGAGAAATGTAACTGTGCTCAGAGGAGAAATGTAACTGTGACCAGAGGAGAAATGTAACTGTGCTCAGAGGAGAAATGTAACTGTGACCAGGGGAGAAATGTAACTGTGACCAGAGGAGAAATGCAACTGTGACCAGAGGAGAAATGTAACTGTGACCAGGGGAGAAATGTAACTGTGACCAGAGGAGAAATGCAACTGTGACCAGAGGAGAAATGTAACTGTGCTCAGAGGAGACATGTAACTGTGAATAGAGGAGAAATGTAACTGTGACCAGAGGAGACATGTAACTGTGACTAGAGGAGAAATGTAACTGTGACCAGAGGAGAAATGTAACTGTGACTAGAGGAAAAATGTAACTGTGACTAGAGGAGACATGTAACTGTGACCAGAGGAGAAATGTAACTGTGACCAGAGGAGAAATGTAACTGTGACCAGAGGAGAAATGTAACTGTGACCAGAGGAGAAATGTAACTGTGACCAGAGGAGAAATGTAACTGTGACCAGAGGAGAAATTCCACAGCTGTAAAACTGACATGCAGAGGAAGCACAATGGAGTCCTTATAGTTAGGACATGGAGGAGACGGGAGAAATTGCACGGACAAACAGAATACAGAACGAGCATAATCGTACTCACCTGTCTCGCGACCCGTCGTCCATTAGCCCAGCGTTTGACGGCCATGGAGGCAATGCGCTGAGAGACAGAATACAATAAATAATATGAGAACATGGTTTACATTCACTGAGAGGATCAATGACATGCAACAAAATACAATAACAACATGATAACGCTATTCCGATTTGTTACAAGGATCAAAGTCATACAACACAAAAAATAAAATAAAAATATTAGAATGTGGCTCAAAATCACTACAAGGATCATTACTAGGCATAGAACATCATTGTTAGGATCAAAGATATAGAACAAAATAGAACCTAAAAAAATATTAAAAATACGGTTGAGATTGATTACAAAGATAAAGGAAATTTAACAGAACACAACAACAATCAAAACACTAGAACGAGGCTCAGATTCGTGACTGCGTTCCCTGACAATCATACACAATACAACAACAACATGGCTGCAACATAATGATTGCACCTCTTCAAGATAGGTGGTGAGTGTATAATTGTACCAGTTCAAGACAGGTGGTGAGTGTATGATTGTACCAGTTCAAGACAGGTGGCGAGTGTATGATTGTACCTCTTCAAGTCAGGTGGTGAGTGTATGATTGTAACAGTTCAAGACATGTTGTTGTTGTTTGTCCATCAAGAATGATGATGACCATTCATTTCATCCAGTGGGATTGAAGGTATGGAGCCATGGGTTCTAAGATGGCTGATAAGGCCTATTTTGGCTCGAAATGTTCTTTGACAGTGTGGGCAAAGAATGCTTGACGTCTCTGGAGGAGGATTTCCTGCAGTGGTTTTTCTGTCCTGCCTTTTATTCACAGCCCTTGCAGTCCTGGTTGCCTCACATATGACTGCACCATTGTGTAATGATGCACGCCACGTATTTCGGTCTCTGGCTGCAGCCTCCCAGATGTCATGATGAATTCCAAAAGCATTCAGTGAAATTTTCAGAGTGTCTTTAAAGCGTTTCCTCTGGCCACCTTGAGAGCGTTTACCACAACGCAACTCGCTGTAAAAATTTCGTTTAGGGAGCCTGTGATCTGGCATGCGAGTCAAGTGACCAGCCCAGCGAATCTGATTCTTCATCAGTAGAGTGTGGATACTGGGCATGGACGCTCTTTCTAGGACTTCAGTGTCTGGAATCTTGTCTTGCCATATGCCAAGACAGGTGGTGAGTGTATGATTGTACCAGTTCAAGACAGGTGGTGAGTGTATGATTGTACCAGTTCAAGACAGGTGGTGAGTGTATGATTGTACATCCTCAAGACAGATGGTGGTGTGTGTAAATCCCGACCCTGGCTTATCCCAACACACGCACACAGTCTTCCCAGTTGAACACGCGATAGAGTTAGCATACTGAGACATTCCCAGTTGCACATGCGATATAGTTAACATCTCAAGAATGGCCCAGCTGCTCACACGATAGAGTTAACATCTCAAGTCATGTCCAGTTGCACACGCGATAGAGTTAGCATCTCAAGATATGTCTAGCTGCTCACACGATAGAGTTAACATACCAAGACATGTCAGTTGCACACGGGATAGAGTTAACATATCAAGACATGACAAGTTGCACACGAGATAGAGTTAACATACCAAGACATGTCAAGTTGCACACAAGATAGAGTTAACATACCAAGACATGTCCAGTTGCACACGAGAAAGAGTTAACATACCAAGACATGTCCAGTTGCACACGATATAGAGTTTACATACCAAGACATGCTCAGGTGCACACGCGCTAGAGTTAACATACCAAGACAAGCCCAGTTGCTCACCCGACAGTTAACATACCAAGACATGCCCAGTTGTACTTGAGATAGAGTCAACATACTAAAGCATACCCAGAGCCTCATTACCCAATCAATAAAGTTAACCAACATATGGCATAACAGATACAGTCATTGCAATGCTAAATAATACTGTTTCACATATACTAGGTTACAGTGTTACGGCGTGAGATGACCAGTTCTCTTCTTTAATACCTTCAAATTTAAAAGCAAAAAAGAAATGTCTCGCATTCATATTAAGAGAGTGGCTCGGCTCCAGAAAGTCATGTCACGTGAAAATAAATACAAAGTATGTAGGGGTTGAACCCGTACCGCACGCTGGGCAGAGTACTGACCGCTATGTTATTGTGGCTCCGGGGGGGGGGGGGGGGGCATGGGGCTGCCACAAGGGAATAAGTTTGGGCCATGGCGAGGCGGGGGAGTAGCCAAAGAGTCAGAGAGGGACATTGCTAGTTCAGAGAACCTGAGAGATTTTCAAGGTCCTTCCTAAGTAATCCAGGCGGCATATTGCATATAAAACATGCTACACATTACATATAGTACAGACTAGACTCTACATATAATACAGGCTAGATTCCACATGTAATGAAGGACTCCACGTGACATGTGATGTGTGGTGTTGTGTCGTTTGGTGTATAGACTAGACTCGACATGTATTGAAGGACTCTATGTGACATGTGATGTGTTGTGTCGTTGGTGTATAGACTAGACTCTACATGTAATGAATGAATTGTGTCAGGTCTTAGTCATATATGACTGAGCTACCGTATAACAGTATACGGTACTACCTGCTTTCTGTTAGCGCCGAACGTTGGGCGGCGCTTACCAAACCCGACACCCCACATTGTGCCAACGACTTCGGGCGGAAGAGCGCAATTGGGAGGATACAAGCCTTACCCTGGTGCGAGGAAATGCAACCTAAAGACCAAGTGTCATGGCAGGGCAGACCAGGCCCTAAGCCTTGGTTGGCGGCTGGTCTACGATCGAAGCTCCGACAGGCGGAGAATTAGAGCATTGCTTTGCTGATCCGGCAGCTTCTGCAGCTTGTCTTGTTTCAGATGTAGAGATATTACCTTTCCTCTGGAGTGAACTAGGCAGGCCGAGAGAGGGATCATGCTGCATGGGCAACACATGATCTCTGTATTTTAGCCCAGGCTTTGTGCTAAGGAGAGGCAATAACTCCATCCCTTACAAACTATCGTCTGTCAAGACGGCAAGGTGCCAATGAATGACATGTAATGAAGGACTCTATGTGACATGTGATACGCGGTGTTGTGTCATCTGGTGTGTAGAATCTCCCAACATCAGTAATGATTTGTTCCTACAAGAAAGGCTCTGGGATGGAGCCAGTCGTATAAACACTAGTACCACACACTTTTAATGATTGTGTGGGAATTGTGTGGGAAGTACAGGGGACGTGAAAGGGGAATGATCACCACAACTCACATATCGTGACCTAGAAGATGTGACCAGTCAACACGTCACATCCGGACGCCACGTATCCACTACAGGATTATCTCCACCTTTGGGGTTGGTGGTGGGCAATATGGTCTGATGTAGTTTATTGTGTTGTAATGTGGTGTGTAGTGTGATGTGTAATGTGATATAATGTTGTATGTAGTATGGCGTGTAGTGTGATGTGTAATGTGATATAATGTTGTATGTAGTATGGCGTGTAGTGTGTGATGTGTAATGTGATATAGTGTTGTATGTAGTATGGCGTGTAGTGTGTGATGTGTGATGTGATATAATGTTGTATGCAGCTTGACATGAAGTGTTTGATGTGTAATGTAAGTAATGTAGTATGGAATTTAGGGTGATGTGAAATGAGATGTAATGTGTTATTGTGTAGTGTGATGAGTAATGTGATGTACTCTTGTATGGTGTGTAGTGTAAGGTGTAGTAATATTATATGGTGTGTAGTGTGATGTAAAATGAGATGTAGTGTAATATGTAGTATGATGTGAAGAGTGATGTGTAATGTGATGTAATATAGTATGTAATATGATGTGTAATGTGATGTCATGTATTATGATGTGAAGTGTGATGTTTAATGTAATGTAATGTTGTATGGTGTGTATAGTGCTCTGAGTTAATACGTATTTGTGCTGCGAAATGCTTTAGGGAGCCTGTGATCTGGCATGCGAGTCAAGTGACCAGCCCAGCGAATCTGATTCTTCATTAGTAGAGTGTGGATACTGGGCATGGACGCTCTTTCTAGAACTTCAGTGTTTGGGATCTTGTCTTGCCATTTAATCTTCAATAGCTTCCTAAGGCAGACTGTGTGGAAGTGGTTTAATTTCCTAGCGTGTCGCTGATAAACAGCCCAGGTTTCACAAGCACATAGTAGTGTGGATAATGTGGAGATTCTTACTTTCATTTGTGATATATGAAGTTGGATGAAGAATGACTTGCGCGATGAACTGGGTTAAAGTGAGGAAGAGTTGCGCAATTCGTCGACCTCACTCTCTCGCCTGAGTCCATCTGAGTCCAGTGGCAAGGCAAGTCAAGACGACTGGAGACGAATACATGTGCAGTGGATGACCAGGGCGCTCTACGTGCCTTGCCTTGCTCATTACGTTCCACAACGCTTTGCAGGTAAACGTCGTCTTGCCCGTTGAATCAACAATGATTTCTTCGGCACAGTCTGCCGAGTCCCGTCTTCACATGCTGGGTAGGCATACCCTAGTTCACCGCTTGGTTCGACACCAAATCGGCTACCCATGCCTGGTTTAGCTAGACTGTCACAGCTGTTGCCCAGGGGGTGGCCGCTGTCGTATGCTGACAGCTACTAGGAGCCACAGGCACGAGCTGGGTGTCAGGCTTGGACCAGTGGGGGATGGGTCCTGAAAAGAGCGTGACAGACATCCTTACCAAAGGTAATACCAATGCCTGACACTCCATACCCCCCCCCCCCACCCCAAGGTGTACAAAGATATATAGTGTCCAGTGCGGAGATGAGTAGTGTAGTGTACAGAGATGTGATTTGTGATGTACAGAGATGTGATTTGTGGTGTACAGAGATGTGATTTGTGGTGTACAGAGATGTGAAGTGTGGTGTACATAGATGTGTAGTGTGGTGTACAGAGATGTGATTTGTGGTGTACAGGGATGTGATTTGTTTGTGTACAAAGATGTGGTTTGTGGTGTACAGAGATGTGATTTGTGGTGTACAGAGATGTGTAGTGTGGTGTACAGAGATGTGATTTGTGGTGTACAGGGATGTGTAGTGTAGTGTACAGAGATGTTTATTCTGATGTAACATTGTCTGATTTAACTATTACACCACACTACGCATGTCCGCACACACCTTTTTATACCACACTGTACATTAGTTTGCTTAAGATTGTATAATTTGTTTGTCATCGCTCTCCTCCTCCTCCATCATCATCATCATCATCATCATCATCATCATCATCATCATCATCATCATCATCATCATCATCATCATCATCATCATCACCATCATCATCATCATCATCATCATGTCTGTCTTCCATTTTCTGTCTGTCTGTCTGTCTGTCTGTCTGTCTGTCTGTCTGTCTGTCTGTCTGTCTGTCTGTCTTCCATTGTCTGTCTGTCTGTCTGTCTGTCTGTCTGTCTGTCTGTCTGTCTGTCTGTCTGTCTGTCTGTCTGTCTGTCTGTCTGTCTGTCTGTCTGTCTGTCTGTCTGTCTGTCTGTTGCTCTCTCTCGCTCTCTCTTGACATTCCCTGTTTCTAGAGTACTCTGAATATCTGACTATATTCCTCGCACTCTTATTTCCTTCTATATTTCTCTCTTTGTGTAATTCTATCTTCTAATGCTTTCAACCTGCCCCTGGTTACGCGACCCTCCTGTTCAGTATTATCGCTAATATACAAATGTCTTCCAACCACCCCCCCCCCCCCCATACAATGCTGCACCTTGAATTTATCCCGCGCCTTACCTTCCTCTTCCTCCCAACATATCTTCTTCAATTCTGTACCAACTCATCTGTATCGAACATTTATTTATTTATCTTAAAATCCTCCACATTCCCTCCCTCCCGCAGCCTCCCCGCTGCAGCACTTCCTCCCCGCACTCTCTGAAATGTAAAAATTCAATATTACAAATGGAATAACAACGCTTGCTAGGGTAAATCCGTCCCAACCGAGGGCTGCATACAAGGGAAGGGAAAAATGTCAAGTAGGGCCGAGAAAACAACCTTCCATTAAATCACACAACTATAAATGATTGCCGCCAAGCCGTGGCAAGCCCAGGTGAAAACCTACAAGCCGCTGTTAAAGAGTTGCCGGTAGGAGTTGAGGCAGATGCGGTGGTAATGTCTGCGGTAATTCTCATCAAGCTTTTCCAGATCTTTTTCTTCCCGACGTTCCCGATTGGCCAAAGCTTTCAGGTGGACATAACTGCTGCCGATGTACCGCTACCTTCAGGGACTGATTAAAAACGCTTCCCTAAGACACATTACGGGAAATAATTCAACCTAATTGAGAGCCATTAGCGTTCCTATAAATGCTTTCGTATTCTGCAAATTGTTTTCTTTGCTACTTTATTTCTTGAATTGAACTATTCCTCCATGTTTTTATTTTTCCTACATTTCCAATTTTCAGTATTTTAATGATTTCATCACTGATCATTTCATTAGCTCTCTTCACTATAAACTCCACAAAAAACGTCCCATTTGCCCCACAAACAACCCATTTACCCATATGTTTCAACTGTCCCGTCCAAGCCTTTTAAATCGTCAGGCTGTTGAAAAAGAACGCTCCCAGATATTTCATTAAAATTTCTAATAGATTCATATTTTTCATGTTTTTTTTTTTTTTAATTTCCAAACTTTCCAGCGAAACCTGACTCATCTACCGGCCCTTTCTTAGGAGCCACAGTGACATCAATGTCACACAAGATGTCACAAAACATGTCACAAAACGTGTCACAAAACATGTCACAATTTAACATGTAGGCATTGTCGATATAGTTAGCTGTATCTGATTAATGTTTTTTCCCAAATACTCCAGGGCATTGACTGCCTTCCTTTTTTTCTGCTCTCTAATCAGTGTCAGTTTTACGTGTTGAATACTCCTATCCACAGACATGTTACTGACTACTGACACTCTTTACTTATCTCATTATTTACACAATTACCTATCTGTATGTCCACTTGCCTGTTTATTTAGCAACCTACCCATCTACCCACCTACCCGCTACCTACCTACTCACCTACATACTTACAAACCTAACTATCCACCTACTAACCTACCGACTACATGCCTACTTTTGATTCCTTTTCTTACCAACCTACCCACAAACCTACTTTACTACCTACCTACCTCCTCACCTACCTACCTCCTCACCTACCTGCCTACGTAATACCTAGCCACATAGCTTCGCACCTAAGGCAACACGCGCGCACACACACACCTTCACACACTCACAGCAATACACGCACGTTTGCACATTCACACATGCAGACACACACACGTTCACAGACAAACACGTACCTTCCCACACACACACACACACACACACGATCACACACGCACTGCTAGATACACACACAACACGTACCTTCACACACAAACACACGCTTAGACACACACACTTTTAGACACACACACACACACGCACTTCCACACACACACACACACACACACACACACACACACACACACATATATATATATATATGATACACATCACGGGTGTATTCTCATGACGTGACAAATATTACTAGTCTCTTCTCATGCTATGATAAAAGTGACCGCTGCCTTCTCATGACGTGACAAACATCCTCGGTAAGGTGATCGGATTCTTTTCTGTCGGAGGCAAACAGGAAACCTTAGCCTGTACAACACACAGGGACTGCACTAGCCAGGTGATCTGAAGTCCTCAGACAAAAGACTTGCCTGTCCTACACCGCGAGGTGCTACAGACAGCAATGACAGTTTTTGTTGGTGTTGCTGTCGATGCCATTCCCCGGTTTATACCAAGGAACAACTTCCCAATGACGTACGCCATAACTCACCGTCGTGCTGCATACTTGTATCTCACTTTAAAAAAAAAAAAAACCCCGTAAAAGTCGATAGGATCGACTTCATTGTTTTATCCCATATAGCTCGGTCTCTTTCCCTAGGGCGGCCTGGCGAAATCTTCGCACAAAGCACAAACTCCGCAGCTCCAGCGACTACCCCCAGGAGTCACCTAAAAAATGCACTCGTGAAACGAAAGTGGCAGCCCGGGATCGAACAAACAACCTCCGGAGCGCGAGGCAAACTGCTTGAACACTTCGCCACGGCACATCTCACTGACGTGCTGCACATCTCACTGACGTGCTGCACATCTCACTGACGTGACGCACATCTCACTGTCATCCAGCATATCCCACTGACGTCCTACATATCTCATTTACGTGCTGTTAATCTCACAGACGTGACACATCTCACTGACGTGACACATCTCACTGACGTGACACATCTCACTGACTTGACGCACATATTACTGACGTGACGCACATCTCAATGACTTTTCAAATATTTCAATGACTTGCTTCACATCTCAATGACTTCCTTTATAACTCAATGACATGTTTCACATCTCAATGACTTCCTTTATATCACAATGCCTTGCTTTATATCTCAATGACATGCTTCACATCTCAATTCCTTCCTTTACATCTCAATGACTTCCTTTATATCCCAATGACATGCTTCACATCTCAGTGACTTCCTTTATATCTCAATGACATGCTTCACATCTCAATGACTTCCTTTATATCTCAATGACATGCTTCGCATCTCAATGACTTCCTTTATATCTCAATGACATGCTTCAAATCTCAATGACTTCCTTTATATCTCAATGACATGCTTCACATCTCAATGACTTCCTTTATATCTCAATGACTTCCTTTATATCCCAATGACATGCTTCACATCTCAGTGACTTCCTTTATATCTCAATGACATGCTTCACATCTCAATGACTTCCTTTATATCTCAATGACATGCTTCGCATCTCAATGACTTCCTTTATATCTCAATGACATGCTTCACATCTCAATGACTTCCTTTATATCTCAATGACTTCCTTTATATCTCAATGACATGCTTCACATCTCAATTACTTCCTTTATATCTCAATGACTTCCTTTATATCTCAATGACTTCCTTTATATCTCAATGACTTCCTTTATATCTCAATGACTTCCTTTATATCTTAATGACTTTCTTCACATCTCAATTACTACCTTTATATCTCAGAGCCTTCCTTTATATCTTAATGACTTGCTTCACATCTCAATGACTTCCTTTATATCTCAATGACTTCCTTTATATCTTAATGACTTGCTTCACATCTCAATGACATCCTTCACATCTCAATTACTTCCTTTATATCTTAATGACTTGCTTCACATCTCAATGACATCCTTCACATCTCAATGACATGCTTCACATCTCAATTACTTCCTTTATATCTCAATGACTTCCTTTATATCTCAATGACTTCCTTTATATCTCAATGACTTCCTTTATATCTCAATGACTTCCTTTAAATCTTAATGACTTGCTTCACATCTCAATGACATCCTTCACATCTCAATTACTTCCTTTATATCTTAATGACTTGCTTCACATCTCAATGACATCCTTCACATCTCAATGACATGCTTCACATCTCAATGACTTCCTTTATATCTCAATGACTTCCTTTATATCTCAATGACTTCCTTTATATCTCAATGACTTCCTTTATATCTTAATGACTTGCTTCACATCTCAATGACATCCTTCACATCTCAATGACTTCCTTTATATCTTAATGACTTGCTTCACATCTCAATGACATCCTTCACATCTCAATTACTTTCTTTATATCTTAATGACATGCTTCACATCTCAATGACATCCTTCACATCTCAATTACTTCCTTTATATCTCAATGACTTCCTTTATATCTCAATGACTTCCTTTATATCTCAATGACTTCCTTTATATCTCAATGACTTCCTTTATATCTTAATGACTTGCTTCACATCTCAATGACATCCTTCACATCTCAATTACTTCCTTTATATCTTAATGACTTGCTTCACATCTCAATGACATCCTTCACATCTCAATTACTTCCTTTATATCTTAATGACTTGCTTCACATCTCAATGCCTTCATTTACATCTCAATGACTTCCTTTATATCTCAATGACATGCTTCAAATCTCAATGACTTCCTTTATATCTCAATGACATGCTTCACATCTCAATGACTTCCTTTATATCTCAATGATATGCTTCACATCTCAATGACTTCCTTTATATCTCAATGACTTGCTTCACATCTCAATGCCTTCCTTTACGTCTCAATGACTTCCTTTATATCTCAATGACTTCCTTTATATCTCAATGACATGCTTCACATCTCATGACTTCCTTTATATCTCAATGACATGCTTCACATCTCAATGCCTTCATTCACATCTCAATGACTTCCTTTATATCTCAGTGACTTGCTTCTCATCTCAATGCCTTCCTTTACATCTCAATGACTTCCTTTATATCTCAATGACTTGCTTCACATCTCAATGCCTTCCTTTACGTCTCAATGACTTCCTTTATATCTCAATGACTTCCTTTATATCTCAATGACATGCTTCACATCTCAATGACTTCCTTTATATCTCAATGACATGCTTCACATCTCAATGCCTTCATTCACATCTCAATGACTTCCTTTATATCTCAATGACATGCTTCACATCTCAATGCCTTCATTCACATCTCAATGGCTTCCTTTATAT
Organism: Cepaea nemoralis; assembly: GCA_014155875.1. Classification (NCBI taxonomy): domain Eukaryota; kingdom Metazoa; phylum Mollusca; class Gastropoda; order Stylommatophora; family Helicidae; genus Cepaea; species Cepaea nemoralis. The sequence continues at coordinate 241,072 of JACEFZ010018320.1, read as the reverse complement.
CTCAATGACATGCTTCACATCTCAATGACTTCCTTTATATCTCAATGACTTCCTTTATATCCCAATGACATGCTTCACATCTCACTGACTTCCTTTATATCTCAATGACTTCATTAATATCTCAATGACATGCTTCACATCTCAATTACTTCCTTTATATCTCAATGACTTCCTTTATATCTCAATGATATGCTTCACATCTCAATGACTTCCTTTATATCTCAATGCATGCTTCACATCTCAATGACTTCCATTATATCTCAATGACTTCCTTTATATCTCAATGACATGCTTCACATCTCAATTATTTCCTTTATATCTCAATGACTTCCTTTATATCTCAATGATATGCTTCACATCTCAATGACTTCCTTTATATCTCAATGACATGCTTCACATCTCAATTACTTCCTTTACATCTCAATGACGTCCTTTATATCTTAATGCCATGCTTCACATTTCAATGACTTCCTTTATATCTCAATGACTTCCTTTACATCTCAATGACTTCCTTTATATCTTAATGCCATGCTTCACATTTCAATGACTTCCTTTATATCTCAATGACTTCCTTTACATCTCAATGACTTCCTTTATATTTCAATGACTTCCTTTACATCTCAATGACTTCCTTTATATCTTAATGCCATGCTTCACATTTCAATGACTTCCTTTACATCTCAATGACTTCCTTTACATCTCAATGACTTCCTTTATATTTCAATGACTTCCTTCACATCTCAATGACTTCCTTTATATCTCCATGACTTCCTTCATATCTCAATGACTTCCTTTATATCTCAATGACTTGCTTCACATCTCAATGACTTCATTTATATCTCAATGACTTCCTTTATATCTCAATGACGTCCTTTATATATCCATGACTTGCTTCACATCTCAATGACTTCCTTTATATCTCAATGACTTGCTTCACATCTAAATGACTTCATTTATATCTCAATGACTTCCGTTATATCTCAATGACTTCATTTATATCTCAATGACGTGCTTCACATCTCAATGACTTCATTTATATATCAATGACTTCCGTTATATCTCAATGACTTCATTTATATCTCAATGACATGCTTCACATTTCAATAACGTCCTTTATATCTCAATGACTTCCTTCATATCTCAATGACTTCCTTCATATCTCAATGACTTCCTTCATATCTCAATGACTTCCTTTATATCTCAATGACATGCTTCACATCTCAATGACTTCATTTATATCTCAATGACTTCCTTTATATCTCAATGACTTCCTTTATATCTCAATGACTTCCTTCATATCTCAATGACTTCCTTTATATCTCAATGACTTTCTTTATATCTCAATGACTTCCTTCATATCTCAATGACTTCCTTCATATCTCAATGACTTCCTTTATATCTCAATGACATGCTTCACATCTCAATGACTTCCTTTATATCTCAATGACTTCCTTTATATCTCAATGACTTCCTTTATATCTCAATGACTTGCTTCACATCTCAATGACTTCCTTTATATCTCAATGACTTGCTTCACATCTCAATGACTTCATTTATATCTCAATGACTTCCGTTATATCTCAATGACTTCCTTTATATCTCAATGACATGCTTCACATCTCAATGACTTCATTTATATCTCAATGACTTCCGTTATATCTCAATGACTTCATTTATATCTCAATGACATGCTTCACATCTCAATGACTTCCTTTATATCTCAATGACTTCCTTCATATCTCAATGACTTCCTTCATATCTCAATGACGTCCTTCATATCTCAATGACTTCCTTTATATCTCAATGACATGGTTCACATCTCAATGACTTCATTTATATCTCAATGACTTCCTTTATATCTCAATGACTTCCTTTATATCTCAATGACTTCCTTCATATCTCAATGACTTCCTTTATATCTCAATGACTTCCTTTATATCTCAATGACTTCCTTCATATCTCAATGACTTCCTTCATATCTCAATGACTTCCTTTATATCTTAATGACATGCTTCACATCTCAATGACTTCCTTTATATCTCAATGACTTCCTTTATATCACAATGACTTCCTTTATATCTCAATGACTTCCTTTATATCTCAATGACTTGCTTCACATCTCAATGACTTCCTTTATATCTCAATGACTTCCTTTATATCTCAATGACATGCTTCACATCTCAATGACTTCATTTATATCTCAATGACTTCCTTTATATCTCAATGACTTCCTTCATATCTCAATGACTTCCTTCATATCTCAATGACTTCCTTCATATCTCAATGACTTCCTTCATATCACAATGACTTCCTTCATATCTCAATGACTTCCTTCATATCTCAATGACTTCCTTCATATCTCAATGACTTCCTTTATATCTCAATGACTTCCTTTATATCTCAATGGCATGCTTCACATCTCAATGACTTCATTTATATCTCAATGACTTCCGTTATATCTCAATGACTTCATTTATATCTCCATAACTTCCTTTATATCTTAATGACATGCTTCACATCTCAATGACTTCAATTATATCTCAATGACTTCCTTCATATCTCAATGACTTCCTTCATATCTCAATGACTTCCTTTATATCTCAATGACATGCTTCACATATCAATTACTTCATTTATATCTCAATGACTTCCTTTATATCTCAATGACTTCCTTTATATCTCAATGACTTCCTTCATATCTCAATGACTTCCTTCATATCTCAATGACTTCCTTCATATCTCAATGACTTCCTTCATATCTCAATGACTTCCTTCATATCTCAATGACTTCCTTCATATCTCAATGACTTCCTTCATATCTCAATGACTTCCTTCATAACTCAATGACTTCCTTTATATCTCAATGACTTCCTTCATATCTCAATGACATGCTTCACATCTCAATGACTTCATTTATATCTCAATGACCTCCGTTATATCTCAATGACTTCATCTATATCTTCATAACTTCCTTTATATCTTAATGACATGCTTCACATCTCAATGACTTCATTTATATCTCCATAACTTCCATTATATCTTAATGACATGCTTCACATCTCAATGACTTCATTTATATCTCCATAACTTCCTATATATCTTAATGACATGCTTCACATCTCAATGACTTCATTTATATCTCCATAACTTCCTTTATATCTTAATGACATGCTTCACATCTCAATGACTTCATTTTTATCTCCATAACTTCCTTTATATCTTAATGACATGCTTCACATCTCAATGACTTCATTTATATCTCCATAACTTCCTTTATATCTTAATGACATGCTTCACATCTCAATGACTTCCTTCATATCTCAATGACTTCCTTCATATCTCAATGACTTCCTTCATATCTCCATAACTTCCTTTATATCTTAATGACATGCTTCACATCTCAATGACTTCCTTTATATCTCAATGACTTCCTTCATATCTCAATGACTTCCTTCATATCTCAATGACTTCCTTCATATCTCAATGACTTCCTTCATATCTCAATGACTTCCTTCATATCTCAATGACTTCCTTTATATCACAATGACTTCCTTCATATCTCCATAACTTCCTTTATATCTCAATGACTTCCTTCATATCTCAATGACTTCCTTTATATCTCAATGACATGCTTCACATCTCAATGACTTCATTTATATCTCAATGACTTCCGTTATATCTCAATGACTTCATTTATATCTCAATGACATGCTTCACATCTCAATGACTTCATTTATATCTCAATGACTTCCTTCATATCTCAACGACTTCCTTCATATCTCAATGACTTCCTTCATATCTCAATGACTTCCTTTATATCTCAATGACATGCTTCACATCTCAATGACTTCAGTTATATCTCAATGACTTCCTTTATATCTCAATGACTTCCTTTATATCTCAATGACATCCTTCATATCTCAATGACTTCCTTCATATCTCAATGACTTCATGTATATCTCAATGACTTCCTTTATATCTCAATGACTTCCTTTATATTTCAATGACTTCCTTTATATCTCAATGACTTCCTTCACATCTCAACGACTTCATTTATATCTCAATGACTTCCTTTATATCTCAATGACTTCCGTTATATCTCAATGACTTCATTTATATCTCAATGACGTGCTTCACATCTCAATGACTTCATTTATATCTCAATGACTTCCGTTATATCTCAATGACTTCATTTATATCTCAATGACATGCTTCACATCTCAATGACTTCCTTTATATCTCAATGACTTCCTTCATATCTCAATGACTTCCTTCATATCTCAATGACTTCCTTCATATCTCAATGACTTCCTTTATATCTCAATGACAAGCTTCACATCTCAATGACTTCATTTATATCTCAATGACTTCCTTTATATCTCAATGACTTCATTTATATCTCAATGACTTCCTTCATATCTCAATGACTTCCTTTATATCTCAATGACTTTCTTTATATCTCAATGACTTCCTTCATATCTCAATGACTTCCTTCATATCTCAATGACTTCCTTTATATCTCAATGACATGCTTCACATCTCAATGACTTCCTTTATATCTCAATGACTTCCTTTATATCTCAATGACTTCCTTTATATCTCAATGACTTGCTTCACATCTCAATGACTTCCTTTATATCTCAATGACATGCTTCACATCTCAATGACTTCATTTATATCTCAATGACTTCCGTTATATCTCAATGACTTCCTTTATATATCAATGACATGCTTCACATCTCAATGACTTCATTTATATCTCAATGACTTCCGTTATATCTCAATGACTTCATTTATATCTCAATGACATGCTTCACATCTCAATGACTTCCTTTATATCTCAATGACTTCCTTCATATCTCAATGACTTCCTTCATATCTCAATGACGTCCTTCATATCTCAATGACTTCCTTTATATCTCAATGACATGCTTCACATCTCAATGACTTCATTTATATCTCAATGACTTCCTTTATATCTCAATGACTTCCTTTATATCTCAATGACTTCCTTCATATCTCAATGACTTCCTTTATATCTCAATGACTTCCTTTATATCTCAATGACTTCCTTCATATCTCAATGACTTCCTTCATATCTCAATGACTTCCTTTATATCTCAATGACATGCTTCACATCTCAATGACTTCCTTTATATCTCAATGACTTCCTTTATATCACAATGACTTCCTTTATATCTCAATGACTTGCTTCACATCTCAATGACTTCCTTTATATCTCAATGACTTGCTTCACATCTCAATGACTTCATTTATATCCCAATGACTTCCGTTATATCTCAATGACTTCCTTTATATCTCAATGACTTCCTTCATATCTCAATGACTTCCTTCATATCTCAATGACTTCCTTCATATCTCAATGACTTCCTTCATATCTCAATGACTTCCTTCATATCTCAATGACTTCCTTTATATCTCAATGATTTCCTTCATATCTCAATGACTTCCTTCATATCTCAATGACTTCCTTCATATCTCAATGACTTCCTTTATATCTCAATGACATGCTTCACATCTCAATGACTTCATTTATATCTCAATGACTTCCTTTATATCTCAATGACTTCCTTTATATCTCAATGACTTCCTTTATATCTCAATGACTTCCTTCATATCTCAATGACTTCCTTCATATCTCAATGACTTCCTTCATATCTCAATGACTTCCTTCATATCTCAATGACTTCCTTCATATCTCAATGACTTCCTTCATATCTCAATGACTTCCTTTATATCTCAATGACTTCCGTTATATCTCAATGACATGCTTCACATCTCAATGACTTCATTTATATCTCAATGAATTCCGTTATATCTCAATGGCTTCATTTATATCTCCATAACTTCCTTTATATCTTAATGACATGCTTCACATCTCAATGACTTCATTTATATCTCAATGACTTCCTTCATATCTCAATGACTTCCTTCATATCTCAATGACTTCCTTAATATCTGTCTCTTATACACATCTTATCTCAATGACATGCTTCACATCTCAATGACTTCATTTATATCTCATTGACTTCTTTATATCTCAATGACTTCCTTCATATCTCAATGACTTCCTTCATATCTCAATGACTTCCTTCATATCTCAATGACTTCCTTCATATCTCAATGACTTCCTTCATATCTCAATGACTTCCTTCATATCTCAATGACTTCCTTCATATCTCAATGACTTCCTTCATATCTCAATGACTTCCTTTATATCTCAATGACTTCCTTCATATCTCAATGACATGCTTCACATCTCAATGACTTCATTTATATCTCAATGACTTCCGTTATATCTCAATGACTTCATTTATATCTTCATAACTTCCTTTATATCTTAATGACATGCTTCACATCTCAATGACTTCATTTATATCTCCATAACTTCCTTTATATCTTAATGACATGCTTCACATCTCAATGACTTCATTTATATCTCCATAACTTCCTATATATCTTAATGACATGCTTCACATCTCAATGACTTCATTTATATCTCCATAACTTCCTTTATATCTTAATGACATGCTTCACATCTCAATGACTTCATTTATATCTCCATAACTTCCTTTATATCTTAATGACATGCTTCACATCTCAATGACTTCATTTATATCTCCATAACTTCCTTTATATCTTAATGACATGCTTCACATCTCAATGACTTCCTTCATATCTCAATGACTTCCTTCATATCTCAATGACTTCCTTCATATCTCAATGACTTCCTTCATATCTCCATAACTTCATTTATATCTTAATGACATGCTTCACATCTCAATGACTTCCTTTATATCTCAATGACTTCCTTCATATCTCAATGACTTCCTTCATATCTCAATGACTTACTTCATATCTCAATGACTTCCTTCATATCTCAATGACCTCCTTCATATCTCAATGACTTCCTTCATATCTCAATGAATTCCTTTATATCACAATGACTTCCTTCATATCTCCATAACTTCCTTTATATCTCAATGACTTCCTTCATATCTCAATGACTTCATTTATATCTCAATGACTTCCGTTATATCTCAATGACTTCATTTATATCTCAATGACATGCTTCACATCTCAATGACTTCATTTATATCTCAATGACTTCCTTCATATCTCAACGACTTCCTTCATATCTCAATGACTTCCTTCATATCTCAATGACTTCCTTTATATCTCAATGACATGCTTCACATCTCAATGACTTCAGTTATATCTCAATGACTTCCTTTATATCTCAATGACTTCCTTTATATCTCAATGACATCCTTCATATCTCAATGACTTCCTTCATATCTCAATGACTTCATGTATATCTCAATGACTTCCTTATATCTCAATGACTTCCTTTATATTTCAATGACTTCCTTTATATCTCAATGACTTCCTTCACATCTCAACGACTTCATTTATATCTCAATGACTTCCTTTATATCTCAATGACTTCCGTTATATCTCAATGACTTCATTTATATCTCAATGACGTGCTTCACATCTCAATGACTTCATTTATATCTCAATGACTTCCGTTATATCTCAATGACTTCATTTATATCTCAATGACATGCTTCACATCTCAATGACTTCCTTTATATCTCAATGACTTCCTTCATATCTCAATGACTTCCTTCATATCTCAATGACTTCCTTCATATCTCAATGACTTCCTTTATATCTCAATGACAAGCTTCACATCTCAATGACTTCATTTATATCTCAATGACTTCCTTTATATCTCAATGACTTCATTTATATCTCAATGACTTCCTTCATATCTCAATGACTTCCTTTATATCTCAATGACTTTCTTTATATCTCAATGACTTCCTTCATATCTCAATGACTTCCTTCATATCTCAATGACTTCCTTTATATCTCAATGACATGCTTCACATCTCAATGACTTCCTTTATATCTCAATGACTTCCTTTATATCTCAATGACTTCCTTTATATCTCAATGACTTGCTTCACATCTCAATGACTTCCTTTATATCTCAATGACATGCTTCACATCTCAATGACTTCATTTATATCTCAATGACTTCCGTTATATCTCAATGACTTCCTTTATATATCAATGACATGCTTCACATCTCAATGACTTCATTTATATCTCAATGACTTCCGTTATATCTCAATGACTTCATTTATATCTCAATGACATGCTTCACATCTCAATGACTTCCTTTATATCTCAATGACTTCCTTCATATCTCAATGACTTCCTTCATATCTCAATGACGTCCTTCATATCTCAATGACTTCCTTTATATCTCAATGACATGCTTCACATCTCAATGACTTCATTTATATCTCAATGACTTCCTTTATATCTCAATGACTTCCTTTATATCTCAATGACTTCCTTCATATCTCAATGACTTCCTTTATATCTCAATGACTTCCTTTATATCTCAATGACTTCCTTCATATCTCAATGACTTCCTTCATATCTCAATGACTTCCTTTATATCTCAATGACATGCTTCACATCTCAATGACTTCCTTTATATCTCAATGACTTCCTTTATATCACAATGACTTCCTTTATATCTCAATGACTTGCTTCACATCTCAATGACTTCCTTTATATCTCAATGACTTGCTTCACATCTCAATGACTTCATTTATATCTCAATGACTTCCGTTATATCTCAATGACTTCCTTTATATCTCAATGACTTCCTTCATATCTCAATGACTTCCTTCATATCTCAATGACTTCCTTCATATCTCAATGACTTCCTTCATATCTCAATGACTTCCTTCATATCTCAATGACTTCCTTTATATCTCAATGATTTCCTTCATATCTCAATGACTTCCTTCATATCTCAATGACTTCCTTCATATCTCAATGACTTCCTTTATATCTCAATGACATGCTTCACATCTCAATGACTTCATTTATATCTCAATGACTTCCTTTATATCTCAATGACTTCCTTTATATCTCAATGACTTCCTTCATATCTCAATGACTTCCTTCATATCTCAATGACTTCCTTCATATCTCAATGACTTCCTTCATATCTCAATGACTTCCTTCATATCTCAATGACTTCCTTCATATCTCAATGACTTCCTTCATATCTCAATGACTTCCTTTATATCTCAATGACTTTCGTTATATCTCAATGACATGCTTCACATCTCAATGACTTCATTTATATCTCAATGAATTCCGTTATATCTCAATGGCTTCATTTATATCTCCATAACTTCCTTTATATCTTAATGACATGCTTCACATCTCAATGACTTCATTTATATCTCAATGACTTCCTTCATATCTCAATGACTTCCTTCATATCTCAATGACTTCCTTAATATCTCAATGACATGCTTCACATCTCAATGACTTCATTTATATCTCATTGACTTCTTTATATCTCAATGACTTCCTTCATATCTCAATGACTTCCTTCATATCTCAATGACTTCCTTCATATCTCAATGACTTCCTTCATATCTCAATGACTTCCTTCATATCTCAATGACTTCCTTCATATCTCAATGACTTCCTTCATATCTCAATGACTTCCTTCATATCTCAATGACTTCCTTTATATCTCAATGACTTCCTTCATATCTCAATGACATGCTTCACATCTCAATGACTTCATTTATATCTCAATGACTTCCGTTATATCTCAATGACTTCATTTATATCTTCATAACTTCCTTTATATCTTAATGACATGCTTCACATCTCAATGACTTCATTTATATCTCCATAACTTCCTTTATATCTTAATGACATGCTTCACATCTCAATGACTTCATTTATATCTCCATAACTTCCTATATATCTTAATGACATGCTTCACATCTCAATGACTTCATTTATATCTCCATAACTTCCTTTATATCTTAATGACATGCTTCACATCTCAATGACTTCATTTATATCTCCATAACTTCCTTTATATCTTAATGACATGCTTCACATCTCAATGACTTCATTTATATCTCCATAACTTCCTTTATATCTTAATGACATGCTTCACATCTCAATGACTTCCTTCATATCTCAATGACTTCCTTCATATCTCAATGACTTCCTTCATATCTCAATGACTTCCTTCATATCTCCATAACTTCATTTATATCTTAATGACATGCTTCACATCTCAATGACTTCCTTTATATCTCAATGACTTCCTTCATATCTCAATGACTTCCTTCATATCTCAATGACTTACTTCATATCTCAATGACTTCCTTCATATCTCAATGACCTCCTTCATATCTCAATGACTTCCTTCATATCTCAATGAATTCCTTTATATCACAATGACTTCCTTCATATCTCCATAACTTCCTTTATATCTCAATGACTTCCTTCATATCTCAATGACTTCATTTATATCTCAATGACTTCCGTTATATCTCAATGACTTCATTTATATCTCAATGACATGCTTCACATCTCAATGACTTCATTTATATCTCAATGACTTCCTTCATATCTCAACGACTTCCTTCATATCTCAATGACTTCCTTCATATCTCAATGACTTCCTTTATATCTCAATGACATGCTTCACATCTCAATGACTTCAGTTATATCTCAATGACTTCCTTTATATCTCAATGACTTCCTTTATATCTCAATGACATCCTTCATATCTCAATGACTTCCTTCATATCTCAATGACTTCATTTATATCTCAATGACTTCCTTTATATCTCAATGACTTCCTTTATATCTCAATGACTTCCTTTATATCTCAATGACTTCCTTCATATCTCAATGACTTCATTTATATCTCAATGACTTCCTTTATATCTCAATGACTTCCTTCATATCTCAATGACTTCCTTCATATCTCAATGACTTCCTTCATATCTCAATGACTTCCTTCATATCTCAATGACTTCCTTCATATCTCAATGACTTCCTTCATATCTCAATGACTTCCTTCATATCTCAATGACTTCCTTCATATCTCAATGACTTCCTTCATATCTCAATGACTTCATTCATATCTCAATGACTTCCTTTATATCACAATGACTACCTTCATATCTCCATAACTTCCTTTATATCTCAATGACTTCCTTCATATCTCAATGACTTCATGTATATCTCAATGACATGCTTCACATCTCAATGACTTCATTTATATCTCAATGACTTCCATTATATCTCAATGACTTCATTTATATCTCAATGACATGCTTCACATCTCAATGACTTCCTTTATATCTCAATGACTTCCTTCATATCTCAATGACTTCCTTCATATCTCAATGACTTCCTTCATATCTCAATGACTTCCTTTATATCTCAATGACATGCTTCACATCTCAATGACTTCATTTATATCTCAATGACTTCCTTTATATCTCAATGACTTCCTTTATATCTCAATGACTTCCTTCATATCTCAATGACTTCCTTTATATCTCAATGACTTCCTTTATATCTCAATGACTTCCTTCATATCTCAATGACTTCTTTCATATCTCAATGACTTCCTTTATATCTAAATGACATGCTTCACATCTTAATGACTTCCTTTCTATCTCAATGACTTCCTTTCTATCTCAATGACTTCCTTTATATCTCAATGACTTGCTTCACATCTCAATGACTTCCTTTATATCTCAATGACTTCCTTCACATCTCAATGACTTCATTTATATCTCAATGACTTCCGTTATATCTCAATGACTTCCTTTATATCTCAATGACTTCCTTCATATCTCAATGACTTCCTTCATATCTCAATGAATTCCTTCATATCTCAATGACTTCCTTCATATCTCAATGACTTCCTTTATATCTCAATGACATGCTTCACATCTAAATGACTTCATTTATATCTCAATGACTTCCTTTATATCTCAATGACTTCCTTTATATCTCAATGAATTCCTTCATATCTCAATGACTTCCTTCATATCTCAATGACTTCCTTCATATCTCAATGACTTCCTTCATATCTCAATGACTTCCTTCATATCTCAATGACTTCCTTCATATCTCAATGACTTCCTTCGTATCTCAATGACTTCCTTCATATCTCAATGACTTCCTTTATATCTCAATGACTTCCTTTATATCTCAATGACATGCTTCACATCTCAATGACTTCATTTATATCTCAATGACTTCCGTTATATCTCAATGACTTCATTTATATCTCCATAACTTCCTTTATATCTTAATGACATGCTTCACATCTCAATGACTTCATTTATATCTCAATGACTTCCTTCATATCTCAATGACTTCCTTCATATCTCAATGACTTCCTTTATATCTCAATGACATGCTTCACATCTCAATGACTTCATTTATATCTCAATGACTTCCTTTATATCTCAATGACTTCCTTTATATCTCAATGACTTCCTTCATATCTCAATGACTTCCTTCATATCTCAATGACTTCCTTCATATCTCAATGACTTCCTTCATATCTCAATGACTTCCTTCATATCTCAATGACTTCCTTCATATCTCAATGACTTCCTTCATATCTCAATGACTTCCTTCATATCTCAATGACTTCCTTTATATCTCAATGACTTCCTTCATATCTCAATGACATGCTTCACATCTCAATGACTTCATTTATATCTCAATGACTTCCGTTATATCTCAATGACTTCATTTATATCTTCATAACTTCCTTTATATCTTAATGACATGCTTCACATCTCAATGACTTCATTTATATCTCCATAACTTCCTTTATATCTTAATGACATGCTTCACATCTCAATGACTTCATTTATATCTCCATAACTTCCTATATATCTTAATGACATGCTTCACATCTCAATGACTTCATTTATATCTCCATAACTTCCTTTATATCTTAATGACATGCTTCACATCTCAATGACTTCATTTATATCTCCATAACTTCCTTTATATCTTAATGACATGCTTCACATCTCAATGACTTCATTTATATCTCCATAACTTCCTTTATATCTTAATGACATGCTTCACATCTCAATGACTTCCTTCATATCTCAATGACTTCCTTCATATCTCAATGACTTCCTTCATATCTCAATGACTTCCTTCATATCTCCATAACTTCCTTTATATCTTAATGACATGCTTCACATCTCAATGACTTCCTTTATATCTCAATGACTTCCTTCATATCTCAATGACTTCCTTCATATCTCAATGACTTCCTTCATATCTCAATGACTTCCTTCATATCTCAATGACTTCCTTCATATCTCAATGACTTCCTTCATATCTCAATGACTTCCTTTATATCACAATGACTTCCTTCATATCTCCATAACTTCCTTTATATCTCAATGACTTCCTTCATATCTCAATGACTTCATTTATATCTCAATGACATGCTTCACATCTCAATGACTTCATTTATATCTCAATGACTTCCGTTATATCTCAATGACTTCATTTATATCTCAATGACATGCTTCACATCTCAATGACTTCATTTATATCTCAATGACGTGCTTCACATCTCAATGACTTCATTTATATCTCAATGACTTCCGTTATATCTCAATGACTTCATTTATATCTCAATGACATGCTTCACATCTCAATGACTTCCTTTATATCTCAATGACTTCCTTCATATCTCAATGACTTCCTTCATATCTCAATGACTTCCTTCATATCTCAATGACTTCCTTTATATCTCAATGACATGCTTCACATCTCAATGACTTCATTTATATCTCAATGACTTCCTTTATATCTCAATGACTTCATTTATATCTCAATGACTTCGTTCATATCTCAATGACTTCCTTTATATCTCAATGACTTTCTTTATATCTCAATGACTTCCTTCATATCTCAATGACTTCCTTCATATCTCAATGACTTCCTTTATATCTCAATGACATGCTTCACATCTCAATGACTTCCTTTATATCTCAATGACTTCCTTTATATCTCAATGACTTCCTTTATATCTCAATGACTTGCTTCACATCTCAATGACTTCCTTTATATCTCAATGACTTGCTTCACATCTCAATGACTTCATTTATATCTCAATGACTTCCGTTATATCTCAATGACTTCCTTTATATATCAATGACATGCTTCACATCTCAATGACTTCATTTATATCTCAATGACTTCCGTTATATCTCAATGACTTCATTTATATCTCAATGACATGCTTCACATCTCAATGACTTCCTTTATATCTCAATGACTTCCTTCATATCTCAATGACTTCCTTCATATCTCAATGACGTCCTTCATATCTCAATGACTTCCTTTATATCTCAATGACATGCTTCACATCTCAATGACTTCATTTATATCTCAATGACTTCCTTTATATCTCAATGACTTCCTTTATATCTCAATGACTTCCTTCATATCTCAATGACTTCCTTTATATCTCAATGACTTCCTTTATATCTCAATGACTTCCTTCATATCTCAATGACTTCCTTCATATCTCAATGACTTCCTTTATATCTCAATGACATGCTTCACATCTCAATGACTTCCTTTATATCTCAATGACTTCCTTTATATCACAATGACTTCCTTTATATCTCAATGACTTGCTTCACATCTCAATGACTTCCTTTATATCTCAATGACTTGCTTCACATCTCAATGACTTCATTTATATCTCAATGACTTCCGTTATATCTCAATGACTTCCTTTATATCTCAATGACTTCCTTCATATCTCAATGACTTCCTTCATATCTCAATGACTTCCTTCATATCTCAATGACTTCCTTCATATCTCAATGACTTCCTTCATATCTCAATGACTTCCTTTATATCTCAATGATTTCCTTCATATCTCAATGACTTCCTTCATATCTCAATGACTTCCTTCATATCTCAATGACTTCCTTTATATCTCAATGACATGCTTCACATCTCAATGACTTCCTTTATATCTCAATGACTTCCTTTATATCTCAATGACTTCCTTCATATCTCAATGACTTCCTTCATATCTCAATGACTTCCTTCATATCTCAATGACTTCCTTCATATCTCAATGACTTCCTTCATATCTCAATGACTTCCTTCATATCTCAATGACTTCCTTCATATCTCAATGACTTCCTTCATATCTCAATGACTTCCTTTATATCTCAATGACTTCCTTTATATCTCAATGACATGCTTCACATCTCAATGACTTCATTTATATCTCAATGAATTCCGTTATATCTCAATGGCTTCATTTATATCTCCATAACTTCCTTTATATCTTAATGACATGCTTCACATCTCAATGACTTCATTTATATCTCAATGACTTCCTTCATATCTCAATGACTTCCTTCATATCTCAATGACTTCCTTTATATCTCAATGACATGCTTCACATCTCAATGACTTCATTTATATCTCATTGACTTCTTTATATCTCAATGACTTCCTTCATATCTCAATGACTTCCTTCATATCTCAATGACTTCCTTCATATCTCAATGACTTCCTTCATATCTCAATGACTTCCTTCATATCTCAATGACTTCCTTCATATCTCAATGACTTCCTTCATATCTCAATGACTTCCTTCATATCTCAATGACTTCCTTTATATCTCAATGACTTCCTTCATATCTCAATGACATGCTTCACATCTCAATGACTTCATTTATATCTCAATGACTTCCGTTATATCTCAATGACTTCATTTATATCTTCATAATTTCCTTTATATCTTAATGACATGCTTCACATCTCAATGACTTCATTTATATCTCCATAACTTCCTTTATATCTTAATGACATGCTTCACATCTCAATGACTTCATTTATATCTCCATAACTTCCTATATATCTTAATGACATGCTTCACATCTCAATGACTTCATTTATATCTCCATAACTTCCTTTATATCTTAATGACATGCTTCACATCTCAATGACTTCATTTATATCTCCATAACTTCCTTTATATCTTAATGACATGCTTCACATCTCAATGACTTCATTTATATCTCCATAACTTCCTTTATATTTTAATGACATGCTTCAAATCTCAATGACTTCCTTCATATCTCAATGACTTCCTTCATATCTCAATGACTTCCTTCATATCTCAATGACTTCCTTCATATCTCCATAACTTCATTTATATCTTAATGACATGCTTCACATCTCAATGACTTCCTTTATATCTCAATGACTTCCTTCATATCTCAATGACTTCCTTCATATCTCAATGACTTCCTTCATATCTCAATGACTTCCTTCATATCTCAATGACTTCCTTCATATCTCAATGACTTCCTTCATATCTCAATGAATTCCTTTATATCACAATGACTTCCTTCATATCTCCATAACTTCCTTTATATCTCAATGACTTCCTTCATATCTCAATGACTTCATTTATATCTCAATGACTTCCGTTATATCTCAATGACTTCATTTATATCTCAATGACATGCTTCACATCTCAATGACTTCATTTATATCTCAATGACTTCCTTCATATCTCAACGACTTCCTTCATATCTCAATGACTTCCTTTATATCTCAATGACTTCCTTTATATCTCAATGACTTCCTTCATATCTCAATGACTTCTTTCATATCTCAATGACTTCCTTTATATCTAAATGACATGCTTCACATCTTAATGACTTCCTTTCTATCTCAATGACTTCCTTTCTATCTCAATGACTTCCTTTATATCTCAATGACTTGCTTCACATCTCAATGACTTCCTTTATATCTCAATGACTTGCTTCACATCTCAATGACTTCATTTATATCTCAATGACTTCCGTTATATCTCAATGACTTCCTTTATATCTCAATGACTTCCTTCATATCTCAATGACTTCCTTCATATCTCAATGAATTCCTTCATATCTCAATGACTTCCTTCATATCTCAATGACTTCCTTTATATCTCAATGACATGCTTCACATCTAAATGACTTCATTTATATCTCAATGACTTCCTTTATATCTCAATGACTTCCTTTATATCTCAATGAATTCCTTCATATCTCAATGACTTCCTTCATATCTCAATGACTTCCTTCATATCTCAATGACTTCCTTCATATCTCAATGACTTCCTTCATATCTCATGACTTCCTTCATATCTCAATGACTTCCTTCGTATCTCAATGACTTCCTTCATATCTCAATGACTTCCTTTATATCTCAATGACTTCCTTTATATCTCAATGACATGCTTCACATCTCAATGACTTCATTTATATCTCAATGACTTCCGTTATATCTCAATGACTTCATTTATATCTCCATAACTTCCTTTATATCTTAATGACATGCTTCACATCTCAATGACTTCATTTATATCTCAATGACTTCCTTCATATCTCAATGACTTCCTTCATATCTCAATGACTTCCTTTATATCTCAATGACATGCTTCACATCTCAATGACTTCATTTATATCTCAATGACTTCCTTTATATCTCAATGACTTCCTTTATATCTCAATGACTTCCTTCATATCTCAATGACTTCCTTCATATCTCAATGACTTCCTTCATATCTCAATGACTTCCTTCATATCTCAATGACTTCCTTCATATCTCAATGACTTCCTTCATATCTCAATGACTTCCTTCATATCTCAATGACTTCCTTCATATCTCAATGACTTCCTTTATATCTCAATGACTTCCTTCATATCTCAATGACATGCTTCACATCTCAATGACTTCATTTATATCTCAATGACTTCCGTTATATCTCAATGACTTCATTTATATCTTCATAACTTCCTTTATATCTTAATGACATGCTTCACATCTCAATGACTTCATTTATATCTCCATAACTTCCTTTATATCTTAATGACATGCTTCACATCTCAATGACTTCATTTATATCTCCATAACTTCCTATATATTTAATGACATGCTTCACATCTCAATGACTTCATTTATATCTCCATAACTTCCTTTATATCTTAATGACATGCTTCACATCTCAATGACTTCATTTATATCTCCATAACTTCCTTATATCTTAATGACATGCTTCACATCTCAATGACTTCATTTATATCTCCATAACTTCCTTTATATCTTAATGACATGCTTCACATCTCAATGACTTCCTTCATATCTCAATGACTTCCTTCATATCTCAATGACTTCCTTCATATCTCAATGACTTCCTTCATATCTCCATAACTTCCTTTATATCTTAATGACATGCTTCACATCTCAATGACTTCCTTTATATCTCAATGACTTCCTTCATATCTCAATGACTTCCTTCATATCTCAATGACTTCCTTCATATCTCAATGACTTCCTTCATATCTCAATGACTTCCTTCATATCTCAATGACTTCCTTCATATCTCAATGACTTCCTTTATATCACAATGACTTCCTTCATATCTCCATAACTTCCTTTATATCTCAATGACTTCCTTCATATCTCAATGACTTCATTTATATCTCAATGACATGCTTCACATCTCAATGACTTCATTTATATCTCAATGACTTCCGTTATATCTCAATGACTTCATTTATATCTCAATGACATGCTTCACATCTCAATGACTTCATTTATATCTCAATGACGTGCTTCACATCTCAATGACTTCATTTATATCTCAATGACTTCCGTTATATCTCAATGACTTCATTTATATCTCATGACATGCTTCACATCTCAATGACTTCCTTTATATCTCAATGACTTCCTTCATATCTCAATGACTTCCTTCATATCTCAATGACTTCCTTCATATCTCAATGACTTCCTTTATATCTCAATGACATGCTTCACATCTCAATGACTTCATTTATATCTCAATGACTTCCTTTATATCTCAATGACTTCATTTATATCTCAATGACTTCGTTCATATCTCAATGACTTCCTTTATATCTCAATGACTTTCTTTATATCTCAATGACTTCCTTCATATCTCAATGACTTCCTTCATATCTCAATGACTTCCTTTATATCTCAATGACTTGCTTCACATCTCAATGACTTCCTTTATATCTCAATGACTTGCTTCACATCTCAATGACTTCATTTATATCTCAATGACTTCCGTTATATCTCAATGACTTCCTTTATATATCAATGACATGCTTCACATCTCAATGACTTCATTTATATCTCAATGACTTCCGTTATATCTCAATGACTTCATTTATATCTCAATGACATGCTTCACATCTCAATGACTTCCTTTATATCTCAATGACTTCCTTCATATCTCAATGACTTCCTTCATATCTCAATGACGTCCTTCATATCTCAATGACTTCCTTTATATCTCAATGACATGCTTCACATCTCAATGACTTCATTTATATCTCAATGACTTCCTTTATATCTCAATGACTTCCTTTATATCTCAATGACTTCCTTCATATCTCAATGACTTCCTTTATATCTCAATGACTTCCTTTATATCTCAATGACTTCCTTCATATCTCAATGACTTCCTTCATATCTCAATGACTTCCTTTATATCTCAATGACATGCTTCACATCTCAATGACTTCCTTCATATCTCAATGACTTCCTTATATCTACAATGACTTCCTTATATCTCAATGACTTGCCTTTCATATCTCAATGACTTCCTTTATATCTCAATGACATTGCTTCACATCTCAATGACTTCATTTATATCTCAATGACTTCCGTTATATCTCAATGCTTCATTTATATCTCCATAACTTCCTTTATATCTTAATGACATGCTTCACATCTCAATGACTTCATTTATATCTCAATGACTTCCGTCATATCTCAATGACTTCCTTCATATCTCAATGACTTCCTTTATATCTCAATGACATGCTTCACATCTCAATGACTTCATTATATCTCATTGACTTCTTTATATCTCAATGACTTCCTTCATATCTCAATGACTTCCTTCATATCTCAATGACTTCCTTTCATATCTCAATGACTTCCTTCATATCTCAATGACTTCCTTCATATCGCAATGACTTCCTTCATATCTCAATGACTTCCTTCATATCTCAATGACTTCCTTATATCTCAATGACTTCCTTCATATCTCAATGACAGCTTCACATCTCAATGACTTCATTTATATCTCAATGACTTCCGTTATATCTCAATGAATTCATTTATATCTTCATAATTTCCTTTATATCTTAATGACATGCTTCACATCTCAATGACTTCATTTATATCTCCATAACTTCCTTTATATCTTAATGACATGCTTCACATCTCAATTAGACTTCATTTATATCTCCATAACTTCCTATATATCTTAATGACATGCTTCACATCTCAATGACTTCATTTATATC
This sequence comes from Cepaea nemoralis, assembly GCA_014155875.1. Classification (NCBI taxonomy): domain Eukaryota; kingdom Metazoa; phylum Mollusca; class Gastropoda; order Stylommatophora; family Helicidae; genus Cepaea; species Cepaea nemoralis. Next base: position 220,778 of record JACEFZ010018320.1, on the reverse strand, counting down.
TCCATAACTTCCTTTATATCTTAATGACATGCTTCACATCTCAATGACTTCATTTATATCTCCATAACTTCCTTTATATCTTAATGACATGCTTCACATCTCAATGACTTCATTTATATCTCCCAATAACTTCCTTTATATTTTAATGACATGCTTCAAATCTCAATGACTTCCTTCATATCTCAATGACTTCCTTCATATCTCAATGACTTCCTTCATATCTCAATGACTTCCTTCATATCTCCATAACTTCATTTATATCTTAATGGACATGCTTCACATCTCAATGACTTCCTTTATATCTCAATGACTTCCTTCATATCTCAATGACTTCCTTCATATCTCAATGACTTCCTTCATATCTCAATGACTTCCTTCATATCTCAATGACTTCCTTCATATCTCAATGACTTCCTTCATATCTCAATGAATTCTTTATATCACATGACTTCCTTCATATCTCATAACTTCCTTTATCTCATGACTTCTTCATATCTCAATGACTCATTTATATCTCAATGACTTCCGTTATACTCAATGACTTATTTATATCTCATGACAGCTTCACATCTCAATGACTTCATTTATATCTCAATGACTTCCTCATATCTCACGACTCCTTCATATCTCAATGACTTCTTTATATCTCATGACTTCCTTTATATCTCATGACTTCCTTCATATCTCAATGACTTCTTTCATATCTCAATGACTCCTTTATATCTAATGACATGCTTCACATCTTAATGACTTCCTTTCTATCTCATGACTTCCTTTCTATCTCAATGACTCCTTTATATCTCAATGACTTGCTTCACATCTCAATGACTTCCTTTATATCTCAATGACTTGCTTCACATCTCAATGACTTCATTTATATCTCAATGACTTCCGTTATATCTCAATGACTTCCTTTATATCTCAATGACTTCCTTCATATCTCAATGACTTCCTTCATATCTCAATGAATTCCTTCATATCTCAATGACTTCCTTCATATCTCAATGACTTCCTTTATATAGATGTGTATAAGAGACAGTTTATATCTCAATGACTTCCTTTATATCTCAATGACTTCCTTTATATCTCAATGAATTCCTTCATATCTCAATGACTTCCTTCATATCTCAATGACTTCCTTCATATCTCAATGACTTCCTTCATATCTCAATGACTTCCTTCATATCTCAATGACTTCCTTCATATCTCAATGACTTCCTTCGTATCTCAAGACCTTCATATCTCAATGACTTCCTTTATATCTCAATGACTTCCTTTATATCTCAATGACATGCTTCACATCTCAATGACTTCATTTATATCTCAATGACTTCCGTTATATCTCAATGACTTCATTTATATCTCCATAACTTCCTTTATATCTTAATGACATGCTTCACATCTCAATGACTTTCATTTATATCTCAATGACTTCCTTCATATCTCAATGACTTCCTTCATATCTCAATGACTTCCTTTATATCTCAATGACATGCTTCACATCTCAATGACTTCATTTATATCTCAATGACTTCCTTTATATCTCAATGACTTCCTTTATATCTCAATGACTTCCTTCATATCTCAATGACTTCCTTCATATCTCAATGACTTCCTTCATATCTCAATGACTTCCTTCATATCTCAATGACTTCCTTCATATCTCAATGACTTCCTTCATATCTCAATGACTTCCTTCATATCTCAATGACTTCCTTCATATCTCAATGACTTCCTTTATATCTCAATGACTTCCTTCATATCTCAATGACATGCTTCACATCTCAATGACTTCATTATATCTCAATGACTTCCGTTATATCTCAATGACTTCATTTCATATCTTCATAACTTCCTTATATCTTAATGACATGCTTCACATCTCAATGACTTCATTTATATCTCCATAACTTCCTTTATATCTTAATGACATGCTTCACATCTCAATGACTTCATTTATATCTCCATAACTTCCTATATATCTTAATGACATGCTTCACATCTCAATGACTTCATTTATATCTCCATAACTTCCTTTTAATCTTAATGACATGCTTCACATCTCAATGACTTCATTTATATCTCCATAACTTCCTTTATATCTTAATGACATGCTTCACATCTCAATGACTTCATTATATCTCCATAACTTCCTTTATATCTTAATGACATGCTTCACATCTCAATGACTTCCTTCATATCTCAATGACTTCCTTCATATCTCAATGACTTCCTTCATATCTCAATGACTTCCTTCATATCTCCATAACTTCCTTTATATCTTAATGACATGCTTCACATCTCAATGACTTCCTTTATATCTCAATGACTTCCTTCATATCTCAATGACTTCCTTCATTCTCAATGACTTCCTTCATATCTCAATGACTTCCTTCATATCTCAATGACTTCCTTCATATCTCAATGACTTCCTTCATATCTCAATGACTTCCTTTATATCACAATGACTTCCTTCATATCTCCATAACTTCCTTTATATCTCAATGACTTCCTTCATATCTCAATGACTTCATTTATATCTCAATGACATGCTTCACATCTCAATGACTTCATTATATCTCAATGACTTCCGTATATCTCAATGACTTCATTTATATCTCATGACATGCTTCACATCTCAATGACTTCATTATATCTCAATGACGTGCTTCACATCTCAATGACTTCATTTATATCTCAATGACTTCCGTTATATCTCAATGACTTCATTTATATCTCAATGACATGCTTCACATCTCAATGACTTCCTTATATCTCAATGACTTCTTCATATCTCAATGACTTCCTTCATATCTCAATGACTTCCTCATATCTCAATGACTTCCTTTATATCTCAATGACATGCTTCACATCTCAATGACTTCATTTATATCTCAATGACTTCCTTTATATCTCAATGACTTCATTATATCTCAATGACTTCGTTCATATCTCAATGACTTCCTTTATATCTCAATGACTTTCTTTATATCTCAATGACTTCCTTCATATCTCAATGACTTCCTCATATCTCAATGACTTCCTTTATATCTCAATGACTTGCTTCACATCTCAATGACTTCCTTTATATCTCAATGACTTGCTTCACATCTCAATGACTTCATTATATCTCAATGACTTCCGTTATATCTCAATGACTTCCTTTATATATCAATGACATGCTTCACATCTCAATGACTTCATTTATATCTCAATGACTTCCGTTATATCTCAATGGACTTCATTTATATCTCAATGACATGCTTCACATCTCAATGACTTCCTTTATATCTCAATGACTTCCTTCATATCTCAATGACTTCCTTCTATCTCAATGACGTCCTTCATATCTCAATGACTTCCTTTATATCTCAATGACATGCTTCACATCTCAATGACTTCATTTATATCTCAATGACTTCCTTTATATCTCAATGACTTCCTTTATATCTCAATGACTCCTTCATATCTCAATGACTTCCTTTATATCTCAATGACTTCCTTTATATCTCAATGACTTCCTTCATATCTCAATGACTTCCTTCATATCTCAATGACTTCCTTATATCTCAATGACATGCTTCACATCTCAATGACTTCCTTTATATCTCAATGACTTCCTTTATATCACATGACTTCCTTTATATCTCAATGACTTGCTTCACATCTCAATGACTTCCTTTATATCTCAATGACTTGCTTCACATCTCAATGACTTCATTTATATATCTCAATGACTTCCGTTATATCTCAATGACTCCTTTATATCTCAATGACTTCCTTCATATCTCAATGACTTCCTTCATATCTCATGACTTCCTTCATATCTCAATGACTTCCTTCATATCTCAATGACTTCCTTCACATCTCAATGACTTCCTTTATATCTCAATGATTTCCTTCATCTCTCAATGACTTCCTTCATATCTCAATGACTTCCTTCATATCTCATGACTTCCTTTATATCTCAATGACATGCTTCACTCTCAGACTTCATTTATATCTCAATGACTTCCTTTAGATCTCAATGACTTCCTATATCTCAATGACTTCATTTCATATCTCAATGACTTCCTTCATATCTCAATGACTTCCTTCATATCTCAATGACTTCCTTCATACTCAATGACTTCCTTCATATCTCATGACTTCTCATTTCAATGCACTCTTCATTCAATGACTTCACTCATATCTCAATGACTTCTTTATATCTCAATGACTTCCTTTATATCTCATGACATGCTTCACATCTCAATGACTTCATTTATATCTCAATGAATTCCGTTATATCTCAATGGCTTCATTATATCTCCAAACTTCCTTTATATCTTAATGACATGCTTCACAGTTTCTCAATGACTTCATTTATATCTCAATGACTTCCTTCATACTCAATGACTCTCTTCATATCTCAATGACTTCCTATATATCTCAATGACATGCTTCATCCTCAATGACTTCACTCTGTATAATCTCATTGCCTCTATTATATCTCAATGACTTCTCTCATATCTCAATGACTTCCTTCATATCTCAATGACTTCCTTCATATCTCATGGCTTCTTCAGATCTACAATAGACTTCCCTTACTATCTCAATGACTTCCTTCAGATCTCACTGACTTCTTCATATCTCAATGACTCCTGCAGATCTCAATGACTTCTTTACATCTCAATGACTTCCGTCATATCTCATGACATGCTCACAAATCTCAATGACTTCATTTATATCTCAATGACTTCCGTATATCTCAATGACTTCATATATATCTTCATAATTCCTTATATCTTAATGACATGCGTCACATCTCAAGACTTCATTATATCTCACTCCTATAGATCTTACGGACATGCTACACATCCGCAATGACTTCATTATATCTCCATAACCCTATATCATCTTAATGACATGCTTCACATCTCAATGACTTCATTTATATCTCCAAATAACTTCTTTCTATCTTAATGACAGGCTTCACGATCTTAAGATCTCGAATGACTTCATTTATATCTCCATAACTTCCTTGATATCTTAATGACATGCTCACATCTCAATGACTTCATTATATCTCGCATAACTGCCTGATATTTAATGACATGCTTCACTCCATGACTTCCTTCATAGCTCAATGACTCCTTCATATCTCAATGACTTCCATCATATCTCAATGACTCCTCACATCTCCATAACTTCATTTATATCTTAATGACATGCTTCACATCTCAATGACTCCTTATATCTCAATGACTCCCTTCATCATCTCAAGACTTCCTTCATATCTCAATGTACTTCCTCATATCTCAATGACTTCCCTTCATATCTCAATGACTTCCTTCATATCTCAATGACTTCTTCATATCTCAATGAATTCCTTTACACATATGAATTCCTTCATATCTCCATAACTCCTTCATATCTCAAGGACTTCCTTCATATCTCAATGACTTCCCTTTATATCTCAAGTGACTGGCGTCACATCTCAATGACTTCATTTATATCTCAATGATGCTTCACATCTCAATGACTTCATATAGCTCACTGACTACTCATATCTCAACGAAATGCCTTCATATCTTCAATGATCTCTATCTAATGACTCCTCTTCTCAATGACATGCTCACATTCAATGACTTCAGTCTCATGACTCTTATCTCAATGACTTCCTATCATATCACATGACAACCCTTCATATCTCTCATGACTCCTTCATATCTCAATGACATTCCTTATATCACAAGGACTTCCTTCAATATCTTCCATGACTTCCTTTAATATCTCATGACTCCTCTATATCTCAATGACTTCCTCATATCTCAACGACATTCCGTTATATCTCATCTCGACTTCCTTATATCTCAATGATTCCTCATATCTCAATGGCTGTCATTCATCTCAAAGACTTCCTTCAATATCAAGACTTCATGCCGATCTCATGGACTACCTTCATATCTCAACGACTTCCTTCATATACACATGACTTATCCTTCATATGACTCAATGGACTTCCTTCATATCTCAATGACTTCCTTAATATCTCAAGACATGCATTCACATCTCACTGTACTCCTTTATATCACGATGACTGCCCTCAATCTCATAAAGCTTCTTTATATCTCAATGACTTCCTCAGTATCTCAACGACACTCCTGTCATAGCTCAATGACATGCTTCACATCTCAGACTTCATTTATATCTCAATGACTCATGATATCTCAATGACTTCCATTTATACTCTCAATGACATGTCTTACACTCAAATGAGTCTTATATCACTGCTTCCTCATATCTCAATGACTTCATTTCATAGCTCAATGACCTTTCACTTCAAGAGTCATTTAGATCTCAATGACATGCTTCACATCTCATGACTTCTTCATATCTCAATGACTTCCTTCATATCTCAATGACGTCCTTCTATCTCATGACTTCATCATATCTCAAGGACTTCCTTTCATATCTCCATGACCTTTCATCATCTCACATGACTATCCTCATATCCTCAATGACTTCCTTCATATCTCAAGACTCCTTTGAATCTAAAGACCGCTCACATCTCAATGACTTCCTTTCTATAGCACATGACTCATTCTCATATCATGGACTCTCCTTTATAACTCAAGACGCAACATCTCAATGACTTCTCTTTTATATCTCAATGACTCATTCACATCTCAATGACTTTCATTATATCTCAATGACATGCTTCACATCTCAATGACTTCATTTATAATCTCAATGACTTCCGTTATATCTCATGACTCATTTATATATCAATGACTTGCTTCATATCTCATGACTTCGTTTATTCTCAATGCTTCCTTCATATTCTCAATGGACTTTTGTGGTCATTTATATCTCAATGAGATTCCGTGGTTTTTTTGTTGTTGTTTTTTTGTTTTTTTTGTGTTTTTTTTGTTTTTTTTGTTTTTTTTTTTGTGTTTTTATATCTCAATGACTTCCTTCATATATCAATGACCTCTTCATAATGCAATAACAAACAAAGACATTCATTCAATCTCATGATCCTTCGTATCTCAATGACTACTTCATATCTATGACTTCCTTATAATCTCAATGACATTCCTTATATACTCAAGACTCCTTCATATCTCAATGACTCTTTCATATCTCAATGACGTCCTTTATATCTAACTGACATGCTTAACATCTTAATGACTTAATTTCTATCTCAATGACTTCACCTTTCTATCTCAGAAGACTTCCTCCCTATCTCAATGAATCTCTATCTCATGACTTCTTCGATACAAGACTTCCTTCATAGCGTCATGACTCGCTTCACATCTCAATGACTTCTATATCTCAATGACATGCTTCACATCTCAATGACTCCTTTATATCTCAATGACTTCCGTTAGATCTCAATGACTCCTTTATATCTCCATGACTACCTTCATATTATGGACATGCTTCACAACTGACTGACCATCATATCTCATGACTTCCTTCATATCTCAGACTTCTTCATCTCTCAATGACTTCTTTCATATCTCAATGACATGCGTCACATCTCATGACTCATTTATATCTCAATGACTTCATGTATAATCTCACAGACTTCCTTTATATCTCAATGACTCCTTCATATCTCAATGACTTCTTCATGACTCAATGACTCCTACATATCTGCGAATGACTTCCTTCATATCTCAATGCTTCTTCATATCTCAATGACTCCTTCATATCTCACTGACTTCTCTACGTATCTCAATGACTCCTCATATGCTCAATGACTTCCTTATATCGCAATGACTTCACTCATATCTCAATGACATGCTTCACATCTCAATGACTTCATTGAAATCTCATGACTTCCGTTATATCTCAATGACTGCGTTTATATTTTTTTTTTTTTGTGGTCTCAATGACTTCCTTCATATCTCCATACTTCCTTCATATCTCAATGACAGCCTCACATCCCAATGACTTCATATATCTCAAACGCCTATATATCTAAGACAGCTTCACACTCAATGACTTCCTTATTATCCCATCATCCTTGATATCTAAATGACATGGCTTCACATCGTCAATGACTCATATATCCCATAACTCATGATACTTACTGCGAAATGCCTTCACATTCAATGACTTCCGTTATATCTCCATGACTCCTTCATATCTCAATGACACTGCGTCACATCTCAATGACTGCCTTCATATCTCAGGACTTCCTTCATATCTCAATGACTTCACTTCATCTCTCAATGTGACATGCTTCACATCTCAAACTCCTTTGATCTTAAGCATGTTATATCTCAAGTGACTTCCTTATATCTCAATGACTTCCTCATATCTCAATGACTTACCGTCATATCTCATGACTTCTCATTCATATCTCAATGACTTACCTTCATATCTCAATGACTCCTTCCTATCTCACTGACTTCCTCATATCTCAATGGACCTTCCTTCATATCACAAAGGACTTCCTTCATATCTCACGATGACTTCCTTCATATCTCAATGACTCCTTTAATATCTCATGACTTCCTTTATCATCTCACCGACATGCTTCACATCTCATGACTTCATTTATTCAATGACTTTCCGTTATATCTCAATGACTCTTATATCCAATGGACATGCTCAAATCAATGACTCATTTATATCTCAAGACGTGCTTCATCCAATGACTTATTCTATATATCACTGACTTAAGTCTATTCTCAATGACTTCAGTCTATCTCAATGACATGCTTCCACACGGCTCACTGACGTCATCTCTATCTCATGACTTCCTTCATATCTCAATGACTTCTTCATATCTCCATGACTTCCTTCATATCTCAATACTCTATCTCTCCATGACATGCTTCACATCTCATGACTCATTATATCACCAATGACTTCCTTTATATCTCAATGACTTCATTATATTCTCATGATTCGTAATATCTCAATGACTTGTTTTTTTTTGTTTTTTTTTGTTTTTGTTTTTGTTTTTTTTCGCTTACATCTCAATGATTCTTTATTGTTTAATCTCAATGACTTCCGTATATATCTCATGACTTGCATTTATATCTCAGATGACTCCTTATATCTCAATGACATGCTTCACATCTCAATGACGTCATTTAATCCAATGACTCCTTTATATTCATGACTCTGATATATCATGACATGCTCACATCTCAATGACTATATTATATCTCAATGACTTCCGTTATGATCTCACTGACTTCATTTATATCTCAATGATTCCTGTTCACATCTCAATGACTCCTTTCTATCTCAATGACTTCCTTCATATCCAATGACTTCCTCATAGACTCAATGACGTCATTCACATCTCAATGACTTCCTTTATATCTCAATGACTGCTCACATCTCAATGACTTCATTATATCTCAATGACTTCCTTATATCTCAAGACTTCCTTCTATATCTCAATGACTTCCTTCATATCAATGACTCCTTAATCCCAAGACTTCCTATATCTCATGACTTCTTCAATCTCAATGACGTCCTTCATATCTCAATGACTCCTTATATCTCAATGACATGCTTACATCTCAAATGACTTCCTTTATATCTCAATGACTTGCTTCATATCTCAATGACTTCCTTATATCTCAATGACTCCTTCATATCTCAATGACTTCCTTCAGTATAATCTCAATGACTTCCTTCATATCTCAATGCCTTCCTGCATATTCAAGATCTCATATCTCAATGACTTCATATCTCAATGACTTCTTCAATCTCAATGACTCCTTATATCAATACTTTATATCTCAATGATTTCCTTCATATCTCAATGACTTCCTTCATATCTCAATGACTTCCTTCATATCTCAATGACTTCCTTTATATCTCAATGACGTGCTTCACATCTCAATGACTTCATTTATATCTCAATGACTTCCTTTATATCTCAATGACTTCCTTTATATCTCAATGACTTCCTTCATATCTCAATGACTTCCTTCATATCTCAATGACTTCCTTCATATCTCAATGACTTCCTTCATATCTCAATGACTTCCTTCATATCTCAATGACTTCCTTCATATCTCAATGACTTCCTTCATATCTCAATGACTTCCTTTATATCTCAATGACTTCCTTTATATCTCAATGACATGCTTCACATCTCAATGACTTCATTTATATCTCAATGAATTCCGTTATATCTCAATGGCTTCATTTATATCTCCATAACTTCCTTTATATCTTAATGACATGCTTCACATCTCAATGACTTCATTTATATCTCAATGACTTCCTCATATCTCAATGACTTCCTTCATATCTCAATGACTTCCTTTATATCTCAATGACATGCTTCACATCTCAATGACTTCATTTATATCTCATTGACTTCTTTATATCTCAATGACTTCCTTCATATCTCAATGACTTCCTTCATATCTCAATGACTTCCTTCATATCTCAATGACTTCCTTCATATCTCAATGACTTCCTTCATATCTCAATGACTTCCTTCATATCTCAATGACTTCCTTCATATCTCAATGACTTCCTTCATATCTCAATGACTTCCTTTATATCTCAATGACTTCCTTCATATCTCAATGACATGCTTCACATCTCAATGACTTCATTTATATCTCAATGACTTCCGTTATATCTCAATGACTTCATTTATATCTTCATAATTTCCTTTATATCTTAATGACATGCTTCACATCTCAATGACTTCATTTATATCTCCATAACTTCCTTTATATCTTAATGACATGCTTCACATCTCAATGACTTCATTATATCTCCATAACTTCCTATATATCTTAATGACATGCTTAACATCTCAATGACTTCATTTATATCTCCATAACTTCTTTATATCTTAATGACATGCTTCACATCTCAATGACTTCATTTATATCTCCATAACTTCCTTTATATCTTAATGACATGCTTCACATCTCAATGACTTCATTTATATCTCCATAACTTCCTTTATATTTTAATGACATTGCTTCAAATCTCAATGACTTCCTTCATATCTCAATGACTTCCTTCATATCTCAATGACTTCCTTCATATCTCAATGACTTCCTTCAGATCTCCATAACTTCATGTTATATCTAATGACATTGCTTCACAATCTCAATGACTTCCTTTATATCTCAATGACTTCCTCATATCTCAATGACTTCCTTCATATCTCAATGACTTCCTTCATATCTCAATGACTTCCTTCATATCTCAATGACTTCCTTCATATCTCAATGACTTCCTTCATATCTCAATGAATTCCTTTATATCACAATGACTTCCTTCATATCTCCATAACTTCCTTTATATCTCAATGACTCCTTCATATCTCAATGACTTCATTTATATCTCAATGACTTCCGTTATATCTCAATGACTTCATTTATATCTCAATGACATGCTTCACATCTCAATGACTTCATTTATTATCTCAATGACTTCCTTCATATCTCAACGACTTCCTTCATATCTCAATGACTTCCTTCATATCTTAATGACTTCCTTTATATCTCAATGACATGCTTCACATCTCAATGACTTCAGTTATATCTCAATGACTTCCTTTATATCTCAATGACTTCCTTTATATCTCAATGACATCCTTCATATCTCAATGACTTCCTTCATATCTCAATGACTTCATTTATATCTCAATGACTTCCTTTATATCTCAATGACTTCCTTTATATCTCAATGACTTCCTTTATATCTCAATGACTTCCTTCATATCTCAATGACTTCATTTATATCTCAATGACTTCCTTTATATCTCAATGACTTCCTTCATATCTCAATGACTTCCTTCATATCTCAATGACTTCCTTCATATCTCAATGACTTCCTTCATATCTCAATGACTTCCTTCATATCTCAATGACTTCCTTCATATCTCAATGACTTCCTTCATATCTCAATGACTTCCTCATATCTCAATGACTTCCTTCATATCTCAATGACTTCCTTCATATCTCAATGACTTCCTTTATATCACAATGACTACCTTCATATCTCCATAACTTCCTTTATATCTCAATGACTTCCTTCATATCTCAATGACTTCATGTATATCTCAATGACATGCTTCACATCTCAATGACTTCATTTATATCTCAATGACTTCCATTATATCTCAATGACTTCATTTATATCTCAATGACATGCTTCACATCTCAATGACTTCCTTTATATCTCAATGACTTCCTTCATATCTCAATGACTTCATTTATATCTCAATGACTTCCTTTATATCTCAATGACTTCCTTTATATCTCAATGACTTCCTTCATATCTCAATGACTTCCTTTATATCTCAATGACTTCCTTTATATCTCAATGACTTCCTTCATATCTCAATGACTTCTTTCATATCTCAATGACTTCCTTTATATCTAAATGACATGCTTCACATCTTAATGACTTCCTTTCTATCTCAATGACTTCCTTTCTATCTCAATGACTTCCTTTATATCTCAATGACTTGCTTCACATCTCAATGACTTCCTTTATATCTCAATGACTTCCTTCACATCTCAATGACTTCATTTATATCTCAATGACTTCCGTTATATCTCAATGACTTCCTTTATATCTCAATGACTTCCTTCATATCTCAATGACTTCCTTCATATCTCAATGACTTCCTTCATATCTCAATGACTTCCTTCATATCTCAATGACTTCCTTTATATCTCAATGACATGCTTCACATCTCAATGACTTCATTTATATCTCAATGACTTCCTTTATATCTCAATGACTTCCTTTATATCTCAATGAATTCCTTCATATCTCAATGACTTCCTTCATATCTCAATGACTTCCTTCATATCTCAATGACTTCCTTCATATCTCAATGACTTCCTTCATATCTCAATGACTTCCTTCATATCTCAATGACTTCCTTCGTATCTCAATGACTTCCTTCATATCTCAATGACTTCCTTTATATCTCAATGACTTCCTTTATATCTCAATGACATGCTTCACATCTCAATGACTTCATTTATATCTCAATGACTTCCGTTATATCTCAATGACTTCCTTTATATCTCAATGACTTCCTTCATATCTCAATGACTTCCTTCATATCTCAATGACTTCCTTCATATCTCAATGACTTCCTTCATATCTCAATGACTTCCTTTATATCTCAATGACTTGCTTCACATCTCAATGACTTCATTTATATCTCAATGACTTCCGTTATATCTCAATGACTTCCTTTATATCTCAATGACTTCCTTCATATCTCAATGACTTCCTTCATATCTCAATGACTTCCTTCATATCTCAATGACTTCCTTCATATCTCAATGACTTCCTTTATATCTCAATGACATGCTTCACATCTCAATGACTTCATTTATATCTCAGTGACTTCCTTTATATCTCAATGACTTCCTTTATATCTCAATGAATTCCTTCATATCTCAATGACTTCCTTCATATCTCAATGACTTCCTTCATATCTCAATGACTTCCTTCATATCTCAATGACTTCCTTCATATCTCAATGACTTCCTTCATATCTCAATGACTTCCTTCATATCTCAATGACTTCCTTCATATCTCAATGACTTCCTTTATATCTCAATGACTTCCTTTATATCTCAATGACATGCTTCACATCTCAATGACTTCATTTATGTCTCAATGACTTCCGTTATATCTCAATGACTTCATTTATATCTCCATAACTTCCTTTATATCTTAATGACATGCTTCACATCTCAATGACTTCATTTATATCTCAATGACTTCCTTCATATCTCAATGACTTCCTTCATATCTCAATGACTTCCTTTATATCTCAATGACATGCTTCACATCTCAATGACTTCATTTATATCACAATGACTTCCTTTATATCTCAATGACTTCCTTCATATCTCAATGACTTCCTTCATATCTCAATGACTTCCTTCACATCTCAATGACTTTATTTATATCTCAATGACTTCCGTTATATCTCAATGACTTCATTTATATCTCCATAACTTCCTTTATATCTTAATGACATGCTTCACATCTCAATGACTTCCTTCATATCTCAATGACTTCCTTCACATCTCAATGACTTTATTTATATCTCAATGACTTCCGTTATATCTCAATGACTTCATTTATATCTCAATGACTTCCTTTATATCTCAATGACTTCCTTTCTATCTCAATGACTTCCTTTATATCTCAATGACTTGCTTCACATCTCAATGACTTCCTTTATATCTCAATGACTTGCTTCACATCTCAATGACTTCATTTATATCTCAATGACTTCCGTTATATCTCAATGACTTCCTTTATATCTCAATGACTTCCTTCATATCTCAATGACTTCCTTCATATCTCAATGACTTCCTTCATATCTCAATGACTTCCTTCATATCTCAATGACTTCCTTTATATCTCAATGACATGCTTCACATCTCAATGACTTCATTTATATCTCAATGACTTCCTTTATATCTCAATGACTTCCTTTATATCTCAATTGAATTCCTTCATATCTCAATGACTTCCTTCATATCTCAATGACTTCCTTCATATCTCAATGACTTCCTTCATATCTCAATGACTTCCTTCATATCTCAATGACTTTATTCATATCTCAATGACTTACTTCGTATCTCAATGACTTCCTTCATATCTCAATGACTTCCTTTATATCTCAATGACTTCCTTTATATCTCAATGACATGCTTCACATCTCAATGACTTCATTTATATCTCAATGACTTCCGTTATATCTCAATGACTTCCTTTATATCTCAATGACTTCCTTCATATCTCAATGACTTCCTTCATATCTCAATGACTTCCTTCATATCTCAATGACTTCCTTCATATCTCAATGACTTCCTTTATATCTCAATGACTTGCTTCACATCTCAATGACTTCATTTATATCTCAATGACTTCCGTTATATCTCAATGACTTCCTTTATATCTCAATGACTTCCTTCATATCTCAATGACTTCCTTCATATCTCAATGACTTCCTTCATATCTCAATGACTTCCTTCATATCTCAATGACTTTCCTTTATATCTCAATGACATGCTTCACATCTCAATGACTTCATTTATATCTCAGTGACTTCCTTTATATCTCAATGACTTCCTTTATATCTCAATGAATTCCTTCATATCTCAATGACTTCCTTCATATCTCAATGACTTCCTTCATATCTCAATGACTTCCTTCATATCTCAATGACTTCCTTCATATCTCAATGACTTCCTTCATATCTCAATGACTTCATTCATATCTCAATGACTTCCTTCATATCTCAATGACTTCCTTTATATCTCAATGACTTCCTTTATATCTCAATGACATGCTTCACATCTCAATGACTTCATTTATGTCTCAATGACTTCCGTTATATCTCAATGACTTCATTTATATCTCCATAACTTCCTTTATATCTTAATGACATGCTTCACATCTCAATGACTTCATTTATATCTCAATGACTTCCTTCATATCTCAATGACTTCCTTCATATCTCAATGACTTCCTTTATATCTCAATGACATGCTTCACATCTCAATGACTTCATTTATATCTCAATGACTTCCTTTATATCTCAATGACTTCCTTCATATCTCAATGACTTCCTTCATATCTCAATGACTTCCTTCACATCTCAATGACTTTATTTATATCTCAATGACTTCCGTTATATCTCAATGACTTCATTTATATCTCCATAACTTCCTTTATATCTTAATGACATGCTTCACATCTCAATGACTTCCTTCATATCTCAATGACTTCCTTCACATCTCAATGACTTTATTTATATCTCAATGACTTCCGTTATATCTCAATGACTTCATTTATATCTCAATGACTTCCTTTATATCTCAATGACTTCCTTTATATCTCAATGACTTCCTTTATATCTCAATGACTTCCTTCACATCTCAATGACTTCATTTATATCTCAATGACTTCCTTTATATCTCAATGACTTCCTTCATATCTCAATGACTTCCTTCATATCTCAATGACTTCCTTCATATCTCAATGACTTCCTTCATATCTCAATGACTTCCTTCATATCTCAATGACTTCCTTCATATCTCAATGACTTCCTTCATATCTCAATGACTTCCTTCATATCTCAATGACTTCCTTTATATCACAATGACTACCTTCATATCTCCATAACTTCCTTTATATCTCAATGACTTCCTTCATATCTCAATGACTTCATGTATATCTCAATGACATGCTTCACATCTCAATGACTTCATTTATATCTCAATGACTTCCATTATATCTCAATGACTTCATTTATATCTCAATGACATGCTTCACATCTCAATGACTTCCTTTATATCTCAATGACTTCCTTCATATCTCAATGACTTCCTTCATATCTCAATGACTTCCTTCATATCTCAATGACTTCCTTTATATCTCAATGACATGCTTCACATCTCAATGACTTCATTTATATCTCAATGACTTCCTTTATATCTCAATGACTTCCTTTATATCTCAATGACTTCCTTCATATCTCAATGACTTCCTTTATATCTCAATGACTTCCTTTATATCTAAATGACTTCCTTCATATCTCAATGACTTCTTTCATATCTCAATGACTTCCTTTATATCTCAATGACATGCTTCACATCTTAATGACTTCCTTTATATCTCAATGACTTCCTTTATATCTTAATGACATGCTTCACATCTCAATGACTTCATTTATATCTCCATAACTTCCTATATATCTTAATGACATGCTTCACATCTCAATGACTTCATTTATATCTCCATAACTTCCTTTATATTTTAATGACATGCTTCACATCTCAATGACTTCATTTATATCTCCATAACTTCCTTTATATCTTAATGACATGCTTCACATCTCAATGACTTCATTTATATCTCCATAACTTCCTTTATATCTTAATGACATGCTTCACATCTCAATGACTTCCTTCATATCTCAATGACTTCCTTCATATCTCAATGACTTCCTTCATATCTCCATAACTTCATTTATATCTTAATGACATGCTTCACATCTCAATGACTTCCTTTATATCTCAATGACTTCCTTCATATCTCAATGACTTCCTTCATATCTCAATGACTTCCTTCATATCTCAATGACTTCCTTCATATCTCAATGACTTCCTTCATATCTCAATGACTTCCTTCATATCTCAATGACTTCCTTTATATCACAATGACTACCTTCATATCTCCATAACTTCCTTTATATCTCAATGACTTCCTTCATATCTCAATGACTTCATGTATATCTCAATGACATGCTTCACATCTCAATGACTTCATTTATATCTCAATGACTTCCATTATATCTCAATGACTTCATTTATATCTCAATGACATGCTTCACATCTCAATGACTTCCTTTATATCTCAATGACTTCCTTCATATCTCAATGACTTCCTTCATATCTCAATGACTTCCTTCATATCTCAATGACTTCCTTTATATCTCAATGACATGCTTCACATCTCAATGACTTCATTTATATCTCAATGACTTCCTTTATATCTCAATGACTTCCTTTATATCTCAATGACTTCCTTCATATCTCAATGACTTCCTTTATATCTCAATGACTTCCTTTATATCTCAATGACTTCCTTCATATCTCAATGACTTCTTTCATATCTCAATGACTTCCTTTATATCTCAATGACATGCTTCACATCTTAATGACTTCCTTTATATCTCAATGACTTCCTTTCTATCTCAATGACTTCCTTTATATCTCAATGACTTGCTTCACATCTCAATGACTTGCTTCACATCTCAATGACTTCCTTTATATCTCAATGACTTGCTTCACATCTCAATGACTTCATTTATATCTCAATGACTTCCGTTATATCTCAATGACTTCCTTTATATCTCAATGACTTCCTTCATATCTCAATGACTTCCTTCATATCTCAATGACTTCCTTCATATCTCAATGACTTCCTTCATATCTCAATGACTTCCTTTATATCTCAATGACATGCTTCACATCTCAATGACTTCATTTATATCTCAATGACTTCCTTTATATCTCAATGACTTCCTTTATATCTCAATGAATTCCTTCATATCTCAATGACTTCCTTCATATCTCAATGACTTCCTTCATATCTCAATGACTTCCTTCATATCTCAATGACTTCCTTCATATCTCAATGACTTCCTTCATATCTCAATGACTTCCTTCGTATCTCAATGACTTCCTTCATATCTCAATGACTTCCTTTATATCTCAATGACTTCCTTTATATCTCAATGACATGCTTCACATCTCAATGACTTCATTTATATCTCAATGACTTCCGTTATATCTCAATGACTTCATTTATATCTCCATAACTTCCTTTATATCTTAATGACATGCTTCACATCTCAATGACTTCATTTATATCTCAATGACTTGCTTCACATCTCAATGACTTCATTTATATCTCAATGACTTCCGTATATCTCAATGACTTCCTTCATATCTCAATGACTTCCTTCATATCTCAATGACTTCCTTCATATCTCAATGACTTCCTTCATATCTCAATGACTTCCTTCATATCTCAATGACTTCCTTCATATCTCAATGACTTCCTTCATATCTCAATGACTTCCTTCACATCTCAATGACTTTATTTATATCTCAATGACTTCCGTTATATCTCAATGACTTCCTTCATATCTCAATGACTTCCTTCATATCTCAATGACTTCCTTCATATCTCAATGACTTCCTTCATATCTCAATGACTTCCTTCATATCTCAATGACATGCTTCACATCTCAATGACTTCATTTATATCTCAATGACTTCCTTTATATCTCAATGACTTCCTTTATATCTCAATGAATTCCTTCATATCTCAATGACTTCCTTCATATCTCAATGACTTCCTTCATATCTCAATGACTTCCTTCATATCTCAATGACTTCCTTCATATCTCAATGACTTCCTTCATATCTCAATGACTTCCTTCGTATCTCAATGACTTCCTTCATATCTCAATGACTTCCTTTATATCTCAATGACTTCCTTTATATCTCAATGACATGCTTCACATCTCAATGACTTCATTTATATCTCAATGACTTCCGTTATATCTCAATGACTTCATTTATATCTCCATAACTTCCTGTATATCTTAATGACATGCTTCACATCTCAATGACTTCATTTATATCTCAATGACTTGCTTCACATCTCAATGACTTCATTTATATCTCAATGACTTCCGTTATATCTCAATGACTTCCTTCATATCTCAATGACTTTCTTCATATCTCAATGACTTCCTTCATATCTCAATGACTTCCTTCATATCTCAATGACTTCCTTCATATCTCAATGACATGCTTCACATCTCAATGACTTCATTTATATCTCAGTGACTTCCTTTATATCTCAATGACTTCCTTTATATCTCAATGAATTCCTTCATATCTCAATGACTTCCTTCATATCTCAATGACTTCCTTCATATCTCAATGACTTCCTTCATATCTCAATGACATGCTTCACATCTCAATGACTTCATTTATATCTCAATGACTTCCTTTATATCTCAATGACTTCCTTTATATCTCAATGAATTCCTTCATATCTCAATGACTTCCTTCATATCTCAATGACTTCCTTCATATCTCAATGACTTCCTTCATATCTCAATGACTTCCTTCATATCTCAATGACTTCCTTCATATCTCAATGACTTCCTTCGTATCTCAATGACTTCCTTCATATCTCAATGACTTCCTTTATATCTCAATGACTTCCTTTATATCTCAATGACATGCTTCACATCTCAATGACTTCATTTATATCTCAATGACTTCCGTTATATCTCAATGACTTCATTTATATCTCCATAACTTCCTTTATATCTTAATGACATGCTTCACATCTCAATGACTTCCTTCATATCTCAATGACTTCCTTCATATCTCAATGACTTCCTTCATATCTCAATGACTTCCTTCATATCTCAATGACTTCCTTCATATCTCAATGACTTCCTTCATATCTCAATGACTTCCTTCGTATCTCAATGACTTCCTTCATATCTCAATGACTTCCTTTATATCTCAATGACTTCCTTTATATCTCAATGACATGCTTCACATCTCAATGACTTCATTTATATCTCAATGACTTCCGTTATATCTCAATGACTTCATTTATATCTCCATAACTTCCTTTATATCTTAATGACATGCTTCACATCTCAATGACTTCATTTATATCTCAATGACTTCCTTCATATCTCAATGACTTCCTTCATATCTCAATGACTTCCTTTATATCTCAATGACATGCTTCACATCTCAATGACTTCATTTATATCTCAATGACTTCCTTTATATCTCAATGACTTCCTTCATATCTCAATGACTTCCTTCATATCTCAATGACTTCCTTCACATCTCAATGACTTTATTTATATCTCAATGACTTCCGTTATATCTCAATGACTTCATTTATATCTCCATAACTTCCTTTATATCTTAATGACATGCTTCACATCTCAATGACTTCCTTCATATCTCAATGACTTCCTTCACATCTCAATGACTTTATTTATATCTCAATGACTTCCGTTATATCTCAATGACTTCATTTATATCTCAATGACTTCCTTTATATCTCAATGACTTCCTTTATATCTCAATGACTTCCTTTATATCTCAATGACTTCCTTCACATCTCAATGACTTCATTTATATCTCAATGACTTCCTTTATATCTCAATGACTTCCTTCATATCTCAATGACTTCCTTCATATCTCAATGACTTCCTTCATATCTCATTGACTTCCTTCATATCTCAATGACTTCCTTCATATCTCAATGACTTCCTTCATATCTCAATGACTTCCTTCATATCTCAATGACTTCCTTCATATCTCAATGACTTCCTTTATATCACAATGACTACCTTCATATCTCCATAACTTCCTTTATATCTCAATGACTTCCTTCATATCTCAATGACTTCATGTATATCTCAATGACATGCTTCACATCTCAATGACTTCATTTATATCTCAATGACTTCCATTATATCTCAATGACTTCATTTATATCTCAATGACATGCTTCACATCTCAATGACTTCCTTTATATCTCAATGACTTCCTTCATATCTCAATGACTTCCTTCATATCTCAATGACTTCCTTCATATCTCAATGACTTCCTTTATATCTCAATGACATGCTTCACATCTCAATGACTTCATTTATATCTCAGAGACTTCCTTTATATCTCAATGACTTCCTTTATATCTCAATGACTTCCTTCATATCTCAATGACTTCCTTTATATCTCAATGACTTCCTTTATATCTCAATGACTTCCTTCATATCTCAATGACTTCTTTCATATCTCAATGACTTCCTTTATATCTCAATGACATGCTTCACATCTTAATGACTTCCTTTATATCTCAATGACTTCCTTTATATCTTAATGACATGCTTCACATCTCAATGACTTCATTTATATCTCCATAACTTCCTATATATCTTAATGACATGCTTCACATCTCAATGACTTCATTTATATCTCCATAACTTCCTTTATATCTTAATGACATGCTTCACATCTCAATGACTTCATTTATATCTCCATAACTTCCTTTATATCTTAATGACATGCTTCACATCTCAATGACTTCATTTATATCTCCATAACTTCCTTTATATCTTAATGACATGCTTCACATCTCAATGACTTCCTTCATATCTCAATGACTTCCTTCATATCTCAATAACTTCATTTATATCTTAATGACATGCTTCACATCTCAATGACTTCCTTTATATCTCAATGACTTCCTTCATATCTCAATGACTTCCTTCATATCTCAATGACTTCCTTCATATCTCAATGACTTCCTTCATATCTCAATGACTTCCTTCATATCTCAATGACTTCCTTCATATCTCAATGACTTCCTTCATATCTCAATGACTTCCTTTATATCACAATGACTACCTTCATATCTCCATAACTTCCTTTATATCTCAATGACTTCCTTCATATCTCAATGACTTCATGTATATCTCAATGACATGCTTCACATCTCAATGACTTCATTTATATCTCAATGACTTCCATTATATCTCAATGACTTCATTTATATCTCAATGACATGCTTCACATCTCAATGACTTCCTTTATATCTCAATGACTTCCTTCATATCTCAATGACTTCCTTCATATCTCAATGACTTCCTTCATATCTCAATGACTTCCTTTATATCTCAATGACATGCTTCACATCTCAATGACTTCATTTATATCTCAATGACTTCCTTTATATCTCAATGACTTCCTTTATATCTCAATGACTTCCTTCATATCTCAATGACTTCCTTTATATCTCAATGACTTCCTTTATATCTCAATGACTTCCTTCATATCTCAATGACTTCTTTCATATCTCAATGACTTCCTTTATATCTCAATGACATGCTTCACATCTTAATGACTTCCTTTATATCTCAATGACTTCCTTTCTATCTCAATGACTTCCTTTATATCTCAATGACTTGCTTCACATCTCAATGACTTGCTTCACATCTCAATGACTTCCTTTATATCTCAATGACTTGCTTCACATCTCAATGACTTCATTTATATCTCAATGACTTCCGTTATATCTCAATGACTTCCTTTATATCTCAATGACTTCCTTCATATCTCAATGACTTCCTTCATATCTCAATGACTTCCTTCATATCTCAATGACTTCCTTCATATCTCAATGACTTCCTTTATATCTCAATGACATGCTTCACATCTCAATGACTTCATTTATATCTCAATGACTTCCTTTATATCTCAATGACTTCCTTTATATCTCAATGAATTCCTTCATATCTCAATGACTTCCTTCATATCTCAATGACTTCCTTCATATCTCAATGACTTCCTTCATATCTCAATGACTTCCTTCATATCTCAATGACTTCCTTCATATCTCAATGACTTCCTTCGTATCTCAATGACTTCCTTCATATCTCAATGACTTCCTTTATATCTCAATGACTTCCTTTATATCTCAATGACATGCTTCACATCTCAATGACTTCATTTATATCTCAATGACTTCCGTTATATCTCAATGACTTCATTTATATCTCCATAACTTCCTTTATATCTTAATGACATGCTTCACATCTCAATGACTTCATTTATATCTCAATGACTTGCTTCACATCTCAATGACTTCATTTATATCTCAATGACTTCCGTTATATCTCAATGACTTCCTTCATATCTCAATGACTTCCTTCATATCTCAATGACTTCCTTCATATCTCAATGACTTCCTTCATATCTCAATGACTTCCTTCATATCTCAATGACTTCCTTCATATCTCAATGACATGCTTCACATCTCAATGACTTCATTTATATCTCAGTGACTTCCTTTATATCTCAATGACTTCCTTTATATCTCAATGAATTCCTTCATATCTCAATGACTTCCTTCATATCTCAATGACTTCCTTCATATCTCAATGACTGCCTTCATATCTCAATGACTTCCTTCACATCTCAATGACTTTATTTATATCTCAATGACTTCCGTTATATCTCAATGACTTCCTTCATATCTCAATGACTTCCTTCATATCTCAATGACTTCCTTCATATCTCAATGACTTCCTTCATATCTCAATGACTTCCTTCATATCTCAATGACATGCTTCACATCTCAATGACTTCATTTATATCTCAATGACTTCCTTTATATCTCAATGACTTCCTTTATATCTCAATGAATTCCTTCATATCTCAATGACTTCCTTCATATCTCAATGACTTCCTTCATATCTCAATGACTTCCTTCATATCTCAATGACTTCCTTCATATCTCAATGACTTCCTTCATATCTCAATGACTTCCTTCGTATCTCAATGACTTCCTTCATATCTCAATGACTTCCTTTATATCTCAATGACTTCCTTTATATCTCAATGACATGCTTCACATCTCAATGACTTCATTTATATCTCAATGACTTCCGTTATATCTCAATGACTTCATTTATATCTCCATAACTTCCTTTATATCTTAATGACATGCTTCACATCTCAATGACTTCATTTATATCTCAATGACTTGCTTCACATCTCAATGACTTCATTTATATCTCAATGACTTCCGTTATATCTCAATGACTTCCTTCATATCTCAATGACTTTCTTCATATCTCAATGACTTCCTTCATATCTCAATGACTTCCTTCATATCTCAATTACTTCCTTCATATCTCAATTACTTCCTTCATATCTCAATGACATGCTTCACATCTCAATGACTTCATTTATATCTCAGTGACTTCCTTTATATCTCAATGACTTCCTTTATATCTCAATGAATTTCTTCATATCTCAATGACTTCCTTCATATCTCAATGACTTCCTTCATATCTCAATGACTTCCTCCATATCTCAATGACTTCCTTCACATCTCAATGACTTTATTTATATCTCAATGACTTCCGTTATATCTCAATGACTTCATTTATATCTCCATAACTTCCTTTATATCTTAATGACATGCTACACATCTCAATGACTTCATTTATATCTCCATAACTTCCTTTATATCTTAATGACATGCTTCACATCTCAATGACTTCATTTATATCTCCATAACTTCCTTTATATCTTAATGACATGCTTCACATCTCAATGACTTCATTTATATCTCCATAACTTCCTTTATATCTTAATGACATGCTTCACATCTCAATGACTTCATTTATATCTCCATAACTTCCTTTATATCTTAATGACATGCTTCATATCTCAATGACTTCCTTCATATCTCAATGACTTCCTTCATATCTCAATGACTTCCTTCATATCTCAATGACTTCCTTCATATCTCCATAACTTCCTTTATATCTTAATGACATGCTTCACATCTCAATGACTTCCTTTATATCTCAATGACTTCCTTCATATCTCAATGACTTCCTTCATATCTCAATGACTTCCTTCATATCTCAATGACTTCCTTCATATCTCAATGACTTCCTTTATATCTCAATGACTTCCTTCATATCTCAATGACTTCCTTTATATCTCAATGACTTCCTTTATATCTCAATGACTTCCTTCATATCTCAATGACTTCCTTTATATCACAATGACTTCCTTTATATCTCAATGACTTCCTTTATATCTTAATGACTTCCTTCACATCTCAATGACTTCCTTTATATCTCAATGACTTCCTTTATATCTCGATGACTTCCTTTATATCTCGATGACTTCCTTTATATCTCAATGACTTCCTTTATATCTCAATGACTTCCTTTATATCTCAATGACTTCCTTTATATCTCAATGACTTCCTTTATATCTCAATGACTTCTGTCATATCTCAATGACTTCCTTTATATCTCAATGACTTCCTTTATATCTCAATGACTTCCTTTATATCTCAATGACTTCCTTCATATCTCAATGACTTCCTTTATATCACAATGACTTCCTTTATATCTCAATGACTTCCTTTATATCTTAATGACTTCCTTCACATCTCAATGACTTCCTTTATATCTCAATGACTTCCTTTATATCTCAATGACTTCCTTTATATCTCAATGACTTCCTTTATATCTCAATGACTTCCTTTATATCTCAATGACTTCTGTCATATCTCAATGACTCCCTTTACACCTCAGTGACTTGTTTCACAACTCAATGACTTCCTTCCAATCTTAATGACTTCCTTCACATCTCAATGGTTTCACTTCACATCTGAATGACTTCCTCGGTGATGTCCTTCACATCTCATCTATTTACTTCACATCTCAGTGACGTACTTCACATTCCAGGGGCGTACTCCACATCCAAGTGACGAGCTTCACGTGAATAAGAACTACCGCCTCCATGGAATATCCCCCGGGCCGGGATCTGATTGAAAGCAACATCTTCGTCCTCTGACCTACAGATTTTGCTTCATCACATCCCAGGAACGTCAGCCTGTAGCAGCCATCACAAGGATCTAGTCAGCATGTTTGTCTGTACACAGTCCTCCAGTATAGTACTCGGAATACGATGAATCGCCAGACTGGAACATTTGCACTGATCATTTGTAAACAAAAATGTCGGGGATAGTTTTGTCATGGATATAACATATATTTGCCCACATTTCTTTATGGTGATCGCCCCTGCCATTTTCAGACATGTATGACATATTTATAGTGTATTTGAATAACGAAGACACAAACAATAGATTGCACGATTTTTTGCCTGGTATATTTCGCTGCATCTCGTCAGGTATATACTGCAGAAATCACACAACATAAAGTAAATTAACTAGATAAATCCTTCAAGCTGAAATATACACATGTTCGCACAGTAATTTTAAGTAATCTATAGTTTGTGCCTTCGTTATTCAAATTCACGAAGGGAAAACTGTGTTTTGAATATTTATAGTGTCTTATGTTGACATATTTATAGTGTCTTATTATGGCATTTATAGTGTGTCTTATGTATGACACATTTATAGTGTCTTATGTATATGCTATTTAGAGTGTTTTATGCATGACATATTTATAGTGTCTTATTATGACATATTTATAGTGTCTTGAGTATGACATATTTATAGTGTCTTATGTATGACATAGTTAGAGTGTCTTGTGTATGACATAGTTAGAGTGTCTTGTGTTTGACATATTTAGAGTGTCTTGTGTATGACATATTTACAGTGTCTTGTTTATGACATATTTAGAGTGTCTTGTGTATGACATATATAGATTGTCTTGTGTAAGACATATTTATATTGTTTTATGCATGACATATTTATACTATTTCATGTATGACATATTTATAGTGTGTTTTGTATGACATATTTATAGTGTCATGTGTATGGCACATTTATAGTGTTTTATGTATGACATTTTTAGTGTCTTATGTATGGCATATTTATAGTGTCTTATGTATGACATATTTATAGTGTCTTATACATGACATATTTTTAGTGTCTTATGCATGACATATTTATAGTGTCTTATTAACAACATATTTATAGTGTTTTATGCACGACATATATTATATTGTCTTATGTATGACATATTTACAAAGTCTTGTGTATGACATATATATAGTGTCCTATGTAATACATATTTATAGTGTCTTATGTATGATATATTTATAGTATCTTATGTATGATATATTTATAGTGTCTTATTCGTGCCATATTTATAGTGTCTTATTTATGGCACATTTATATTGTCTTATGTATGACACATTTTAGTGTCTTATGTATGACATATTTATAGTGTCTTATGTCTGACATATTTAGAGTGTCTTGTGTATGACATATTTGTAGTGTCTTGTGTATGATATATTTGTAGTGTCTTATTATGAGATATTTAGAGTGTCTTGTGTATGACATATTTAGAGCGTCTTGTGTATGACATATTTATAGTGTCTTATGTATGACATATTTAGAGTGTCTTATGTATGATATATTTATAGTATCTTATGTATGATATATTTATAGTGTCTTATTCATGCCATATTTATAGTGTCTTATTTATGCCACATTTATAGTGTCTTATGTATGGCCCAATTATAGTGTCTTATGTATGACAGATTTATAGCGTCTTATATACGACACATTTTAGTGTCTTATGTATGACATTTTTATAGTGTCTTATGTATGATATATTTATAGTGTCATATGTATGACACATTTTTAGTGTCTTGTGTATGGCATATTTATAGCGTCTTGTGTATGACACATTTATAGTGTCTTATACATGACATAGTTTTAGTGTCTTATGCTTGACACATTTATAGTGTCTTATTCACGATATATTTATAATGTCTTAAGTATGGCACATTCATAGTGTATTATGTATGACATATTTATAGTGTCTTATGTATGACATACTTAGAGTGTCATGTGTATGACATATTTGTAGTGTCTTGTGTATGATATGTTTGTAGTGTCTTATGTATGAGATATTTAGAGTGTCTTGTGTATGGCATATTTATAGTGTCTTGTGTATGACGTATTTAGAGTGTCTTGTGTATGACATATTTAGAGTGTCTTGTGTATGATATATTTATAGTGTCTTATGTAAGACAAATTTATAATGTCTTGTGTATGACATATTTATAGTGTATTGTGTATGACATATTTATATTGTCTTGTGTATGACATATTTATATTGTCTTATGTATGAAACATTTATATTGTCTTATGTATGACACATTTATATTGTCTTGTGTATGACACATTTATATTGTCTTGTGTATGACATATTTGTAGTGTCTTGTGTATGATATATTTGTAGTGTCTTATGTATGAGATATTTAGAGTGTCTTGTGTATGGCATATTTATATTGTCTTATGTATGACATATTTATATTGTCTTGTGTATGACACATTTATATTGTCTTTTGTATGACATATTTATATTGTCTTATGTATGACATATTTATATTGTCTTGTGTATGACATATTTATATTGTCTTGTGTATGACATATTTATATTGTCTTGTGTATGACACATTTATATTGTCTTGTGTATGACATATTTATATTGTATTGTGTATGACATATTTATATTGTCTTATGTCTGACACATTTATATTGTCTTATGTATGACATATTTATATTGTCTTGTGTATGACACATTTATATTGTCTTGTGTATGACATATTTATATTGTCTTATGTATGACATATTTATATTGTCTTGTGTATGACATATTTATATTGTCTTATGTATGACATATTTATATTGTCTTATGTCTGACACATTTATATTGTCTTGTGTATGACACATTTATATTGTCTTGTGTATGACATATTTATATTGTCTTGTGTATGACATATTTATATTGTCTTATGTATGACACATTTATATTGTCCTGTGTATGACACATTTATATTGTCGTGTGTATGACATATTTATATTGTCTTGTGTATGACATATTTATATTGTCTTATGTATGACACATTTATATTGTCTTATGTATGACACATTTATATTGTCTTGTGTATGACACATTTATATTGTCTTGTATATGACATATTTGTAGTGTCTTGTGTATGATATATTTGTAGTGTCTTATGTATGAGATATTTAGAGTGTCTTGTGTATGACATATTTATATTGTCTTTTGTATGACACATTTATATTGTCTTGTGTATGACATATTTGTAGTGTCTTATGTATGATATATTTGTAGTGTCCTATGCATGAGATATTTAGAGTGTCTTGTGTATGACATATTTATATTGTCTTGTGTATGACACATTTATATTGTCTTGTGTATGACATATTTGTAGTGTCTTGTGTATGATATATTTGTAGTGTCTTATGTATGAGATATTTAGAGTGTCTTGTGTATGACATATTTATATTGTCTTGTGTATGACACATTTATATTGTCTTGTGTATGACATATTTGTAGTGTCTTGTGTATGATATATTTGTAGTGTCTTATGTATGAGATATTTAGAGTGTCTTGTATGTGACATATTTATATTGTCTTGTGTACGACACATTTATATTGTCTTGTGTATGACATATTTGTAGTGTCTTGTGTATGATATATTTGTTGTGTCTTATGTATGAGATATTTAGAGTGTCTTGTGTATGACATATTTATATTGTCTTGTGTATGACATATTTATATTGTCTTATGTATGACATATTTATATTGTTTTGTGTATGACATATTTATATTGTCTTATGTATGACATATTTATATTGTCTTGTGTATGACATATTTATATTGTCTTATGTACGACATATTTATAGTCTTATGTAACTACCCGGGCTCTGTAGCGAAGGGATTATGGAGGCAATTCGCAATCCCGCATATTACTTTCAAAACAAATCTGCGGGCGATTTGGCAACAGACCGATTTAAGTTGGTTTTAATACAATAGTATGAGTGCCGGTCGTTCAGAAAGCAATGGCAAGCTACTGAACGTAAACTTGCCATGAAATCGCAAACAGCTCAAAAATGTTGGGATTGACAGCAAAGTCATGTAAAGGACATGCATCTAACAATGCAATTAATGTTTGCGTAATCACGCAAACAGAATACCCATGGGTAAACTGTCGCTGCCGAGGCAGTGAGTGCGGGTTCGAATTCTCATGAAGGTGGACAATAAATGAACCTGGGCTGTCCAGGTAGAACTAGCTTAACATGGGTACCCCAGGAGTCTCTTGGGGAGGAAAGGTGGCTGTAGGATATTGACCTCACCACACAACACATCACGTCACTATACCTCACCACACCACACAACGCCACACCTCACCACACAACGCCACACCTCACCACACCACACGACATCTCACCACACATCACCACACCTCACGACATCTCACCACACAACGCCACACCTCACCACACCACACAACGCCACACTTCGAGTGCTGGTTGATCCATAAAATATGAGAACTTGCACCTCATACACAGGAGGTCCCGAGATGCCTAAAGGAGTTCTATACATATAGCCATGACATTGTGGCGTGGAGCTGGTCACGCGTGGGACATTACCACAGGTCGACAACGTGACATTGAGCTGGTTACACGTGGGACATTACCACAGGTCAACAACGTGACGTGAACGCTGGTCACGCGTGGGACATTACCACAGGTCGACAACGTGACATTGAGCTGGTCACACGTGGGACATTCCAAGACGACGACTGCCCGGAAACAACTAGAGTTCTTTCAAGATCAATTATTTTTCCGTGTAAATAAAACGAGTTCTAATTCAAGAACAATTATTTGTTGGTGGAAATAACGAGAGTTCTAATTCAAGAAATATTATGTGTCCGTGAATCGGCGAGAGTTCTAATTCAAGAATAATTATTGTCTGTGAAGCAACGAGAGTTCTAATTCAAGGACAATTATTAATTCTTGGAAGCAATGAGAGTTCGAATTCAAGAAATATTATTTGTCTTTGAAACGAGAGTTCTAATTCAAGAAATATTATTTGTCCGTGAAGCAGCGAGAGTTCTAATTCAAGAACAATTATTTGTCTGTGGAAACAACGAAAGTTCTAATTCAAGAACAATTAATTGTCTGTGAAGCAATGAAAGTTGAAGCAATGAGAGTTCCAGCATGAGAATGGAGGTGGAAGCAGAAACAGCAGTCTTCCGATGGTTAGAGGAGACCACTGTAACACACATTGTATTCATTACAGATTCACGGAGTATGCTTAGTAACGCAGAGAAAGAAATGTTTCGTGTGGAATGGCTCACCTCGCTTCAGAGGTCACAGATTGTGAGAATTGTGCGGATTTTCAGCCCTGGCCATGCGGGAGTGCGGAAGAATAAGCAGGCTGATTTCTTCTGATATATAAGGCAGGGAATGCATCTCTCGATGGTAGATTACCTATGGAGAAGGAGAGATGGTGGCGCGCCTGTGGGACCAGGTGGACAAGGCGCGGGAACAGATTGAGAACCCGTCGTTTATGGAGAGAATATGTCGGGGGGTTGGCAGGGGTTCTGGAAGAATCTCAAAATTTAGAGGGAAGATCAGGAGAACGTTCAATCAGATAGCAGATGGAACGATTAGCAATGTGACTATTTGCTGGCTGTAGAACGAGGGGACAGAGGACGTGTGGGAATGTCATGAGTGCAGTGATGTCGGTTCTTAAAAAAAACAAAAACACTGAGATATGTCTGGATGTAAATGTTGATTTACACATTGTTCATATGTGTTCATGTATTCATTTCTCATAAACATGTTATATAAGTGAGATTTACACTTGAGAAATGATTTCCCACGTGACCACGGAATCTAAACACAGTGGATATACTGATTGGCACTTACACAACAGCATTTCACTGAGGTAAATGGAGGAAGAGAAGAAGAGGAGGAAGAAGAAGAAGTCTCAACTTTACCGTGAGACAACGAATCTTGCACGTAAAATCATACCAACCACTGTTGCGTAAACTATATTTTACGTGGAAGAAAACTGTTCAACGTTTAGTGAAAGGCTCCTCCTGTATTGTGGTGACCTGACTGAACCATGTCAGCGCAACAGCACCCGCCGACTTCATGTGGCCTCATTACATGCGTCATTGCCTATGGGTGTGATTGGGAAAGCTGGATCGGCTGCCAACGCCCCAGCGCCGAGCCTCCCCCCTCCCGCTCACATCAATGATGTGTGGTTTAACGACTGTGCACGGATCATTCATACCGTCTTGGCAGTTGGGTTCTATCGAATATTTGTCAAGAACATCTACAAACTTTACATGGTTTTTTGTGAACTGTGTATAAACACCTTCACAAATACCTTTACACTACGTGACGGTTGCATACTTCGTTACTGTTACATACTGTGTTACTGTTACATACTGTGTTACTGTTACATACTGTGTTACTGTTACATACTGTGTTACTGTTACATACTGTGTTACTGTTACATACTGTGTTACTGTTACATACTGTGTTACTGTTACATACTGCGTTACTGTTACATACTGCATTACTTTCACATACTGCGTTACTGTTACATACTGTGTTACTGTTACATACTGTGTTACTGTTACATACTGTGTTACTGTTACATACTGCATTACTGTTACATACTGCATTACTGTTACATACTGTGTTACTGTTACATACTGTGTTACTGTTACAAACTGTGTTACTGTTACATACTGCGTTACTGTTACATACTGCATTACTGTTACATACTGTGTTACTGTTACATACTGTGTTACTGTTACATACTGCATTACTGTTACATACTGTGTTACTGTTACATACTGTGTTACTGTTACATACTACATTACTGTTACATACTGTGTTACTGTTACATACTACATTACTGTTACATACTGTGTTACTGTTACATACTGTGTTACTGTTACATACTACATTACTGTTACATACTGTGTTACTGTTACATACTACATTACTGTTACATACTGTGTTACTGTTACATACTGTGTTACTGTTACATACTACATTACTGTTACATACTGTGTTACTGTTACATACTGTGTTACTGTTACATACTACATTACTGTTACATACTGTGTTACTGTTACATACTACATTACTGTTACATACGGTGTTACTGTTACATACTACATTACTGTTACATACTGTGTTACTGTTACATACTGTGTTACTGTTACATACTACATTACTGTTACATACTGTGTTACTGTTACATACTGTGTTACTGTTACATACTACATTACTGTTACATACTGTGTTACTGTTACATACTGTGTTACTGTTACATACTACATTACTGTTACATACTGTGTTACTGTTACATACTGTGTTACTGTTACATACTGCATTAATGTTACATACTGTGTTACTGTTACATACTGTGTTACTGTTACATACTGCATTACTGTTACATACTGTGTTACTGTTACATACTGTGTTACTGTTACATACTACATTACTGTTACATACTGCATTACTGTTACATACTGTGTTACTGTCCCATACTGTGTTACTGTTACATACTGTGTTACTGTTACATACTGCGTTACTGTTACATACTGTGTTACTGTTACATACTGTGTTACTGTTACATACTGCATTACTGTTACATACTGCGTTACTGTTACATACTGCATTACTTTCACATACTGCGTTACTGTTACATACTGTGTTACTGTTACATACTGTGTTACTGTTACATACTGCATTACTTTCACATACTGCGTTACTGTTACATACTGTGTTACTGTTACATACTGTGTTACTGTTTCATTTCATTGGCACCTTGCCGTCTTGACAGACGATAGTTTGTGCTTTAAAAAGGCATAATAACTTTTAACTATGGCGGTAGCGAGTGTGACTGATAAGGCCAATTTGCGCTGTAAATGTCCGTTCACAGTGGGTGCATGTGAACACGTGGTCATTTCCACCATCATGCACCATCTTACGTCTCAAACGCTTGATGTGTGACTTTTCTGCAATAATTTTCTCCTTTGACTTTATTCCATTTCTGATATTTGCCCTCCATGCAACACGTTCAGCGGCGACTTGCTCCCAATGTGCATTATCAATGCCTGTATCAATCATGTCCCGCTTACACACATCTTTGTATCGTAGTAGAGGCCGACCCTGAGATCTCTTACCCATCTGTAATTCACCAAAAAAGATATCCTTTGGTATTCTACCATCATCCATCCTCCTAAGATGTCCTATCCATCTAAGTCTACGAAGACTGAGCATGGAATAAACTGTCACACAACCTGATCTTTCCAATACTTCAGTATTTGTGATTTTGTCTTGCCACTTAATACCAAGAATTTTTCGCAGACACCGCATATGAAAGCTGTTTAAGTTGTTCTCTTGGTGTGAGTAAGTTGTCCAGGTTTCACTGCCATAGAGAAGAGTACTAAGGACACAGGCTTGATAGACAAGGACTTTTGTTTTGGCAGTAAGCTTCCTGTTCTCCCAGACTCTTTTTCTTAACCTGTTCATTGTTGTTGCTGCCTTACCAATCCGGATGTTGATTTCCTGATCTAGGGATAATTTGCTATTTACCACTGATCCTAGATATGTAAAATGGTCTACTATCTCTAGTTCAGCGTCGTCAATAAAGATTGATGGTACCCCATGTGCACCTTGTGACATAATCTGTGTCTTCTTTTTGCTAATTGTTAAACCAAATTCAGAACAAGCATTGGAGAATGCAGATAGTAGACATTGCAATTCTTCCTCAGAGTGGGTCGTAACTGCAGCATCATCTGCAAAAAGCAACTCTCTGATCAGTACCCTCCTAATTTTGGTCTTAGCCTTCAATCTCTGAGCATTGTAGAGGCCGCCATCTGAGCGTGAGTGAATGTATATACCACCATCCTGATCATGAAATGCATATTTCAGTAGAAGTGAAAAGTATATTCCAAAGAGGGTGGGAGCTAGTACACAACCTTGCTTAACTCCACTCTTGATTTCAAATTCTTCAGAAGTTGCACCATCAAACTTGATTATACCCTTCATGCCTGTGTGGAACGATTCCACAATGGACAGAAGAGTTGGTGGGCAGCCAATCTTCTTTAGTGCCTTGAACAGACCCTCACGACTGACCAAATCAAATGCCTTTGTGAGGTCGATGAAGGCAATAAACAGTGGTTGATTCTGTTCACGGCATTTTTCTTGCATTTGTCGCAATGAGAATATCATATCAGTGGTAGACCGGTTCTGTCGAAAGCCACACTGTGATTCGGGGTAGACTTGATCTCCTAGGACTTGAAGTCTGCGCAGAACAATTCTGGCAAATACTTTTCCAACAATACACAGAAGTGAGATACCCCTATAGTTGTTGCAGTCGCTCCGATCGCCCTTGTTCTTGTACAGTGTTATGATGCTTGAATCTTTGAAATCCTGTGGGACTTGTCCTTCACGCCAGCATAGCTCTATTAGCTGGTGGATCTGTATAGTGAGTGTGTCTTGCCCACTCCTGATAACCTCTATTGGAATCCCATCCTTACCTGGAGCCTTGCCAGATGCAAGTTCATTTATAGCACACTTAACTTCTGTTATGGTGGGAAGTGTGTCCAGGTGGTCAAGAGTTGGTAGAGCCTCTATGGCGTTGAGGGCATCATCCGCTAGTTTGGTCTCACTTGAGTAAAGCTCCAAATAGTGCTCTACCCATCTGTCCATCTGCTGTTTCTTATCAGTGATGATTTCTCCAGTCAAGGTTTTCAATGGTGCACTTCTTTTGATCACTGGACCGCAGGCTTTCTTTATTCCTTCATACATGCTTCTTATGTGCCTCTCCATAGCACAAAGCCTGGGCTAAAATATAGAGATATGTGTTACTGTTACATACTGCGTTACTGTTACATACTGCATTACTTTCACATACTGCGTTACTGTTACATACTGTGTTAATGTTACATACTGTGTTACTGTTACATACTGCATTACTGTTACATAACGCGTTACTGTTACATACTACATTACTGTTACATACTGTGTTACTGTTACATACTTCATTACTGTTACATACTGCATTACTGTTACATACTGTGTTACTGTTACATACTGTGTTACTGTTACATACTGTGTTACTGTTACATACTGTGTTACTGTTACATATTACATTACTGTTACATACTGCATTACTGTTACATACTGTGTTACTGTTACATACTGTGTTACTGTTACATACTGTGTTACTGTTACATACTGTGTTACTGTTACATACTGCATTACTTTCACATACTGCGTTTCTGTTACATACTGTGTTACTGTTACATACTGTGTTACTGTTGCATACTGCATTACTGTTACATACCGCGTTACTAGCACATACTACATTATGGTTACATACTGTGTTACTGTTACATACTACATTACTGTTACATACTGCATTACTGTTACATACTGTGTTACTGTTACATACTGTGTTACTGTTACATACTGTGTTACTGTTACATAATGTGTTACTGTTACATACTACATTACTGTTACATACTGCATTACTGTTACATACTGTGTTACTGTTACATACTGTGTTACTGTTACATACTACATTACTGTTACATACTGCATTACTGTTACATACTGTGTTACTGTTGCATACTGTGTTACTGTTACATACTGCGTTACTGTTACATACTGCATTACTTTCACATACTGCGTTACTGTTACATACTGTGTTACTGTTACATACTGTGTTACTGTTACATACTGTGTTACTGTTACATACTGTGTTACTGTTACATACTGCATTACTGTAACATACCGCGTTACTGTTACATACTACATTACTGTTACATACTGTGTTACTGTTACATACTACATTACTGTTACATACTGCATTACTGTTACATATTGTGTTACTGTTACATACTGTGTTACTGTTACATACTGTGTTACTGTTACATACTATGTTACTGTTACATACTGTGTTACTGTTACATACTGCGTTACTGTTACATACTGTGTTACTGTTACATACTGCGTTACTGTTACATACTGTGTTACTGTTACATACTGCATTACTGTTACATACTGCATTACTGTTACATACTGCGTTACTGTTACATACTGTGTTACTGTTACATACTGCGTTACTGTTACATACTGTGTTACTGTTACATACAGTGTTACTGTTACATACTGCGTTACTGTTACATACTGTGTTACTGTTGCATACTGCGTTACTGTTACATACTGTGTTACTGTCACATAATGCGTTATTGTTACATACTGCGTTACTGTTACATACTGCATTACTGTTACATACTGCGTTACTGTTACATACTGCGTTACTGATACATACTGCATTACTGTTATATACTGCATTACTCTTACATACTGCATTACTGTTACATACTGCATTACTGTTACATACTGCGTTACTGTTACATACTGTGTTACTGTTACATACTGCATTACTGTTACATACTGTGTTACTGTTACATACTGTGTTACTGTTACATACTGTGTTACTGTTACATACTGCATTGCTGTTACATACTGCATTACTGTTACATACTGTGTTACTGTTACATACTATGTTACTGTTACATACTGCATTACTGTTACATACTGCATTACTGTTACATACTGTGTTACTGTTACATACTATGTTACTGTTACATACTGTGTTACTGTTACATACTGCATTACTGTTACATACTGTGTTACTGTCCCATACTGTGTTACTGTTACATACTGTGTTACTGTTACATACTGTGTTACTGTTACATACTGTGTTACTGTTACATACTGTGTTACTGTTACATACTGTGTTACTGTTACATACTGCATTACTGTTACATACTGTGTTACTGTCACATACTGTCTTACTGTTACATACTGTGTTACTGTCACATACTGTTTTACTGTTACATACTGCGTTACTGTTACATACTGCGTTACTGTTACATACTGCATTACTGTTACATACTGTGTTACTGTTACATACTGCATTACTGTTACATACTGTGTTACTGTTACATACTATGTTACTGTTACATACTGCATTACTGTTACATACTGTGTTACTGTTAAATACTGTGTTACTGTTACATACTGTGTTACTGTTACATACTGTGTTACTGTCACATACTGCATTACTATTACATACTGCATTACTGTTACATACTGTGTTACTGTTACATACTGTGTTACTGATACATACTGCGTTACTGTTACATACTGTGTTACTGTTACATACTGCATTACTGTTACATACTGTGTTACTGTGACATACTGTGTTACTGTTACATACTGTGTTACTGTTACATATTGCATTACTGTTACATACTGCATTACTGTTACATACTGTGTTACTGTTACATACTGCATTACTGTTACATACTGTGTTACTGTTACATACTATGTTACTGTTACATACTGCATTATTGTTACATACTGCATTACTGTTACATACTGTGTTACTGTCCCATACTGTGTTACTGTTACATACTGTGTTACTGTTACATACTACATTACTGTTACATATTGTGTTACTGTTACATACTACATTACTGTTACATACTGCGTTACTGTTACATACTGTGTTACTGTCACATACTGCATTACTGTTACATACTGTGTTACTGTTACATACTGCATTACTGTCACATACTGTGTTACTGTCACATACTGTGTTACTGTTACATACTGTGTTACTGTCACATACTGTGTTACTGTTACATATTGTGTTACTTTTACATACTGCGTTACTGTTACATACTGTGTTACTGTTACATACTGTGTTACTGTCACATACTGTGTTACTGTTACATACTGTGTTACTGTCACATACTGTGTTACTGTCACATACTGTGTTACTGTCACATACAGTGTTACTGTCACATACTGTGTTACTGTCACATACTGTGTTACTGTCACATACTGTGTTACTGTTACATACTGCATTACTGTTACATACTGCGTTACTGTCACATACTGTGTTACTGTTACATACTGTGTTACTGTCACATACTGTGTTACTGTTACATACTGTGTTACTGTTACATACTGCGTTACTGTTACATACTGCATTACTGTTACATACTGCATTACTGTTACATACTGCGTTACTGTTACATACTGCATTACTGTTACATACTGTGTTTAAGAGACTGTTACATACTGTGTTACTGTTACATACTGCGTTACTGTTACATACTGCGTTACTGTTACATACTGTGTTACTGTTACATACTGTGTTACTGTTACATACTGTGTTACTGTTACATACTGTGTTACTGTTACATACTGTGTTACTGTCACATACTGTGATACTGTCACATACTGTGTTACTGTCACATACTGTGTTACTGTCACATACTGTGTTACTGTCACATACTGTGTTACTGTCACATATTGTGTTACTGTTACATACTGCGTTACTGTTACATACTGCGTTACTGTTACATAGTGCGTTACTGTTACAAACTGCATTACTGTTACATACTGCGTTACTGTTACATACTGTGTTACTGTTACATACTGTGTTACTGTTACATACTGTGTTACTGTTACATACTGTGTTACTGTCACATACTGTGTTACTGTCACATACTGTGTTACTGTCACATACTGTGTTACTGTTACATACTACGTTACTGTTACATACTGTGTTACTGTTACATACTGTGTTACTGTTACATACTGCGTTACTGTTACATACTGTGTTACTGTTACATACTGCGTTACTGTTACATACTGTGTTACTGTTACACACTGTGTTACTGTTACATACTGTGTTACTGTTACATACTGCGTTACTGTTACATACTGTTTTACTGTCACATACTGTGTTACTGTTACATACTGCGTTACTGTTACATACTGTGTTACTGTTACATACTGCGTTACTGTTACATACTGTGTTACTGTCACATACTGTGTTACTGTTACATACTGTGTTACTGTTACATACTGTGTTACTGTTACATACTGCGTTACTGTTACATACTGCGTTACTGTTACATACTGTGTTACTGTTGCATACTGCATTACTGTTACATACTGTGTTACTGTTTACATACTGCATTACTGTTAAATATGTCGTTACTATCACATACTGGGTTACCCTTATTCGTATTGTCGTGAAATAGTGTGGCTGTTTTCCCCGGACTTCTGCTTATACCACACATCTGCATGCTATATATGCCCGATTGTCATTAGTGTTTTAGTTCTTCAATGTCCAGACGGCCACACATTACTGCATGACCCTGCGAGCTCTCTACGCTGAAGAATCTCCAAATAACAAGGGATGTCTCCCCCCCCCCCCCCCCCTGCATATCCTTTACAGGACACTGCAGTCAACACCAGCATTTTTCAGCTGCTGTTAATGTCTTGGCAAGATTATGCTCAGTAGTTTGCCATTGCTTTCTGACCGACCGGCTCACATACCCCCGTAAGTAACCAACGCGACGCGATCCGCTACCGAATCTCGTGCAGCTGCGTTATCCACGTGAATATGCGGGATTAAGGAAGGGTTGTCTACGTACAGAGATTTGCATACATAATCAAAAATCTCTAAATGTCGACGAATATCTAAATATCGACGAATATCTAAATGTCCAGGCATCTCTACATTCCCATTAATGGATAACGTGGGAAGCGGGATCTCCAATGAATGTAGCGCTTGCCTGAGAAGACAGCAATCTATGCCCCGCGGCGGGGAGACTAGTGGGATGGTATTTACATTCTGTGGAACTCGTTTTAGTAATGTCAATTACTCGAAAAACTAAGTGTATAAACTTTACAACCCGCAAAAATCCAGGAAGCAGAAGTGTAGTCCAGGAACCATCTAACCAGATAATGACCATCACATTTGTAATCTGACCCTTGGGAGGTTGTCTTGCTGCGCTGTGTTTACCACGTGGTCATGTCAAGTATGACACTTTCTCTGCAACTCTTGACAAACCTCAGATGACAGTCGAAGGACAGCGGTAATAGAAACAGACATATGCACCAAAGACTGCTTCTCTAACAAGTCTCAATGTGTGCTTCCAGCGATTCCAATTTGCATCTTTGCGTCACTCACGCCGTATCTAAAATTGTGCGATACCAATTTACGAAAATTGCACATAATTTTTGGCCACAGAAACCTGCCCCAAATGAGCTCATTATCAGCGGCGGGGCGGGGCGGGCGTGGGTTAGAGAACTACGTTCAACAGAGGATGTCAGACAAGGTTCAATAATCAAGGCAACAAACACAGAATAACAAATACCAACAAACGAAA
Source organism: Cepaea nemoralis (assembly GCA_014155875.1). NCBI lineage: Eukaryota > Metazoa > Mollusca > Gastropoda > Stylommatophora > Helicidae > Cepaea > Cepaea nemoralis. The sequence goes on along the minus strand of JACEFZ010018320.1, from coordinate 179,562 downwards.
ACATGAACTCTGCGCAGGCGCGAAACTTGATTTCCTGTAAAAAGGGAGATTATGGGATGTTTGCTTCAAGTGTTTATGACATGAAGTTTTTGTCGTTTGGCAGTGACACAAATTCCCGTAACAGGCTGCTACTTGTGGCCATGTCCACTTATGGTGGAGTTACGTGGCCAATTTTCTCATCGGAGTCTTCATATGCAATTATGGTCAATCTGCGGCACTGCACAGAGAAGTGTGGACACGAGTGATGTCTCCTGGCACACGGGGGGCCACTTCACTGCTGTAATAGATGGTCACAGAACTTACCCTCAATCTACAACAATCAGCAATAGAACAGAACTTACCCTTAATCTACAACCATCAGCAATAAAACAGAACTTACCCTCATCTACGAACAATCACCAATAGGGCAGAAATTATCCTCATCTACAACAATCAGCAATAGAACAGAACTTACCCTTAATCTACAACCATCAGCAATAGAACAGAACTTACCCTCAATCTACAACCATCAGCAATAGAACAGAACTTACCCTCAATCTACAACCATCAGCAATAAAACAGAACTTACCCTCATCTACGAACAATCACCAATAGGGCAGAAATTATCCTCATCTACAACCATCAGCAATAGAACAGAACTTACCCTCAATCTACAACCATCAGAAATAGACAAATAGTACCAAGCTTAAAAGAATGATGTGTTATGTTCGTGTTAACGTTGCAGATGGCGAGCTGCCTGCCATGGATATCCAAGGTTCGGACATGCAAGGTGCTGTTATGGCGGTAGCACATACAAGCTGTGTGTGTGTGTGTGTGTGTGTGTGTGTGTGTGTGTGTGTGCGTGCGCGTGCGTGCGTGTGTTTGTTTGTGTTTACACATACATATACACATACATACATGTCTGCCTATCCTACAAAGCCATGCCCTGCCTACCTACCTACCTACCTACCTACCTATCTAACTACCTTCACACCTACTCACCTACCTACCTACCTACACACACACAGACGGACGGACGGACGGACGGACGGACACACACACACACATACATACATACATACATACACAGACAGACAGAGACAGACAGACAGACAGACAGACAGACAGACAGACAGACAGACAGACAGACATACAATTATGCTGCAAAAATACTGACGGAGGGGCGGGCGGATGGACGGAAAGAGAGAGAGAGAGAGAGAGAGAGAGAGAGAGAGAGAGAGAGAGAGAGAGAGACCGAATCAAATCAAATCAACTTTCTTTTAGAGAGAGAGAGAGAGAGAGAGAGAGAGAGAGAGAGAGAGAGAGAGACCGAATCAAATCAAATCAACTTTCTCTTCGAGAGAGAGAGAGAGAGAGAGAGAGAGAGAGAGAGAGAGAGAGAGAGAGAGAGAGAGAGAGAGAGAGAGAGAGAGAGAGAGAGAGAGAGAGAGAGAGAGAGAGAGAGAGAGAGAGAGAGAGAGAGAGAGAGAGAGAGAGAGAGAGAGAGAGAAAGACCAAGCAAGAGAGTGGGGAGGGACGGACAGACAGACAGACGGACGGACAGGCGGACGGACAGATAGACAGACAGACAGACAGACAGACAGGCAGGCAGGCAGGCAGGGAGACTGACAGGCAGACAGACAGACAGACAGATAGATAGATAGATAGATAGATAGATAGATAGATAGATAGATAGATAGATAGATAGATAGATAGATAGATAGATAGATAGACAGATAGATAGATAGATAGATAGATAGATAGATAGATAGATAGATAGATAGGTAGATAGATAGATAGATAGATAGATAGATAGATAGATAGATAGATAGATAGATAGATAGATAGATAGATAGATAGATAGATAGATAGATAGATAGATAGATAGATTAGCATCCCTCGAATGTCTGTAGTTCTATCCCCCGTCCTCTCCTCTTTCTATATTCATGGTGCAGTATTCCTAGAGAGGGATGACATTCCCTTGTGTAAAGCTCAGTTGGTGATTCCCATCAAACACCAGCCACACGTGACATGAGACGACCTTTCACGGGTGAGAGGTTGTGACAGATTTCTGCTCATTTTCGGGCTGTGTAACTTAACTATTGAGAACATACTCTCACATGCCGCCAATCCGTCTTCACCAGTAGATCTGACTCTGGTAGGTACAGACATACAGCAATAGCTATCGCCAACACGAATAATTAAGAATATGTCAATATTTTGGCCATATCCTTAGGCAAATGCATTGATATGTAAGAGGGTATAGCCACAAGGTGTCACAGAGGTTTCAGAACGTAAGTAAAGAACGCAAGTAGAACACATTTCTGGTTCCTATGAAACGGAAGTCATATTTTTTCAAGTGTGTCAATAAAATATTTGTGTCGAATTCTTCAAGTGGTCAGAATTTGCGTTAAAATTATTCTGGGCTGGCAAGTCGACCGTGCCTGACGTGGGTAACAGAACATGATCTGGGAAGTACAGACGGCCGGCCAGATACTGACCATATCCTCCAGTAACTACAGGAGGCCAGATACTGACCATATCCTCCAGTAACTACAGGCGGCCGGCCAGATACAGACCATAGCCTCCAGTAACTACAGGCGGCCGGCCAGATACTGACCATATCCTCCAGTAACTACAGGCGGCCAGATACTGACCATAGCCTCCAGTAACTACAGCCGGCCAGATACTGACCATAGCCTCCAGTAACTACAGCCGGCCAGATACTGACCATATCCTCCAGTAACTACAGCCGGCCAGATACTGACCATATCCTCCAGTAACTACAGCCGGCCAGATACTGACCATATCCTCCAATAACTACAGCCGGCCAGATACTGACCATAGCCTCCAGTAACTACAGGCAGCCGGCCAGATACTGACCATATCCTCCAGTAACTACAGCCGGCCAGATACTGACCATATCCTCCAGTAACTACAGCCGGCCAGATACTGACCATATCCTCCAGTAACTACAGCCGGCCAGATACTGACCATAGCCTCCAGTAACTACAGGCGGCCAGATACTGACCATATCCTCCAGTAACTACAGCCGGCCAGATACTGACCATAGCCTCCAGTAACTACAGCCGGCCAGATACTGACCATATCCTCCAGTAACTACAGGCGGCAGGCCAGATACAGATCATGACCTCCGGTATCTACAGGCCGCCGGCCAGATACTGACCATAGCCTCCAGTAACTACAGGCGGCCGGCCAGATACTGACCATAGCCTCCAGTAACTACAGCCGGCCAGATACTGACCATAGCCTCCAGTAACTACAGGCGGCAGGCCAGATACAGATCATGTCCTCCAGTAACTACAGGCGGCCGGCCAGATACTGACCATAGCCTCCAGTAACTACAGGCGGCAGGCCAGATACAGATCATGTCCTCCAGTAACTACAGCCGGCCAGATACTGACCATAGCCTCCAGTAACTACAGGCGGCCGGCCAGATACAGATCATGTCCTCCAGTAACTACAGCCGGCCAGATACTGACCATAGCCTCCAGTAACTACAGCCGGCCAGATACTGACCATATCCTCCAGTAATTACAGGCGGCCAGATACTGACCACAACCTACAGTAACTACAGCCGGCCAGATACTGACCATAGCCTCCAGTAACTACAGCCGGCCAGATACTGACCATAACCTACAGTAACTACAGCCGGCCAGATACTGACCATAGCCTCCAGTAACTACAGGCGGCCGGCCAGATACTGACCATAGCCTCCAGTAACTACAGCCGGCCAGATACTGACCATAGCCTCCGGTATCTACAGGCGGCCGGCCAGATACTGACCGTAGCCTCCAGTAACTACAGGCGGCCGGCCAGATACTGACCATAGCCTCCAGTAACTACAGCCGGCCAGATACTGACAATAGCCTCCAGTAACTACAGCCGGCCGGCCAGATACTGACCATAACCTACAGTAACTACAGCCGGCCAGTTACTGAACATAGCCTCCGGTATCTACAGGCCGCCGGCCAGATACTGACCGTAGCCTCCAGTAACTACAGGCGGCCGGCCAGATACTGACCATGAAAATGAATTGACGACATCAAAGACATTGTACAATCACAAGGAATGACACTATCAAGCGCCGCCCACCGAGCGCTAGATCGCAAATTATTCCTCCCCACGACGCTTGACGGCAGAAGTGGAAGATGATGATGATGATGATGATGATGATGATGATGATGATGATGATGATGATGATGATGATGATGATAAATGGACAAATCACAAAAAATGAAAATATCCAGATTTAGATTCTGCTAGATGACCTGTTCCACACGGAGATAACATACCAATTCCAACTTTCAGTCAGATTCCGGATTCACTGCTAGAAGTTGAGACAGCAGTGGCATGTGGAACAACAAGTGACAGTGCCAGTGGTTTCGAAGATGATTTTCCAGCTGCTTAACGCTTCGACCAGCGTGAACTGAATAATCTAATCCAAGATCTATATCTCCCAAAGCAATCTTCAGAACGTTTGGCTTCAAGATTGAAAGAAAAATAAAATTACTGACTGCGGAAACAAAGGTTACATTTTATCGCAGCAGAGAGCAAGGTTTTATTCCATTCTTCTGTACAGAAAACAACCTCGTGTTTTAAACTAATGTAGGAGGTCTTGTAAACAAACTGGGTGTATGTTATACACCAGATGAGTGGCGGGTTTTCATTGACAGCTCTAAAAGAAGTTTGAAAGGTGTTCTCTTACACAATTGTAACATATATGGCTCAATTCCAATTGCCCATTCTACTACAATGAAGAAGGAGTATGCTACAATATGCAAAGTTCTGAAAAATATTGAAGTATTCAGAACATAACTGGATGGTTCGTGTAGATCTTAAGATGATGAACTTCTTGCTTGGACAGCAAGGAGGCGATTCACCAAATATCCATGCTTTATATGTTTGTGAGATAGCAGGGCAAAAGATATTCACCGGACAAAGAAATAATTGGGCATGAGGGATGAATTCAAAGTTGAAGAAAACAATATTGTGAACAAGTCTCTCATTGATCCAAACAGAGTTTTACTGCAACCACTACATATAATTCTGGCTTGATGAAGCAATCTGTTAAGCACTGAATTAAGATGGTACATGTTTTAATTATTTGTGCAGAAAGTTTTCGGAATTGAGCACAGACAAACTTAGATCTGGAATTTTTCATGGACCTCAAATTAGACAATTAATAAACGATCAAAATTGCATTGATTCGAAGAACATAACAGAGTTCACACAATGATCATCATTTGTTTTAGTTGTAAAAAACTTTCTGGGTAAAGTTAAAGCAGACAATCATTGTGAATTAGTTTAAAACATGCTGTCGAGTCTGTGTAAGATTGGATACAACATGAGCATAACATTGTACGACCTCCATAACCATTTACATTTCTTTCCCGAGGTTCTTGGCGACTTTAGTGAGGGGCAAGGTGAAAGATTTCACAAAGATATAAAAAAGAACGGAAGAGAGATACCGTAGACTTTGGGATGCCCACATGATGGCAGATTATTGTTGGACCCTTAAGAATGACTATCAGGGCATATCCATTCATCCATCATGTGCCATGTTGATAAGAGTGGTCGGTCATGTTTTGGCATATCCATCCATCCATCACGTGCAATGTTGATAAGTGTGGTCGGTCATGTTTTGGCATATCCATCCATCCATCATGTGCCATGTTGATAAGTGTGGTCGGTCATGTTTTGGCATATCCATCCATCCATCACGTGCCATGTTGATAAGTGTGGTCGGTCATGTTTTGGCATATCCATCCATCCATCACGTGCCGTGCTGATAAGCGTAGTGGTCATGTAATGCCATCTCAAGTGATCACCAGAGTCGTGGATCAGCTCAGTGTTCCTGTCTCAACCATGCCACAAGGCCAAGCCATCCAGGTATTTAATTCTCGATCTTCCCCTTGGTCTCTTCCCTTCGATCTTGCCAGTTGTCACAAAGTTCTCCAATTCATTTCTTCTCATTACATGCCCCAAAAATGTTGAATGTCTACGTCTATTGTCTCTATTCAGTTTACTATTTTCATTTGTTTCTTGAAGGACTTGTTCATTGGTTTTTCTGTATGTCCATGGTATTCTTTGCATTTTCCTGAGAAACCACATTTCCACAGCCATCAGCTGTTTTTCAGCTTGACTGCTTATTGTCCACGCTTCACATCCATACAAAAGTACAGGTTCTATCTAGCACTTCAACACTCTTTTTCTCGTTTCAATTGATATCTTTTTATTGGTCAGTATGTTTTTTTATCTTGCAAAAGGCTAACTTCGCAATGGCAATTCTTGTTCTAATCTCTTCAAGGCATGGTTCATCAGATGTTATGACTGTTCCCAGATAATTGTACCGATTCACTTGTTTAAGAATATGCCCAGAGCCAGACGTGTTAGCGCACACGTTTACACTGCGGAGTGTGGTCACCTGGTCTCACAACACATTGTCAAGATGATGTTGGTCAATGCGCAGGACGGTATTGTTATCACACTAGCCAGGGATACATCATCTACTACTACTACTATTACTACTACTACTTGTGACGAAACGCCTACAGATCGGCAGATCTCTGCATAATATCCCTTTGAAGGGAGTGCGATGCGTTGGTCTCCCTTGAAATTAATATCAATTAATAGGGGATTTCCCTAGAAAAGTAGTGCGAGGCGAAGCTATTCTAGTTATTTATAGAAAAATCTAGAATGTTCCCTCAATTGCGTACGTGGTAAAGATCTCTAAGTTCACGAGTGCTTCATGCAGCACGGGTTGGTGGAACTCATCGTGACTCTGGTTTTCTTCATGAATCATGAAAGTCACGCGGCCCGTGTAGGCGAGTGGAAGGCGCACTGACTTTGTCGTGGTCAGTCGCCAACCAAACCTCAGCGTAGACAGATCGCAGCCAACAGGCTGATGTAATTTTGATGTCAATATTCGCGGCCAGAGCGGACATCTGCAGTCAAGTTTGTGATTGTTCAATCACAGGTTAGTTGAATACTTATTCTATTATGTAACTGTTGTCGTGATGCCGTGCTGAGTTCCCCGAACGAATTAATTGCCGTCGAAAAATGAGTCGTCGCGTAGCGTTACAAGTTACAGTTGGCTATCTGCATATTTAAGTAGGCTTTATCGATCAGCGATGTAATGTGTTACCTGACGGAACAAGCCGTATTCCACAGCGAGTGGTGTGTAAATAAAATAGGCCGAACGATGTGCTTTACAGTGTGTAGCAGTTACTGGTTTGGTTTATTAATTACGCAGGCAAGGCGACAGTTTGTCAGTCATTACATCAACATGCTAGACGCTGTAAATAATGATAAGGTAGAGCTTATTATTAAAGATGTGTAATGTGCTTCGTGACATTAGAATTGTAACTGAATTGTTCTATCAGTGATGGTGATTTTTCGAGTAATCAAGGTGAGATCGGCCGTGGTGTATTTGCTGTGTGCAGATAGCAGTGTTATTCCGCATAAGCAGAATGGTGTTGCTTCGGTAGGATAACATTTGATAAGAAGTATTCATGATACTATTATTACTGCTTGTCAGGTCCGTCCGCTAGCATGACCGTGCATGTTCCATCTTACGTTTGTCTAGGTAGCCGACTGGGAGGTAGGCCGGTACGCCCAACCTGTTAGGTTACAGGTCCGACCCAAAGCGATCGAGCATATCCGATGGTTGAACATACCCGATCGAGGCCGTGGTGTTTAGATAGATTGAGGTTTGAACCTAACCGTTTCTGTCTCTAATATTCTACTCTTCGGGAACCCTGACTCGGTTCATGGAGTACTTGGAGTACTGCCGTGAAGTAGTAGTATATGAGGGGAATAACCCCCCCCCCCTAAAAAAGGAGGAGCCAGAGTTTGGTAGTGGAGTCTGGAGGCTTGCTACATTGGATGACGGGACTTAAGTCGTCACGGGACAAGGTACACGGGACCCACAGTAGCTGTGGGAAAGTGTAATGGTGGATGGCCACCACAGCTGTGCTCGACCGGCACAGGTATGACTGGCCTGGAAGATAGTCAGTGAATAAAAGGGCAACTCAGGATTTGGGGCAGGGATCCCAGAACTGACACTATGGCTGTGAAATGAGTTTGTTATTTAAGTGTAACAATTCATGAGTTCTCCTTGGTTAATGCTATAGTAATGAATTATCAGGAGTATAATTCATTATGGTCATATAGTTATTAATGTGTGTAATTGATCAGTCCATGGGTTAAGGGATTGGTGAATTGATGAGTCTGTCAGGAAGGAGATGTCCGGCTGGACACCTTCTCGATACAGTAATCACTACACTGAAAGGGAAGTAGGTGTATATGTTGATTGATGATGGAAGATGAAACAGGATTGGACTGGCACCAGGCGAAGGATGCTTGACAGAGTCATCCAGTCGACTCTGGTGCTAGGGGTTATTGGTAGCCCAGAAGTGTTACTTGACTGAACAGGTGTGCTATTGCTTTTTCTACCATCATTATGCCTATATATTATAGTGACTAAGTAGATCTATGATGTGATGATTTCATACTCATGTTGGTAGACATGAGGAATGTCTGAGAGGCAGGTGACATGGTGGAGATGCTGGTAGTCTTTGTTGTAGTTGAGTACTCACACCAACCTCTCCGTGTTTCAGGATCTGTTATTACGATACTGAAGAAGATTCAAGAGCTTCACCATGAGCTCTGTGGGCCCACTCATTCCAGTGCCTATCCAGAAGTTGATTGAGGCCATACTGGGAGTGGTCGTCTGATTCTGCGAGTTCAATGTTGGAAGGAGCTGAGTGCTGAATATGTCGGTAGGTCTAGGTTAGGACCTCCGTCAAGAGTCCGACGAGTGTCATCCGATCCTGAGAGGATCCAACACTGAAACGTCTGGTGATTCTAGCCAGTGAAGCACTGGTGACATTCAACCTCTGTGTAAACCTTGGTGATTGCAAGGTAGTGAACTTTCAAGTTGAGCAGAGTGATCATTGATACCGGTCACCATGGCCTGTGTATATGCTTCTGGCCAGGCTGGGTTATGGGACACCATGTATAATGTTATGCTTACATAGTGTTTCTACATTGGTTACCTTTATGAAGCCAACACGTGGTCCAGTGACCTAAGACTTTGATTACGAAAATGGTGGGAACACCAGAGTGACATGTTTGTTAAGGTAGTGAGCTACCTCATGCCAACGTGGTGAACTGTTGACAGGGTTTGTTAAGGTAGTGAGCTACCTCAGTCCAACGTGGTGAACTGTTGACAGTGTATGCTAGGTTGTGATTTATACCCATTGATCAGGGTAGTTATATGAGACTGTGTGAAGATCTATTTGTCCAAGGACATGGAAATAAGGTGAAGTGTTTAGTCACCTGATAGACTTTGCCAGTAACATTGTGTGTTCATGTGGAGCAACCGCTCATTGTGTAGGTGACTTACGAGATAGAAGAGTGACCAGGCTCTTGTGTATTTTGATACGGTGCTACAAGTACTTTTTCTGCAAGTGGGAGACCGCTAATATGCTAGGGTCGGCCCAGACTTCATCAGGAGTGTGACGAGTGAAATAGTACGACAGCAAGGAAGGATCCTTGTTCATCGGTGCAGTGTCAGTCAGGCAGTGGTACTGCGCTTGATTAGCCCGTGATTGGTTCTCTGTGTGAAGAGGGAACTTTGGAGAGGCAGCAGACCTTGGAGTTCCAGTCCACTGGAGGAGCCTGGGTGAGTCGCTACCACGACTGGACAACCGCACGAGCTATCGTCCAACTCCATGATGATGAATACTCATCTGCATCTCTGATCTTGTACATAGTTCTTCTAGTCTGGCTTTCAGCCATCCTTCTCTGTGTTGTGGTTGACTTAGTTCAGAATTAAATTTTTGTTCTCTTAGCTATGACTTTGTGCAGTGATATGACTGGTGTCTGGTCCGAGCACCCTTGGGGTTTGGAACCCTAGGTGAGGGAGGGGAGGTTAAGCTGTCCCGGCTTGTGTGGGGCCTGGTAGATGTAGAGTGCTATTGAGGTGGTTGGAGCAAAGGCTGGGGATTGTATCTATCGTGGCAAACCAGTCCAAGCCCAGGCGGTCTTGTCACACTACTACTACTACTACTACTACTACTACTACTACTACTACTACTACTACTACTACTACTACTACTACTACTACTAAAACTACTGCTGCTGCTGCTGCTGCTGCTGCTGCTGCTGCTAAGCTGAAGATGCCACTACTACTTGCGGTTACTACTATTTACTACTTGCTACTACGATTACTGCCGGTCTCCGTGTTGAAGGGTGTTACGGAAGCGATTAGTGATTCCCATATACCCACATTCGAAACGCAGCTGCGCGATTTGGAAGCAGACGGCGTTGCGCTGGTTTATTTATGTAAATAGTATGGCTTCCGGTCGTTCAGAAAGCAATGGCAAACTACTGAACGTAAATGTGCAAAGACATCAACAACAGCAAAAAATGTTGGAGTTGACTGCAAACGACCTGTAAAGATATGCAACTAACTTCACTACGCCGACGACAACAAGAACAAGAACAAGAACACCAACAACAATAACAACAACAACAACAACAACAACAGTCGCTACTACTACTGCTGTTGCTACTACTACTACTACTACTACTACTACTACTACTACTACTACTACTACCACCACCACCACCACCGCAACAACAACTGCTACTGTTACTGCTACTACTACTACTACTACTACTACTACTACAACTACTACTACTACTACTACTACTACTACAACTACTACTACTACTACTATGCTACTTCTACTACTACTACTAATACTACTACTACTACTACTACTACTACTACTACTACCACCACCACCACCACCACCACCACCACCACTACTACTACTACTACTACTACTACTACTACTACTACTACTACTATTACTACTATTACTACTACTATTACTACTATTACTACTACTACTACTACTGCTGCTGCTGTTACTTCTACTACTACTACTACTACTGCTACTACTACTACTACTACTACTACTACTACTACTACTACTACTACTACTACTGCTACTACTACTACTACTACTACTACTACTACTATTACTACTACTACTACTTCTAAAATTTACTACGACTAATATTTACTACTACTAATATTTACTACGACTAATAACTACAACGACACACATACGCACACACACCTCACACTTCTCATGTTCTGTACCATGGCCGGTACAACACCTCGACAGCACTTACCCCACGTCTAGCAGCCTGTGAGCTGCAGCAATCATGGGGATAGAATCACTGGCTGTTGACTATTTGTCTACTATTCTTCTATTGCTGATTGTTGTAGATGAGGATAATTTCTGCCCTATTGGTGATTGTTCGTAGATGAGGGTAAGTTCTGTTTTATTGCTGATGGTTGTAGATTGAGGGTAAGTTCTGTTCTATTGCTGATGGTTGTAGATTGAGGGTAAGTTCTGTTCTATTGCTGATTGTTGTAGATTGAGGGTAAGTTCTGTTCTATTGCTGATGGTTGTAGATTGAGGGTAAGTTCTGTTCTATTGCTGATTGTTGTAGATTGAGGGTAAGTTCTGTTCTATTGCTGATGGTTGTAGATTGAGGGTAAGTTCTGTTCTATTGCTGATTGTTGTAGATTGAGGGTAAGTTCTGTTCTATTGCTGATTGTTGTAGATTGAGGGTAAGTTCTGTGGCCATCAATTACTGCAGTGAAGTGGCCCGTCGTGTGCCAGGAGACATCACTCGTGTCCACACTTGTCTGTGCAGTGCCGCAGATTGACCATAATTGCATATGAAGACTCCGATGAGAAAATTGGCCACATAACTCCACCATAAGTGGACATGGCCACAAGTAGCAGCCTGTTATGGGAATTTGTGTCACTGCCAAACGACAAAAACTTCATGTCATAAACACTTGAAGCAAACATCCCATAATCTCCCTTTTTACAGGAAATCAAGTTTCGCGCCTGCGCAGAGTTCATGTTTTCGTTTATTGGCATTTGTTATTCTGTGTTTGTTGCCTTGATTATTGAACCTTGTCTGACATCCTCTGTTGAACGTAGTTCTCTAACCCACGCCCGCCCCGCCCCGCCGCTGATAATGAGCTCATTTGGGGCAGGTTTCTGTGGCCAAAAATTATGTGCAATTTTCGTAAATTGGTATCGCACAATTTTAGATACGGCGTGAGTGACGCAAAGATGCAAATTGGAATCGCTGGAAGCACACATTGAGACTTGTTAGAGAAGCAGTCTTTGGTGCATATGTCTGTTTCTATTACCGCTGTCCTTCGACTGTCATCTGAGGTTTGCCCAGAGATGCAGCGGAAGTGTCATACTTGACACGACCACGTGGTAGACACAGCGCAGCAAGACAACCTCCCAAGGGTCAGATTACAATTGTGATGGTCATTATCTGGTTAATTTTTCTCGGGACTAAACTTCAGGTTCCTGGTTTCTCGTTGAGTGCAATCCTGAGAAACGCACTACTACTACTACCCCACTCAAACCCGTTTCACGTCAACCCCGATAAGTGTTAGAATAATTGCAGATCGCATATGCGCCTTGCACATCTTAAACAGCCCTACTCATCTCATCTCTTCTTATTCCTCTTGTACCTTGCGGTGACGAGGTGAAGTATAAACAGCGGGAGAGTACCCGCTTATGGGCTTCGTATATGGATATTCTCATGGACTTTGCTATTTCCCTCCGTCCAACGTTTACGTGGTCGACCTCTTCTTCTGTTTCCCTCTGGTCTGTACATCATTGCTTGTTGTGGTATGCTGTTGACTGGTAACCTACTTGCATGGCCAAACCATTTGACTTGCTGCCTTCTAATAAAATCTGGTGCTGCTTTAACCCCTACTTCAGTCCTGATTTCTTCGTTTCTGATCTTATCTCTTCTTGATACGTTGGGTATTCTTCTCAGGAATCTCATTTCTGTTGTTGTGATTTTTCTTTTCTCTTTTTCTGCCATTGTCCAGGTTTGGCATTGGTAGCATAGAGTTGGTAGGAAGATTGTGTTGTAACGTGCTTTCTTAGTAGTTATTGATACATGTTTGTTCTTTAGTATTGGTGCCATTTGTCCAATGAGTTGATTTGCCTTATTGCACCTATTTTCGATCTCGTCTTCTGATCTGCCATTTGATGATATTATACTTCCTAGGTACTTGAAACTCTTTGAAACAGCCCTACGTTTTCAGAAATCTCTCGGAATTAAGAAATCTCTGCGTCGTTCTGCCCACGGTCCGCTAGATAGACTCTCGATCCTTCATCATCTCCCCTGACTTATTGCTTTCCTTGCCCAGGGTACCCTCGATGTCCCGTGTTCACTCCAGTGACCGTCGAGCCCCGGTCTCGTCAGCCAAGTACCACTCCAGTGACCGTCGAGCCCCGGTCTCGTCAGCCAAGAACCACTCCAGTGACCGTCGAGCCCCGGTCTCGTCAGCCAAGAACTACTCCAGTGACCGTCGAGCCCCGGTCTCGTCAGCCAAGAACCACTCCAGTGACCGTCGAGCCCCGGTCTCGTCAGCCAAGAACCACTCCAGTGACCGTCGAGCCCCGGTCTTGTCAGCCAAGAACCACTCCAGTGACCGTCGAGCCCCGTTCTCGTCAGCGAAGAACCACTCCAGTGACCGTCGAGCCCCGTTCTCGTCAGCCAAGAACCACTTCAGTGACCGTCGAGCCCCGGTCTCGTCAGCCAAGAACCACTCCAGTGACCGTCGAGCCCCGGTCTCGACAGCCAAGAACCACTCCAGTGACCGTCGAGCCCCGGTCTCGACAGCCAAGAACCACTCCAGTGACCGTCGAGCCCCGGTCTCGTCAGCCAAGAACCACTCCAGTGACCGTCGAGCCCCGGTCTCGTCAGCCAAGAACCACTCCAGTGACCGTCGAGCCCCGGTCTCGTCAGCCAAGAACCACTCTAGTGACCGTCGAGCCCCGGTCTCGTCAGCCAAGAACCACTCCAGTGACCGTCGAGCCCCGGTCTCGTCAGCCAAGAACCACTCCAGTGACCGTCGAGCCCCGGTCTCGTCAGCCAAGAACCACTCCAGTGACCGTCGAGCCCCGGTCTCGTCAGCCAAGAACCACTCCAGTGACCGTCGAGCCCCGGTCTCGTCAGCCAAGAACCACTCCAGTGACCGTCGAGCCCCGGTCTCGACAGCCAAGAACCACTCCAGTGACCGTCGAGCCCCGGTCTCGTCAGCCAAGAACCACTCCAGTGACCGTCGAGCCCCGGTCTCGTCAGCCAAGAACCACTCCAGTGACCGTCGAGCCCCGGTCTCGTCAGCCAAGAACCACTCCAGTGACCGTCGAGCCCCGGTCTCGTCAGCCAAGAACCACTCCTTCCGCAACTCTACTTTACATACACCACTATGATTTCACTCGCACACATTGAACTCAACCGTAGTCCACACACATGCTATAAGTAACAGTAGCTGCTACTACTTCTAGTTCACAGGACTGATTTTTGCGTATGGGATAGCTTTCCCTATTACTAGTTTCCCTCGCCATCAGGCGAACCCACTCCGACTTCAGAAGTACTTGTAATTTACGTACCTAAGTCAAGGACGAGAAGTCAACATTTAAGTCCATTTGACCGATGTTGGGGTTGAAACTGCTACTTAGGCATCGGAACACAGGAAGTTTAAGCTCTTATCCATTCGGCCGTGCTGATCTCTATGAGGCTTGATGTATCCAAAGAATGACTGTGTCGAAGACATGATGTTCGTTACCACCCAGCTCTCTTCGATGATCACATTGTGCAGAATATTTGTAATCTGGATATTCTGAGACACCAGTTTTCTAAATAAATCAAAACCTACATCCTCCATTGTCACATGGAATGTTTGTGTTGTTGCCTCCACGTCACCATAAGAAAGATGCGTATTGCCAGGATATTCCTTCACATGTGTGCTGGTGTTGCCTCCACATCGACACAAGATGATGCGTATTGCCAGGATGTTGCTGTCTCCTGTATGCTGATGTTGCCTCCACATCGACACAAGATGGTGCGTATTGCCAGGATGTTGCTGTCACCTGTATACTGGTGTTGCCTCCACATTTACACAAGATGATGCATATTGCCAGGATGTTGCTGTCACTTGTGTGTTGGTGTTGATCACGCACTTCAACCCGTACATTACGTCACCAGTCTCCTTCTGACCACTCCTAGGCAATGGCGCTGTTGTTGATTTAGGAGTTAAATCAATGCAATTATGGGCCGCTGGTGTTGACTTAGGAGTTAAAGCAATTAAATTATGGGCGGCTGTTGTTGATTCAGCAGTTAAGGCAATGGAATTATGGGCCAGTGTTGTTGATTCAGGAGTTAAGGCAATGGAATAATGGGTCACTTTCAGTTTCGTCATTGCTGACTTGTGGCTTTGTGATCAAACTTTGCATCATAATTGAATAAATGCTCACATTATAAACATAAACAAAGACTCAGGATAAGTCAAACATGCACTCACAGGCAGTAATTTTATACATGGATTCACATATAGTGAATGTGATACATGTATTCCAATACAGTGATATGATACATGGATTCACATACAGTGATAAATGAATGTCCGCAGTAATTGTATTTAACCATAAGTTACCAAAACAATACTCTACCAGTCACTGATGTTATGGATGGAATGACCACAGAAAATGATCTGTATATATATATATATATATATATATATATATATATATATATATATATATATATATATATATATATATATATATATATATATATATGCCGGTCTCCGTGTTCTAGGTGTTACACGACTTTCTCTGTGATCCCGTATACTCTCGTGAGTAACATGGCGTGCGCGACAATCGGTAGCGGTTCTCTCCGTGTCGGTAACTTACGGGGTATGTGAGCTGGTCGCTAAGAAAGCAATGGCGAACTACTCAGCGTAATCTTGCCAAGAAATCAACAATCAGCTGAAAGATGCTGATGTTAACAGCGATGTCATGTGAAGGATATGCGGAAATCCTCGAGTGTTCGCCTCGAGTGCTGGAGGTCCCGGGTTCAAGCCCCGGCGAGGACCGGGATTTATTTCACGTGGACGTCTAATAACAAAATTTCCCCTGGTCTCTGGGTAGTGAGATCGGACGTCCGTGTGTACTGTTGTGCAATTAAATTATCCCGTGGCAGATGGAAATTGAAAAAGAGTAGCTTAACAGCGCTGCCCGGTCAAAATTTCGAGGTAAAAATCTACCCAAGGTATTTCAGGATCCTCACCGGTGCTGCGTAGATCGTACACTGAGCTGAGATTCTCGGGACTCAGGTTTGAGTTAGAAGTAGAAAGGAGCACCTATGGGTGTGCCGTGATGTTGATCATTCGACTAAACTAAACTAATATATATATATATATAGTAAAACTTCGATTTTCGTCGATAAACCGTCCGAAAACAATCGGGGAAATCCGAAACCAACTAAACCGAGGCAATTGCTTGCTTGCTTGCTTGTGTTCGCTGGCTGTGAACTCCAGCGCGAAGTCCTGTATGTCGGATGAAGACATCCTGTTGTCCAACATCAGTGTGTTGTCATACACGGTTATTTATATATGAATAAATGTAAATGCAAGTAATGACACTCCAAAATGCACACTAACAATACACACACATACACACGCACACAATTTATAGAGAATAAATTTAGTGTTTAACACTATTTTTCGGCCCCAGGCTTGTCCGAACTCACACCTCAACCGTGTCTAGTAACACTGTGTATGCCATGCCAGTGCGCCTCTTGAATGTTTCAAACCATCCTCTGCTGACTTTTCTTTAAATAACAAAGTACACTGGCACTCGTCCCAGGTATTTTCTTAATGAGGTAGGCATACAACAGTCTAGCCTTTTCACATATGATTAGCCCTGAAACAAAATCGCCATCTAACTGTTTTTGATTTATCCAAATTAATAATAACTGTCCGACATATTCAATTGTTTGCGGTCTCTGTTTCGTTAGCACATTCTCGCCTTTCGCTACATTAGCCCCCTTTATTGTTTAATTTTTCCCAATAATGGAACTCATCGTGGATGGCGACTTCCCGTAAATGCGGCCGATTTCAGCAATCTTAATGACTCTCTTTTATTTTTCAAGGATGTTTGTCTTCAACTCGATCGTGTTCCTGGCCTTCTTCTTCGAAGGGCTGTTGGCTCTGGAAAATTTCTTTGGTCCCATGATGGAGCTAGCGGGAAAAGGTTAACTTATTAGCAAATTATGCTCACACAGCGAGAAACAACGTCAAAGTGAGCAGACGACGCATGGGTCCCTTTATTTTCGCAAAAATAGCATCTAGGTCCCATGGAGACGGCGACAAAACCCGAGACAACCGACGAAAACCGAAATCGTCGAAGACCGAAGGAAACGAAACCCAAGGTTTTACTATATATATATATATATATATATATATATATATATATATATATATATATATATATATATATATATATATATATATATATATTGTCACCGCCTCACCTTTAGAGATATTATTTAGAGGGCTGCAACTCCAGCCCAAGGGATAGAAGTGAGTCACTCAGAGCCAGAGTAATCTAGAGCCTTCTAGAAGGACTGGTCATTAAGTCCATGGTTCCGTGGACACTGATGTGGCCCGCCTAATGCGGGGTCCACGGGGAACTCGGACAGAGTTACCACCCGTGTCGGATTGGGACACGTGTAGACCGGCAGAGGACAGACGGACTTGAGAGAGGCAACAGGGCCTGCCTGAGAGGGACTCAATAGATATCAATAGATATATATATACATAGGCTAGATAGTTTGCTAGACTGTTGTATGATACCTATGTGTTTGATGTTAACTATCTGTGATATGTAATATAGCGCGGGTCTGTTTACCCACTGCGCCATAGAATATATTAGAATACAATAAAAGTTCGATACCATCGTGAACGAATTTATTGTTGCCTGTGTGAACCCGAGCTCAGTTACCTAGATAAGAGCAAGACGACGACAGGCTTTTGGGGGGCTAGTTTTCCGGTTTTGGCATAAAGAGCTATTGATGGCCATGTAAAAATCAGTAAATTAATTATATCACATTGATTTTTGTACCACAAATTGTTAACTTTGCAAGTTTAAATATTAGTAGCTATCTAGCAATAAAATAGAATTAATCTGAGTCCCTCAGCAGTGTCTCAGCAGTGTCTCAGCAGTGCCTCAGCAGTGTGCCTCATTATTGTGATTTTGTAAACTATTTTTGACATGACTGTGACATTTTTTGACTGTTACTAATGTTTTCTCCCTCTACGAGCAGATTGTTCCGCGAATAGTGGCGCGTCCAACCTATTTAACCTTTCCTACAGTGACGAGAGTACAAGACAACATCGGAGAGTTCTGGGATTAAAAGCTAAGTTTCATATCATACCCATTGCAACTCTAAGCTGTACTTCTCACCTTTCATCAATGTATAATTTTGTTTCACATTGATTTCGTTGCATATACATGACCTTGTCACCAATATAACCTTGCATTTTGATTTACACCTTTAATCAGTAAGGGAGATAACTAAACTTTCCACTCCCAACATTTTTTCTAAGGGATTTAACTTTATAAACAGTACCAACAAGTAAAACACAAAATGTCTAGCTTAGATAAATGCATTGAGCAAGGAATAAAATTAGGTTATAAAGAAGAGAAACTGTCAGAATGGGCACAGAAAACGCACGCAGAAAACATTGCCCGTGAAGAAAGAGCGATTGAACGAGAGGAAAAGAAATTGCAAATGGAGGCAGAAGAGAAAAAGATGGAATTGCAAATTGAAGATAAGAAAATACAATTGCAGGCTCAGGAGAAACAGATGGAGCTCGAGGCGGCGGCCAAACAAGCCCAATTGAAAGCCGATACACAAATAAAACTAAAACAGATGGAGATCGAGTCCAACGCAGAAATATCTGTTAATAAGCTAAAAAGCAAAGAGGAGGAACAAAAATATAACAAGTATAAAGGCCTCGTGAAGGCGTTCTGCTCAGGAGATTCCATCAGCGCCTACTTGGAAAATTTTGAGTGTCTCATGTCCTACCATAAGATCATAAAATCAGATTGGGCATTTATTTTAATGAGAAACTTAGCTCTTGAACCATTAAAAGTAATAGAGACAGTGCCACAGGAAATGCGAAAAGACTATGACTACTTAAAACAACGCATTCTCCAACATTTTTCTTTAGATACTGCAGGTTACCAACAACAATTTGCCAAATTATCTCCACAACCAAACCAAACCTTTATAGATTATGTCAGTACAGTCCAAGACGTGTGTACAAAATGGATTAACTCGGTTAAAACTAACAACAGCCATGACAAACTTAAAGAGCTCATTATTATAGACAAAATAGTTAGCACCATCCCCACACCTTTTGCTAAGTTCTTAAAACAAATGGACTGTAAAAGTATTCAGGAAATCGAGTCCAAGGGGAATGCATTTTTCACAGCAAATAGAGACATTTTTCAGCTAAACATAAGTCATAACGATACAGCAGCAGCAGTAGTGAACACCAAATACTCGAAACAAACAGAGAGTAAATTCAAACCTCGCTCCAATGTCAATAAACTAGTTAAATGCCAGTATTGCGGTTTGAATCACGACAGTTACGCAATGTGCGACAAATCGCCTAACTATCCTCACCACCTCAAGATGATGGTGGAGAAGCAGAAGACCAAGCGCAATGCTTACCAGAGAGCGGTCAAATGTTTTTTTTGCCGATGTTTTGGCCACTATAGTCGCTTTTGTGATGGCCGAAAGTTATTGAAACAGGCCAATGCTGCACTAGTGGAAACGTCGTCAGACGAAGAGATTGAATCACTGAATGAATGTGATAATCAACACGACAATGAAAGCGAGCTTGGAAATGCTGTACAAATTATTGACACCATTACAGACAGTAAGTGTAACACCTGTACGAAGTTCCAACTTGACACAACATTACTATGTGGCCACACTATCCCTATTTCAAATGAAACAGCCAACGCTGCTTTGTCATCTACAGGCAAGCTAGTTTTTTCTACAGGGTTTGTAAACAACAAAAAAGTGCACATTAATTCGGGATTCCGGCGCAACGCTCTGTGGGATTAAGAAAACATTAATAGACACTAAAGACTACACAGACAAACATGTGACTTGTCGCACATTCTCAGGTACTATAGAGAAATACCCCCTTGCTCTGGTCGAAATTCGAACACCGTTCATATCAGGACAAGTATTGTGCGCTGTCCTTGAAAATCAAGTCGCTGATATTATACTTGGGAATTTGCCCAACATACAACCATGCTCTGAAAAGGAAATCAGAGAGTGGGAGCACAAAAACGGTATCCACCCTACAAACAGCGATGCTACAGAGAAACGCCATTCATGCTTGTCTCAATCTGCCAAAAGACCAAGGGAGACAACCACTGAGGTAATTCAGAAAGAATTCACCGAGGTGTACAATGCAGGGGCGGTCAAATCTGTGAGCGATACGACCAAATTAAAACCTCGAATTGAGGATGCTACCGATCTACCAAGTACCAAGCCTGGAAATGTGCAACAAAACACACAACACACAAATGCAATAACACGACAGACAACCCATAAAACCAACACCGACCAACTGCAGGAATCATTAGAAATAATAGCACCAAACGCAAATAACACTAATTTTGGGAACGAACAGAAAGCAGATCCTACTCTTTCACCATACTTTAAGTTAGTAGGACTAAAACCAAAACTAACAAAGAACGCATCGTGGACATTTAGGCTACAGAACAATATCTTAACTAGATTTTACACAACAAAGCAGACCACGATACAGCAAGTAGTGTTACTGCAAGCACATCGAGACAAAGTTCTAAAAATAGCCCATGACTATGTGTGTAATATAACATGTTGTTGTTAAAGTGTTGACACCACAGGCAGGCATCTACTGGGCATGGCAAAGGGGTGCCAACATTGTATACCAACACAATAACTCCTGGCCAAGTAGGGACAGGGTTTGAGTGTTTTATACGACTTATATAAAGTCGTATTTCAGTCTCGCGAGATGGGTTTTGTTGCAAGAACCATATTATTATTTTTTTTCAAATTGCGTTGACGTAGATGCGTGAAGCTGGTGCTACTGATCCGACTGGGTGATAATACGATTGAGGTAACCAGCCATCGAGAGGGTGAAGCCTGGTATGTGTTAAACATGAAGCACCACATGTCTTTGTACCCAACTCCCAGTTCTTATATATTTCTATGGCATGTGTGTAATTTTGATAACTTTTTGTATAACAATGGAAAGGTAGACTCTGACAAGGGTATACTATTAACCCAACAGGTACAGACATAGCATGAAAGACGACATCTTTCATGGAGTTACCGGGGGGAGCGTGTCAGAGTCCGACAGTGGACAGCGATGCAGGGACATCGTTACGACCGCCAGGCGACTTAGCTCCCAGTAAGGGATGCAACCACTTCGTTGCGCCGGCAGGCGAATGAGTTACCGGCCTGCGAGATCGCTGGCTGACCAGCGGTCAGGCCGCCAACGCAAGACGCACGACTGCCACGTGACGCCACGTCAGGCAGGAGGCAAGTTGCCTACGAGGTCCAGACAGCTCTGGGGACACGGAACAGGACGGACGTGTGAGAAAGGCATTGTGTGGTTTCTGTATTGAAAGGCGAGTGTCTGGACATCTTGCGAGTCAGACTTGTGACTGTATTGTGGATGTAAGTTGTAAAGTATTCATTATATGTATTTGTGATCATCGTTCTGTATTTGATATGTTAATAAATCCACCAAACGATGTATCGTTGAGTCTTACGTCAAATCACGTTGTAGTTGTACTGTCTCACACTAGTTAGGGAAGCGAGCCAAGTTTAAGACCCTGACACTCCCCTTTTGGAGGTCATATGGGATATGAAAAGACCAGGGCTAGTTTTATTGGCCAAAGTTTTGCCAAGATATAAAAACCTTTTGTAGATCTTGTGATATATGTCAGAGAGAGTAATAAGTATGTCAATATATATATATATATATATATATATATATATATATATATATATATATATATATATATATATATATATATATATATATAGAGAGAGAGAGAGAGAGATAGAGAGAGAGAGAGAGAGAGAGAGAGAGAGAGAGAGAGAGAGAGAGAGAGAGAGAGAGAGTAAAGGCCGGTCTACCTGGCCTAGAGTTAACGTCTTTCTCCATAATCCCGTATATTCTTGTGAGTAACGTAACCGGAGCGAGTATGTGAGCCGGTCTCTCAGAAAGCAATGGCAAACTACTGAGTGTAATCTTGCCTAGTCCATCAACAGCAGCAGAAACATGCTGGTGTTGACTGCAACGTCCTGTAAGGGATATGCAACATACATAGTAGTAATTGTATTAGTAATAGTAACAGCAGTAATAGTATTAATTGTAGTAGTAATAGTAGCATCACAGGTAATAGCAGAGATTGGAATAGTAATAGTAGCAGCAGCAGTAATAGAATTAATTGTAGTAGTAATAGTATTATTAGCTTTCATTAAAAAAACCCGTTCGTGTCGCACCGCGCGTAATTGCATATGTTGAACATGATCATGTCATAGTCATGTGATAAGTACTGACCAATGAACAAAAGAACATGTGCTTATCGTCCCATGATGCATAGGTTCTGTTTCTGTCCGTTGAGAAAATGGCCGAGTTGATCCAAAATCCGTCCAAAGAAGCTCAAAGCGCGGTGATTCAGTTTCTGTCATGTGAAGGATGTCGACCAGTGGACATTTATCGAAGAATATAGGCAGAGTACGGTAACAATTGTGTCGAAGACAACAGTGACAGACTGGGAACGAATGGTTCAGAAAGGACGTCAGTTCACGACAGATCTTCGACGACCGAGTCAAGCGCATATTGTTGCAACAGAAAAAAAAAAAACTATCGCTAAAATTGATGCAGCAGTACAGATGAACCGTTGTCGAAGCATAAGTTCGCTAGCGAAAGAATTTGATGTGTCAAATGGGACAATTCAAAAAGTCGTTCGTAATAAACTGTAATATCGGAAGGTGTGTTCACAGTGGGTACCACAAAAAAGAGGAACGCATGGGATGATGTTTGAACCACTTGCTGCGTTACAGAGTGAAGGGTGATGCATTTCTTTTCCGCATAGTGGCAGGCGATGAATCATACCAAGCTGCAAAAGAGAGAGCATGCAATGGAAGCATGCTGGATCACCAAAAGCCAAAAAATTCAAGTTACAGGTTTGCGCTGGTAAGGTTATGCTGAGCGCATTTTTTTTACCATGAAGGGCTATTGTTGATCGACTTTAAAGAACCTGATGTCAACATCAACTGTTCCCACTACTTGCAAACACTTGACGAGCTGCAAAAAGCCATCAAGAATAAACGACCCGGCATGCTTTCTCGCGGCGTGATTTTGTTGCACGATAATGCTCGTCCGTATGTTACAAAGATTGTGCAGGAAGCATTAGCTTGGAAGAAGTGGGAAATTCGGCAACATAGTCCTGATTTGTCACCATGTGATTTTCATTTGGTCGGACCGTCTAAAAAAAAGCTCTCATGGGGCAACGATTTCACACAGATGCAGACTTAATGAACGCGGTAAACACTTGGTTCAGTGAGCAATAACAATCCTTTTTTTTTTTGCGGACGGCATTCGCCGCCTACCTAAGCTAATTGGAATGCTTGCCTGAATGCCTACGGCGACTTATTCTGACCAACCCATGGTGCATGATTCATTCAAAATGAATGCTTTGTTTAATTCTACCACACCTGTTAATGTTTCTTTCATGCTTTTGTAATAAAGCCATTGGAACGGGTTTCAAATGAACGATCCTTATAGCAGCACTAGTAATAGCAGTAATTGTAGTAGTAATAGTAGCAGCAGAAATATTATTAATTGTAGTAGTAATAGCAACAGAAGCAGTAATAGTATTAATTGTAGTAGTAATAGTAGCAGCAGCTGTAATAGTATAAATTGTAGTAGTAATAGTAGCAGCAGCAGTAATAGTATTAATTGTAGTAGTAATGACAACCATAAAAGAAAACATAATAAGAAAGAGATGTGATGTTGAGACCCTCAAGTCAGGCAGATCAGATAACACTGAGGAAGAGTGACACAGGTGCCAGTACTAGTAATCGTGATGACGGAAATAATCCCGACGGTTACTAATGAAATCTCATGTGTCAGACTTAGAAGCAGTATGAGACTGGGAACGTGGAATGTAAGACGTCTGTGTGAGGGGAAGTTAAGGCTGTATGTGATGAGTTTGAGAGGTTAAATATTAACATTTTAGGAATTAGTGATTATCGCTGGAGAGGCAAGGAACATTTTAAAAATGAACATGGAAATCTTTTCATATATTCTGGTAGAGACGTCGGAGGCCAGAGCGGAGTGGCATTTTGTTGAGATAAAACAACAGCTAAAGCTTTAATTAATATAATCCGGTTAATGATAGAATCCTCAATATCAGACTTACAGGCCATAACCCCCCCCCCCCCCCCCCACAAACACCACACACGCAAATCTCATACAGATATATGCACCTACATCAACAGCAGAGGAGGATAACATTTACGATTTTTACAGCAGCACTGCAAGACACATTAGATAAGATTGGTCATTACGATATAACAATAATACTGGGAGATTTTAATGCAAAGGTAGGTACAGAAAGAGCTGAAAATGAGAGACACGTTTTAGAAGTTTGGTTGGGAAACATAAATGATGCAGGTGACAAATTAATTGAATTCTGCGTAGAAAATGAGTTAACAATAGCCAACACACTTTTTTTTTAAACACACAAGAAGACTTTCACATCGAAGCCCCCGGACAGTACTACCAAAAGTCAGACAGATTATATTTTAATACAAAGAAGATGGAGATCAAGCATAGTATCAGCAAAAACCCTACGAAGTGCAGACTGTGATACAGATCATCAGTTAGAAGCAGATGCTGAAAGTAAAACTCAAAAATAGCTTACCCGAAGACCAAGGCCACTTCGTTTTGATCTCACAAAAATACCGGATGCATACAACGTAGAAGTTAGGAATCGTTTTGGGGTCTTGATGTCTGTACAGGAGGATATGACACCTGATGAACTGGCAGTGCAAGCTAGAGATATCATGATAACTGCAGCCACAGATTTAATTCCGACCAAGAATAAGCAACATAAGCCATGGATTAAATCAGACACATTAGAATTAATAAAACAACGAAGGGAACTAGAACAGAAAGGAGGCGAAACTGAAAACAGCAGGATTAAATATACATCTTTAACACGAGAAATAAGAAAGCACACAAGAAAGGACAAAAAGCATTATATACAAGATTCTTGTACTAGAATAGAGCAATATCATAAGACTGGAAGAGATTACGACATGTTTAAAGAAATGAAGTTATTGACAAGAAATGTTCAACCTCAATTAAATTTTATCTCTGACAAGTTGGACATACCCAGACAGAATCTTAAACAATTCTAGAAAGATGACAGCAATACTGCAGTTGAATGTATGTAATGATAAGAATGACAGTGAGGACATGAATGAGATACATTGAACAAATGGCAGCTGGGACAGAACCTGAACCCTCATTAGATGAAATTGTATGGGCAATAAAGAAACTGAAGAATGATAAATTACCTGTATATGATGATACCTGAACTAATTAAAGCATGAGGAGAAGAAAGCATACAAATTTATCACGCATTATGTAAAAATACATGGAAAAATGGTAAATGGCCAAAAGATTGGAATATAACTATCTTCATTCCAATAACAAAATTTGGCAACCTACAATTATGCACCAACTATAGAACTGTTGCCCTGATCAACTAAAAATTATAATGGGAAGACTTCGTAAGAAAATGGAAGAAGAAATTAACGTGGTTCAAGCTGGATTTAGACAAGGAAGAGGAACAAGAGATCACTTACACAACATGCGTTTAATAATAGAGATATGCAGAGAATTTAAGGTTAACATATTCTCATGTTTTGTGGATTATTCAAAGGCATTTGACTGTGTACAACATCAGAAACTTTGGGAAATATTGAGGAAAATGGGCTTTCCATCACATGTAATACAACTCATAAAAATGCTCTAGCTAGACCAACAAGCAGCGGTTAGAATAGATGGCGAGACATCAGATTGGTTTTACATCAAGCAAGGAGTCCGTCAGGGCTGTGTGTTGTCCCTTTATTTGTTTAACGTGTACGCCGAGAATATAATGAGAAATGTCAGAGATGATATAAACAAGAAGTAATATGATGCCCTAAATATCGGTGGTCAGGAAATACCAGAGATTCGATATGCTGATGATACAGTATTACTATCCACATCACAGAATGGTAAAGAAAACATAATAACTTCAACCGAAAAGAATAGTGCAAATCACAACTTATATCCTAACATTTTGGTGCCTTAAATTGTATAGCTGGTTTTGTGTAATTTTGTGTTGCAAAAATATAATCAGATTTTTTTTCTGCCAGCTCTAGTATTTGAGATACTAAGAATAACTTTCTTAGGAGGGCAATCGTTATGTACAAGCCTGGAGTTAGGTGCGTTCAGTGGCATTTTAACTGTAAACTGCATTCATATTACATGTAATTATTGTGCATATATTAACTTCTCCAGAAAGCAATGGCAAACTACTGAACGTAAATTTGCCAACAGATAATAACAGCAAAAAATGCTGGCGTTGACTGCGACGTCCTGTACATGATAAGCAATTAACTAACTAATATTACCTTCATATAACACACCAAAAATGTATTAACACTTTATGACTAGCATTTGTTTATCTGTAGTCAACACTTAAAATGCTTCTTTTCGAGGACTTCCTGGAATGTGATATGCCTGGACAGTCATGCTTAAGGGTCCATCAGTAATCTCCCGTCATCATGTGCCATCCCAAAGTCCCTGGTATCTATCTTTCATTGTTTTTATATTTTGGTGAAATCTGTCACCGCGTTTCTCACTAAAGTCGTCAAGTTTCTCGGGAAAGAAATATAGATGGTTATGGAGGTAGTGCAATTTTATGTACATGTTTCCAACCAAGCTTACAAAACCTCGGCAGCATGTTTTCAATTAATTCAGAATAATTGTCTGCTTTAAAGTTACCCAGAAAGTTTTGTACAACTAAAACAAATGATGACCAAGCTGTGGACTATGTTATGTTCATCGAATCAATAACATTTGAATCGTTTATCAACTTTCTAATTTGAAGTCCATAAAAAAAATATCAGCTTTAAGTTTGTCTATGCTCTATTTCGGAAACTTTCTGCATAACTAATTAAAACAGGTACCCCGGGAAGGTTAACCCGGTCAACAAATGCCCGCAGAAGTCGGATGTGTCGGCCTAACGGCGCAAGAACGCAGCTCTGCTTGTAAACAGGCACAACGCAATCACGTCCGGAAAAAAAAACTCCGGATGAACGCAGCAGAAGAAGAAACAGGTACTATCTTTGTTCAGTGCCTTAACAAATTACTTCATCAAGCCTAGCTTTAAGTGAAATGGTGGCAGAAGAAACCCTTTTTCGATCAATGAGAGGCTTGTTGACAATATGTCCTTCTCCAACTTTAAATTCACCCCTCAGCGGTCACAGTTTTTGTGTCCCGTGCGTATCTTTTCCCCCTGCTACAAACATATAAAGCATGCATATTTGGTGAATCCCCTTTGCTGGCCCAGCAAGAAGCTCATCATTTTCAGATCAACACTAACCATCCAGTTATGTTCTAAATACTTCAGTTTTTCCAGAACTGTGATTATTATAGCAGACTCCTCCTTCATTGTAGTAGAATTAGAAATTGGAATTGAGCCATGTGTGTATCCATTGTGTAAGAAAAGCAGTTTCATTTTGTAAGGGATATAGAAAACCTCGGTTTTCGTCGATAATCCGTCCGGAAATAAATCGGCGAAATCCGAAACCGACGAAGACCGACGCAATTATTTTCATATGGATCAACATAAATTCAGTTAATTCGTTCTAGATACTCCAAAACACATACCAAAAAGAGAATAAGTACAGTTTTTATTACTATTTTTCGGCCCCAGACTTGTCAGAACTTGCACCTTCCCCGTGTCCTAGTAACACTGTGTATGTCAGTGCTCCACTTGAATTTTTTAAAACCATTCTCTGCTGGCCTTAAAATCACTAAGTAGATTAGCAGTCGTCCCAAGCGTTTCCTTAATGAGATCGGCATACAACAGACTGGCCTTTTCACATATGATTGCCTCCGAATTAGAATCGCCATCTAACTGGTTTTGATTTATCCAAATTAATAATAACTGTTCGACATCTTCAATTATTTGCTATGTCTGTTTCGTTAGCACATTCATGCCTTTCGCTACGACAACCTCCTTTATTGTTTCTTTTTTCGCAACAATGGAACTTATCGTGGATGGCAACTTCCTGTACATGCGGCCGAGTTAAGCAAGCTTAATGCCGTTCTCGTATTCTATTATTAGAAGTGATGCTCACACAACGAAAAACAACGCCAAACTGAGCAAAATTAGCAGCAAGGTCATGTGGGTAGTTGACGAAATCCGAGGCAAACGACGAAAACCGACACACAAATTTCGCGGGGGGGGGGGGGGGGGGGGATCGACGAAAACCGAAACCGACGATAATAGAAGGCAACGAAAACCAAGGTTTTGCTGTAGGTATTTTTTTTTTCTTTTTCCATAACCATATGCAGAATATACTGTAATAATATCTATTTAAAAAAAAAGAAAATAGAACTGCTACAGACAATTTTACATTTGGACTTAGCAGGCCTCATTTATGCAAAATCAGGTGTACATGATTGGCACACCCCCCCCCCCCCCCCCCCCAAAAAAAAAAAATAAAAAATTATGAGGGTGTGTAGGGCTGTATTATCATTCTTTTATTATTATTATCCTTTTATAATTATCATCCTTTTATTATTATTATTGTTATTACTATTAATATTATTATTATTGTAGGAGTAGGATTACTGGTAGCAGTAGTTGTATTAACAGCAGCAGCACTTGTAATTTAAGTAATAAAACTCTTCTTCTTCTTCTTCTTCTTCTTCTTCTTCTTCTTCTTATTATTATTATTATTATTATTATTATTATTATTATTATTATTATCATTATTATTATTATTATAGAAGTAGTAGTAGTGCAAACTACTGATCGTAAACTTGCCAAAACATCAACAATAGCAGTAAAATGTTGGTGTTGACAGCGATGTCCTGTAAATAGGATATGCACACACACAAAAATAAAGTAGTAGTAGTAGTAGTCGTAGTAGTAGTAGTAGTAGTAGTAGTAGTAGTAGTAGTAGTAGTAGTAGTAGTAGTAGTAGTAGTAGTAGTAGTAGTAGTAGTAGTAGTAGTAGTAGTAGTAGTAGTAGTAGTAGTAGTAATTTGATTGTTTCCTTTGTGATAATAAAACCTGGACATTAAGGTACAGCTCCACTCAGATAAAGATTTCGTGCACAGATCTCTAACCACGCACATGAAGACTTCGTGTACATATATCCACTACTCACATGAAGACTGTGCACAGACCTGGACACACTCAGGACGAAAATCTAGGTCGAACGCAAGTAGGTTAAACATGGAAGGATTTATCAAACGATATGATCAAAGGAAGAAGAAGAGGTATATAGACACACGGAGACATACTGAAGAGTGCATGTTTCAAGCTCTGATGTAGGTCACCTGATAGATGGCCAGAGAAATAAAAATAAACAAAAGACACACACACACACACACACACACACACACTCACACACACACACACTCACACACACACACTCACACACACACACACACACATTAACATGAATAAGACTTAGATAATAATTAAAGAAAAGTAAGAAATGCGATTTGCAGAATGTCAGATTAAGACAGAAAGATTAAGAAATTAAGAAAAACAGACGATAGCAAAAAGTACAAAACAAAATAAATACAGAACAAGTATATTAGAAAAAATATTAAAGGATAAGAAAAAGAAAGAAAGAAGAGGCACTGATTAAGACAGGCAATTCCTGACAGACATGTCATACACGAAGAGACACGTCATACAGGAAGTGACAGGCAGGTCGGTGACAACACAAACAGCCGGTTTAATCTTACCTTGGCATTCTGGGAAATGGCAGCGGCGGGAACTGGGCGTACTGGTATGCATGAAGTATAGTCCACATGGCAGACATGGCGTCAGTGGAAGTTTGGTCACACCACGATGATCTGTAGTCACTGTCAGCCCAGCACAGCAATGACAACACTACACACAGGTAGAGCACATGCTTCCACGGATGCCCGTTATTGCTCCTCTAGAGTCTAACCATGAACCCAGGTGAGCATTTTACACTCTGTACACGAGGGAACGATGATAGAGCATCGGTAGCGCTCTATCTATGTCTGTTTGTTCCTTCAGCATTGCAAAGACACAGTTTGGAGACAACATGCGTGTGTGTGTGTGCCTACACCTTTCGTTTATTCTGTTGTCAAGCGTGTAAGCTGACACACACTTCTGTCCTATAGTCTTCTATAAGAACTGCACATGAATGTCTTCATGATACGGGTTTACAAGATGCCTTGAAATTCAAATGAAGTTGTCAAAGCCCACTTGGTTACTAAGACCAACATACAACCGACAGATAGGCGGTGTTCACAGAAACTATCACCGCTTGAATTATTTCTCTGTAATGCAGTAAATATTGAGAAATATGGCCATATAACATAGCTTGTATCTCACACCCAAATAAAACAAACACATTACAATCGAATCTCGGTGAAAGAAAAAGTCATACGTAGATACAGGCCAACGTTTCCGCTCAAATCTTCATCAACGAATAATTTTTTTTTTTTTTAAATAACAGAAACAAATATTCAAGAATATATAACCCCGGATGCGAAAGAATTCTGATCAACACAAACACTCGTCAAAGGTTTCTTTCGGATTTTCGGTTTTCAATGGCGGTCATGTTGTCCGATTTGTTTACATACATGCGGACGCTCTAATTGTCTACATCTGATATTTCTGGGTTGTGTGCGGTGACTACGCAGTAGATGGGGCTGTGCGGAGAGGTTGTCGAGGTTCTGGATGGTCATACGCTACGCAGTCTGACACACTAAATAAGATACAATATTAACGAAACATACTAGTTGGGAGGTTACATTAAATAGGTCTAAAACTCATAGCGAAAAGACAATGATAATGTAAATTTTTTTCCCGCGTTTCAATCCTGTTTCAGGATATTGCGGTCAACACCAGCATCTTTCAGCTGTATGTTGATTCCCAGGCTAGATTACGCTCATAAGCACGCCACGACTTTCTGAGCGACCGGCTGCATACTCTCTTATAAGTCATTAGCGTGACTCGAACCACTTCTAATTCTCGTCCGCTCACGTTGACTACGAAAGTATTCGGGATTAACGGAGAAAGCTGCTAACGCCCTCGGCCAGGCAGCCGGCAAACCACAGAATGTTGAAAACATGATATTATATAGAAAATAAGGGTGGTATGGCAGACCACAGAATGTTGAACAAATAATATAATGTAGAAAATAATGGTGGTATGGCAGACCATATAATGTTGAACACATAATATAATATAGAAAATATGGGGTGGTATGGCTGACCACAGAATGTTGAATACATAATATAATATAGAAAATAATGGTGGTATGGCAGACCATATAATGTTGAACACATAATATAATATAGAAAATATGGGTGGTATGGCAGACCATATAATGTTGAACACATAATATAATATAGACAATAATGGTGGTATGGCAGACCATATAATGTTGAACACATAATATAATATAGACAATAAGGGCGGTATGGCTGACCATATAATGTTGAACACATAATATAATATAGAAAATATGGGTGGTATGGCAGACCATATAATTTTGAACAAATAATATAATATAGAATATAAGAGCGGCATGGCAGACGATAGAACGGTACAGATAATAACATACAGAAAATATAAACGGTATAGTAGACGATAGAACGGTAAACATAATAAAAAATTAGTTGCATACCCTTTACAGGATGGTTATAGTCAACACCAGCATTGTTTGCTGTTGTTGATGTCTTGGCAAGTTTACGTTCTGGTGATCGAGTGAGAAGGCAAAACATGACCGCGCATGCTTACCGACATGGCACATGATAATGATGATGATTAATGGCTACTCGAATACTGTCAAGTGAATCACAGTCAAAGCTAGAATTAGTTGTGAGACTTATCTGTTGATGTGTGAAACTGTACACACTTGTGCAAGCACACAACTACACAGCAGTGTGTACACACTTGTACAAGCACACAACTACACAGCAGTGTGTACACACTTGTACCAGCACACAACTACACAGCAGTGTGTACACACTTGTACCAGCACACAACTACACAGCAGTGTGTACACACTCGTACCAGCACACAACTACACAGCAGTGTGTACACACTCGTACCAGCACACAACTACACAGCAGTGTGTACACACTCGTACCAGCACACAACTACACAGCAGTGTGTACACACTCGTACCAGCACACAACTACACAGCAGTGTGTACACACTCGTACCAGCACACAACTACACAGCAGTGTGTACACACTTGTACAAGCACACAACTACACAGCAGTGTGTACACACTTGTACAAGCACACAACTACACAGCAGTGTGTACACACTTGTACAAGCACACAACTACACAGCAGTGTGTACATACATGTACATCTACATTCTAGTATGTAATAATATGTCTTCATATATATTCTATGATATAATGATAGATATTCATCAATATTATAGGATATAATAATACATATAACATAACCTTATAAGAAAGAATAACATGTCTTTATGTAGACCGTGAAATAGAAGGCCGGAAACCAGCACAAATATAGAAGACCGGAAAAATAAAGAGATAAAAGACCGGAAACAAAGAGATAGATGACCGGAAACAGAGAGGTAGATGGGAAACAAACAAAGGTATAGAAGACCGGAAACAAAGAGATGGAAGACCGGAAACAAACAAAGGGATAAAAGACCGGAAACAAACAAAGGGATAAAAGACCGGAAACAAACAAAGGGATAAAAGACCGGAAACAAATGCAGGGATAGAAGATCGGAAACAATTAAAGCGATGGAAGATCGGACACAAAGAAAGGGATAGACGACCGGAAACAAAGAGATAGAACACCGGAAACCAAGAGATCGAGGACAGGAAACAAACAAACAGAAACATCACATACCTACACAACTATGGCCCTGGCCTTGACATCTACCATGACATTGGCAATTATTAGACCCACGCCCGCCTCACGCCCCAACCACGAATGACATGTCGCATGACATTGGCAGTTATTAGACCACCGCCCGCCTCCACCCCAAATGACTTATGTACAGCCAGTCTGTCTTCTGCCAGTATTTCAGTTCCCGCCAGGAATAGTTTTGTCCACGTCTGAATATTGTCTGTCCTGTATAATTGTGTCGCTTTATCATGCAGTTTTGTGTCTCTATCGTGTAGTTTTGTCTCTCTATCGTGTAGTTTTGTTTCTCTATCGTGTAGTTTTGTTTCTTTATCGTGTAGTTTTGTTTCTCTGTCGAATAGTTTTCTGTTTTTTTCTCTATAGTGTAGTTTTGTTTCTCTATCGTGTAGTTTTTTTTTTTTTTTCGTGTAGTTTTCTTTCTCTATCGTGTAGTTGTTGTTTTTTTTTTCCCCGAGCAGTTTTGTTTATTTATCGTGCAGTTTTGTTTATTTATCGTGCAGTTTTATTTATTTATCGTGTAGTTTTGTTTATTTATCGTATAGTTTTTGTTTTCTTTCGTTATCGTGAAGTTCATGTAGCCTGATTGGGTAGGTAGATCTGAACCGTACAGTTGACTTGAACAAATGTTCATTCTCTTTCATTCAGTGGGACATGATCATACTGTGTCAGTCAGTAGGACATGATCATACTGTGTCAGTAAGTGGGACATGATCATACTGTGTCAGTAAGTGGGACATGATCATACTGTGTCAGTAAGTGGGACATGATCATACTGTGTCAGTAAGTAGGACATGATCATACTGTGTCAGTAAGTGGGACATGATCATACTGTGTCAGTAAGTGGGACATGATCATACTGTGTCAGTAAGTGGGACATAATCATACTGTGTCAGTCAGTGGGACATGATCATACCGTGTCAGTAAGTGGGACATAATCATACTGTGTCAGTAAGTGGGACATAATCATACTGTGTCAGTCAGTGGGACATGATCATACCGTGTCAGTAAGTGGGACATAATCATACCGTGTCAGTAAGTGGGACATGATCATACTGTGTCAGTAAGTGGGACATAATCATACTGTGTCAGTAAGTGGGACATGATCATACCGTGTCAGTAAGTGGGACATGATCATACTGTGTCAGTCAGTGGGGTATGATCATACTGTGTCAGTAAGTGGGACATGATCATACTGTGTCAGTCAGTGGGACATGATCATACTGTGTCAGTAAGTGGGGTATGATCATACTGTGTCAGTAAGTGGGGTATGATCATACTGTGTCAGTAAGTGGGGTATGATCATACTGTGTCAGTAAGTGGGACATGATCATACTGTGTCAGTAAGTGGGACATG